>CABEEJ010000083.1:37949-85481 GCA_901482245.1 Timema douglasi | reverse complement strand
CCAGATATATTTCAAATCCTCTGATATTATAAAATATGAAGCTGAAAGATGGCCCTAAGTCAAACTAAAATGACTTCTAGATACATTTTATTGTAAAAAATTTGCCGGCTAAGACCGCTTTAAAACAATAAACTAGCTTTATCTAACTGGCAGAAAAAGTCAGAGGAAGAAAGTTCTAAATAGCTTCTAAGGCCACCCAAATTTCATTAACGTCTAGGGGAGGACAACTCCAAATAGCTTCTAGAGGCATGTCATTTTGAAGAATTTTCAAGCGAGGACAACCCAATATAGTCTAGTTTCTGAAATCATTTAATTTTCAAAATTTTGTCAGTGGAAGACCACTTAAAAGATTATCTTCCAGAGGTATCTAACTATCCTAAAAAAATTAAGGTGTAAATAGCTTCGAAGCGCATCCAAATTTAAACAATTTTTAGGTGAGGAAAATTGTGGCTTAAAACTTATAAAAGAATCTAATTTAAAAAAATCAAGACAAAGACTACTTATAGCTTCTAGAGTGAACCGTTTGAAAAAATAAATTGTTTAGAGGGAGGGCCACTCCAAATAATTAACAAAAAACATGCCTAAGATCACATATGAATGAGAAATTATTAAATGGCTTTAAACAGAAATCTAACATTGTGAGTAACTATGTTATTTATAACTATGAACCCCCTATTAAAATGATCTGGATCCGCCCTTGGTTCGGTGTTAACTCTAAATATGTTGTTTAGGTACTGACATCACCATAGTGTTAGATGCCTGTAGTAGCATTCCTTAAAACCAAACTAGGTCACGTGGATATGTGTTTGTTCCGTATACATTTACGACTTAGAATCTCCGACTTATATTTTTCCTTCTATTTCCAAAACTTAGATCAGGGTTGGGCAAACTACAACCGGTAGGCTAAATACAACCCCCAGTATGTTAAATGCGGCACATGGGATAATTAATTTGAATAGGTTCCGTTGTGAAGCAGACTTTTTTTTAACACAACAAAACTGAATTTTTATAAAAACATGCCAAAATAAACATTTTCATGCCCAAAAAATGTACGGTAGTGTTTTAATCCTCATATTCATACGAACAATTATTTTCAACCATGAAACTTAGAAAAAGTGATCTTATAGACCTACTTACTAATTAGTGTCATTCTTCTCTTGAGAATAATCACACCCTCACGACTTTGTCCCTTGTACATTTACCTATTATTTTCCGCGAGAAACATATTAATTAGCCATTATTTCAGAATTTCGGATCACACTGCGTGAACTGTAGTGGAATGTCTCTCAAGTCACATTCTATTTTGCGCTGAATGTATGAAATCTTAGCGCAGTTGTATTATGTTAACTGTACAAGTAAGCCAAGAAGCGCGGTACCTTTAGATGTTTACCCCCCTTCATCCCATTCTAAGAAAGAAAGGGTGGGGAGAGATGTTTCAAAGAGATATTTGACAAGCAACATAGCTAGCCTACTGGAAAATACAAAGTGAAGGACACGGATTATAGTGTTGCCAAATATTGTTCTACCTCAAGGGTCGTTATTTTTAAACATGCTCCTTTTTCTTACCTGCGGAAGAATAGTTTCGGCCTTTGTTTCTGTATGTCGGTTTCTGTTAGGGTAGCTAGCCAATGGATAATTAAAAATGTGATAAATTTTCAACTTTTGCATTTTTTTCAAAACATCTAAAAGTGGAATACAGGCTATTAGTTTATTTAGTCAAATGCATGGCATCTCCCTTAAAGTTTCGAGGCAATACTATTTAGTTTATTATATTGATTTACTATTTTACTTAAGGTGTTTATATATCTAACTTTATTCTAGAACAGACACAATACCTAAAACCTTGATCATTAATTTATCACTGTAAAGGGGGGAACCCTAATTTTTATAATTATACTTTTTTCAGCTTTTCTGGGATTCGAACCTAGAACTCTAAGCTCAGTAGGCAGACACACTAAAAACTGAGCTAAGGTGTAGGGTTTATTGGTTTCCCTCTAGTTATGACACCGGTTTTTTGATTCTATTACAATTTATTATAGTTACGTTTGGAATTATCATTATTGAGAGAAGATTGAATTTACCATAGTTGATAATGATTAAATATATATACTATAGGCCTACACCTCACAATAAAAGCGCCACCAGACTAGTGGGCATGTGGACAAGGGCGTCAGTCAAGTCTTTTCTGGGTTTTCGATTATGGGAAGGCTTTGAATTTCGGCCATGTGTAATGAAGTGATCCCCCCCCCCCCCCGCTAAATGTTTTCACACCCTCCCTCTACATACGGATAGCCCGAACGGGCTGTGAGGCGAGGAGCTAGACCAATTTTTTCCAACCCTGACTACACACACATATTGCACCACTCTCTCCCCTCCCCCTCCCCCCTACACACAATATTTCAGGCATATAATATAAACATGTTATTTATAACTAACAGTATGATAGTATTTTTATTACAAAACTTTTTCGCAATCTCTTGGAGAGAAAGTATTGTGACC
Source organism: Timema douglasi (assembly GCA_901482245.1). NCBI lineage: Eukaryota > Metazoa > Arthropoda > Insecta > Phasmatodea > Timematidae > Timema > Timema douglasi. The sequence continues at coordinate 82,982 of CABEEJ010000083.1, read as the reverse complement.
ATAGGAAAAAAAAATTGAACTCGAGATTTTGATAAAGGTCGATGTTTCATGACTTCCTGAAACTGAAAAATTTGTTTCGTGATACGGTCTGATTGTCTGCCTCTATATCCTGGCGGTGGAATGGAAGGGGACGCGAGAAAAAGCCAGTGTTTTTGTAGTTTTTATGTAAAAATAAATAAAATATTGCTCCAGTACAAACATATAATTTAATTTTCTTCACATGGTCACCTCAACATTTTTAAAAATATCTTTCAAGGGTGTCCCGGAATTTAATGATACTGGTAAAATTTTATTTTAGTTTAAAAAGTTTGTTAGATAATTCCGCCATGCTCATGACAGATATTCAACAACTGTTGATATCCCCACGTGAAGAAAATTAATCTTTCTGTTTGTACTGAAGCAATATTTTATTTATTTTGACCAAATACATATTTTTCAATGCAAACACACTGTTTTTTTCCCGCGTAACCTTCCATTCCACCTTAAAACAATTTACCAATTGTGTTGAAACTTGGTATTTAGGGTTTACATAGGGCAACCATATGGGTTTTGGAATTATATATCTAACCCTAAAATTAAGGATAAAGAAGAGTACTGAAGGGACAGAAAGAGAAATAACACATTTTTTCCAAATCTGCTCTAACGACTTTGATTATATTTTGTATTCAGGTCTTGTTTAACATTGTTAACAAAATAGCAAATGTCATTTTTCCATGAAAATGACTTTGTGGGTAGGTACTAAATTTACAGGAACATAAACTTCCAATTTTTATCCTATCTCCGTAACGATTTTATATATGTACTAAACAACTTATCACTGCAAAGTTCAAAATTAAAATCTTTTATTTAGAATATTATTTTATAAAATCAATAGTTTCTTAGCTATAAGCAGCTCTATATTTTTTATGGAGATCATTTACAATAATTGTATTTAAAAGAGAAGGACTATACGGTGTCCCGAACCATTTATTTATTTTCCTCCACATCGATTATATAATAGTTTTGAGGATCATGTAGTAGGATGAAAAAAAAATTATAATGAGTTACTCATTGATACCATAATAGGATCTTTTCTTTTTACCATTTTTCACTGCTCTTTCGCACTACACGTACTTTAACTACCCTAGTGAAGTAAGCGTTAGGAAGTTAAAATGTATAAGTAATGCATCCCATTTTTTGAGGAAGATGAGTGAGAAATCATTTAAAAAATCATCTTCACTACACCCAGCCGGTATTTGAACTAGCTCAAATGAGCTTGTTATTTAAACCACCACCAGCTAAGATATGTTTTTGAAACTAAGAAACAATTACACTATTTTTTCTACACAATATGATGGAAGGGTTTTACTTAGAATAGCCTTGAAATAACCGTTACTTTCCACACCAAACTGTGTTTTTTTTCACCCCTAGTGTGCTATGGGTAATAATGACCCCTCCCTTAACCGCAAACCTAGGTCTGTTCGTAACTGTACTTCTCTAAGCTGACATGACAACTTCAAAACGACATTCACCAAAAATATTTTCCAATTACTATGCGCGATCCTTTTTTGGGTTTGTTTGAGAACTAAAGAACCTGGGATTATTTTAGAAAACATATATAAGGGGAAAAAAAGAGAACATAAGCTTGAGGACAAATAAATATCCCTCAATTATTTTTCTTTAGAGAAGTAAAACACTATTACAATTAGTATGTTTTAAATCAAAATAGATGAGTTCAAATATACAATCACTAGACCAGAGTGGTCCATCATTTTCCATCCCAAGGGCAAAATCTTACCATTAGTTTACACCGTAGGCTAAATATATATTTAGTAGTCACATCAGCTACAAACAATACTAATAAACAATAACTTTCAGTACTTACATTTAGAGTGTATATTTGGTTGGTAGAGTCTTTCAACCTTTAGTACAAAAAAAGAAGTTTACTAACGACGTTGCCTACTTGGAGATTTTGAAGCTATTTTACAAGTCGGGTTGCATCTTAGCTTGACGAATCTAATCATTCTAAGCGCTATCACATTACGACACCAACATACAAAATAAAAAGAAAGGGAAGAAAATAAGAAGTTCACCCTGCCTATGTGCTGATAAACCTTTCCCTCTTCATTTGACGAGTTTACACAGTCACTTTAATATTTGGGCCTTGAAAATATGAAATTTTTAATTTTACATTTTCCTTGTTTCCTATTATAGATGGATATATGTTACCACGAACTTTTTTATTTTACATCTGGGCAGGAAGACTACTACAGGCCGTTTTCATGAACAAGACAAATAGTCTAAAGTGTAAAGCAATGGTTTTCAAACTGTGGTACGCATATCCCTTAGGACAAGGAGACATTTTCTCCTCTGATTACTTTAAATCTGATATTTTACCTGTCAAGTGGAGAAATTTTCTCATGAGGGTACATTAGAATTTATTCATTACCAAGGTGTAGGCCTACTATTTAAACTAAGTTTGAGAATCATTGTTGTAGAGGATTTATATAAAAAAATAGGTTTAAAATAATTCAAGATATAAATAATAATTTGTGACACTGTAGGACTAATTTTTTATTTATTTAAGAACGTATGGTTTTTGTTTCAACGATATATATGTAAAAATTACTGAATAAAACGTAAATATATTAACATGTGGAATCCTACCTTGACCTATCATGACGTAGCGGGTAGGTAACGTCCTTATCTCCCAAAAATGTATTACTAAATATGCACACACACACTTTCACAAAGCAACCTAGTACTATATATATATATATATTTCTACATATTTTTACTAATCAAATAATTTTATATTAAGTAAAATGCAATCATGTCCCTTTTAAATATATATTTTTATTTGAATCATTGGCTATTTAACATTTGCCAATTAGCAGTTCCCTTGAATTTTCCTCCAGGATATTGTGAGGGCTATATTTTCAGTGAGCGAGGGCCACAGCTGGTCCGCGGGCCGCCAGTTGGACCACACTGTACTATACTATTAATAGATAACAGTTGGTTTGCATATTGAATTGATGTTGGATAAAACTCGAGTTTAAATGCTGAATGACCTATTTATTGAGATTTGTTTCTTCAAACCCCGGTGTTTCTTTTGAATAATGTAACGGGTAACCCAATGTTATGAATAAAACCATTATTGTAATCTAAGGTGGGACTGTAGGACACGCCAGAAAAGGTAAATGTTTTAGCAGTTTTTATATAAAAATAATTTTTGATCGAAATAAATAGAATATTGCTTCCGTACAAATATATAATTTAATTTTCCTCATACGGCGATGTCAACAATAGTCCAATATGTTAGAAGCTTAGCAGCATTAGATGAGAAACTTTTTAAATTAAGATAGAAAAATTGTCATTCAATTCTAGGACACCCTTTAAATAATTTTTAGAACTGTTGATATAAACCATGTGAAGAAAATAAAGTTATATGTTTCTACAACAGTATTATTTTATTTCTTTTGGCCCGGAAAATGTTTTGCTATATAAATTGCAAAAACACTGAACTTTTCTAGGGTTCCCTACACTCTCACCTTAATCCTAATATCTATAAGGCTTACAGTTACACACAAAAATACCAAATGAAAAAGCCGCACAAGTAATAGTTTCAATACATTGTTTAAATAGCTGCTCTATTCACTATATTATTATTATTATTATTATTATTATTATTATTATTATTAGCACCGCGTCTTACTACCCGTTCGGGTTATACGCACTTGCGCTAATGTGTAATGGTAGGGCGATTGTGAGATGAAATGGAGGACCTACAGTTTAACGTGGAATCCGAACCACGGTGGAGGCCTGGCATTCCCCACATTCACAAGATGTCTTATCAGAGGTGAAGGAAGGGTTTGGTAATCAGATAAATCTGTGCCGGGACCGAGGATTGAACCCCGGACCCCCAACACAGAAGTCTGACACCTTACCCCTAGAACCGCCAGGTCACTCCTTATTCACTATAAAACCACATCAAATATCTTCTGACGGTATTTAATATTTTTTTGTTTGTTTAGCACTGCTTCATACTACCCGTTCAGGTTATACGCTTAAGTATTAATTACGCTAACGGATTATGATTTAGTAAAGTTTAATTTAGAGAAAGTGAACCTGCATTTGCGTGGAGGGAGAGGGCAAAACCATTTTTGAAAAACCACACCCAGTTCAACCGACCGAGATTCGAACCTAGATCTCCCCGTCCTCGTTAGTCAAGCTCAACACGAAACTAGTGCGTTAGCCAACTACACCTTCGAGGTGGGTTATTTAATATTAATAAATGTTCTTGTCCTCCAATAGTCAAGGGGCTGTGAGGCTCTTCCCCCAAGCCCACGCTCCCCCTTTAAATTTCATTCTAGCTACAGTCTTAATTGAATTCCTCCTCCAAAACAAATATCTGGGTTCGTCACTACAGACCACCAAAGTTTGTGTAGTAATTTTCTCTCCTGACTCTTGACCTTTACTGTTTTAGTCTTTGTGCTCCAGTGATATTTTCTTCATTTATTGTTTAGTTAATGGTTTTTACATTCTTTCACAAGCTGAATGTTTTTTAATTCCTCTAAAATTAACCATCCTTATTTTGTGTTCATATATTTGTTAGTGTAAGTTACCTATATCCCGAACTGGTAGCACACACAACAGATTTGTATCAGACGAAGAAGACATCTCGGCTTTTATTTTTTCAGCCCTTTTAGATGTTCGAATGGCCTAAGAAAATTCTCGCAATAGATTTGGATTTTTGGGAAACTGGGGTACGAATCTCAGTCGGATTTATAGAGTGTGGTATTTCCTAGCTGTATTTTTCACTCTTATCCACGTAAATTAGGATATACCTCTTATAAATTCAAACTTATTCGTCTCTAAAATATTAGGGTAAAACGTGCTGAGATTTTTTTAGTAACTAGCACTGCTCGCTATCCACTACTCAAATTAGGAGTGAAATTATAGATGGTGACATCGACAGATCGGTGAATTAATCTCGAAGAGTAGTTGGATGTATGTACTGCAAGGAATGAAGTACTATTGAAAGAGGCAAATATGGCAATATACAAGAGTGTATTAACGCCAACGTTGACTTATCGGTAGGAACAGTGAGTTTGTCAGGAGAAACACAAGAGAAAGGTTAATGCGGTTGGAATGAGATATCTAAGAAATATAGGCCTATGTGTAACAAACAACTCGTCTAGACAAAGTCGGTAACGAATGGGTGCCGAAGAAGTGTGGTTTGAAAGGAAATCCAATAGGTCAATGTGAAAGAAGCGTCCTTAAGTTGGTTTGGCCATGTTGAAAGGATATGTGTGTATTGAGTGATGAAGCAATTATGTGAAGGTAGAGTGTGTGGGTCAAAAGGAATGAGTAAACCATGTAAGATGGGGCTAATAGTGGGAAAAGAATGTGTGAAAAGAAGAAACTCTAAGAATTTTAAGAATAAAAGAGCATGTATAACTCGGTGTATGGATGTTGTTGAAGCGAAGGGAGTATGCAAGGATAGGTTTGGAGAAAGTGAGTGAGGATGTATTAAGTACTAAGTTGTTGTTGTTGTTTGAGCCATATGCAAAGTTTCTTACCTACCCCGTAAGGGAACGGCGTGATTAGGTATGTAATGGGTAGTATGTATGATAATAAATAGTCCAGTATTACATTGGAAAGAGCAAGGGAAACTGTACTGTGAAGGTAGAGCAACTGACCATGTTCAACCCTTGCCCTTCCTCCCAGGCCAAAATCAGGCTCATTGAGGTCTTGAATATCTGTCAAGGCGACCTGGAATTTAATGAAAATTTTTTCTCTTTATTTAAAAAGTTCGTCATCTAACGCAGCTATGCTCATGAGTCAGATATTCAGACACTGTTGATATTACCGTATGAAGAAAATTAAACTCTAGGTTTGTGCTGAAGCAATATTTTATTTATTTTGGGCAAAAAAAAATTTGCAATGAAAAGTGCAAAAAATAAAAATACCCTGGCCTTTTCTCGCGTTCCTTACAGTTCCACCTTAAGAGCTAACTTTAATCAGATGGCTACAACTCTTGATACTGATGACATAAAGTATTGATCTGGGCACCTTGTACCAATGTGCACCTTTCAAACATAACCGAACAGAGTAAGGAGAGTGGGAGGAAACCTCCGAAATACATTACCGAATAGGTCACACAAACAAACGTCTTAATTAGAAAACCACCACGAGTCCAGTCCATCAAGGGTGATTATTCTCTCCGCGGATCGGAAAGGTAAAGGTGTGTGTGTGTGTGTGTGTGTGAAGGTAATGTCTTGGGGAAGGGGTATTTTTTTTCTCCCCCTTGCCCGCAACCACCCGTGTGAAGTAATCAAGATGGCCGCGCTCGATACCCCGGCTATCTCGAGCAAACATCTCGATTTAGCGCCGTTACTAATGGTCCTAGAACTAACAGCCCACGCTAATAAGTGTCGCCCAGCGAGTAGACAATCGATATAGACCGAATGCCGCGCGCGCTGGCGAACATTTTGAAGACACGCGCGGCGGTGGCCTAGCGGTTTGAGGACATTACCCTCGATCGCCGTTTGACGAAGACATTAGGGTTTAAATCTAGGTAAACAATGTACAGTAGACCCTCGATTTACAAACTTTGGATCTAACGGACAGATTCTGTAATTTGCAATTTTACGGACAGTGGTAGACAAGTCCGTAAAGTCAGGGTATTTTTGGTAAGGGAAGGGCATGACTCGTCCTTACATTGTTCCCCATCTAGTAAACACCACTCAGAACCAGTTTCATTTGGTTTCAGAACTGTGCAACAATATTTTTTATATTCGTGATATTTTTTAAAATCTGAAGAATAAAATTAAATGAAAAGACTGCATTGTTCTTTTAAATGTGTGTAATATTATTTTACCTTCTTCGTTGTAATAAAAAAAAATTCATTACTACCTCCCCCTCTCCCCAAAAAAACTTGTATTTTTCAACCTACGAATTTTTCACCTCGAATTTACGGACAGGCTTTCCCCCAATTAATCCGTAAAATCTAAGGTTTACTGTAATTGGTATTCTTATCATCACATTTTAATTTCCAGTATACTTTACCCATTTTACATCTTCTATTTTTGTACCTAAACTTTTGCGGAGATAGTATAAGAACCAAACTGATGGAGAAAAATCAACAACATCGATAGATCTTAACTACAGTCGGAACCCAACCTCCATATTACCGGTGAAACGGACAATACCAAACAGATGCCTTTTACCGTGTGCGCACTGAAGTAGGAGTGACTTCAATCCTCTCTAGTAATTGTGCATGTAATCCCACCCACTTATCTATAAAGCTGTTAATAACCTTAATTAGTATTGTATTAGCAGCTGAATCAAAGGACTGGATGAGGATGGCAGTTTATAAGTATACCCACATTAGTGTGAATAGACTGTCATAAAACCAGTGATCAGCTGATCACACTATAAAACACACAGGCAAGATTTGTAACTCAATATGTTTGTCGCTGGTAATCAAATCTGTTGTGAGCCTAATACCCTAGACCACATCACCATATGTGTGGGTAAATATGTATTTTATAAAATAAATTAATTGGCGATGTGTGTATTAGTTGATATTTCATCTAAATATCTTAACCTAAATGCTACAACGTAAGCGAAGTAAAACAACATGGTTTTTTTGTTGTTGCGAAAACCTGTTTTTATTTTTCTGGGATTAAGGGCCATGTTTTCCTATCATGTGCACTCCTACTCGTGAACACACCCTTGAATCAAGAGCGAATCTAGCAAACGTCAGCGAGGTCAACCCACCTCCCCCTTCCCACCCTCTTACCCGGAGTAAGGAACAAGACAAATCTGGCCCGGAGAGCCATTTATCTCGACCAGGCAGAGCCCGGAATCTCGAGGGGTCACGCCTGGTGCTAGCGCTAACATTTCCGACTGGCCGGAAACCAATCAGCGGCCTCCACTGCCGGTCACGTGATGACAAATGACTGTCCCGAGTTCCTTCCCCCCTCCTCATTCTTCACCCTCACAACACCCATTCCGCGTCTCTTTTGTTCCGACTGTTTTAACAAATTATTTGCGCGATAAGAGAGCGCGGGATAAAGAGCGTCAGTGAGATTGTTTAGTGCACCTTTTTTTTTATCAAGGGAGGAAAAATGTTTTCTTGGTGTCAAGTGGGGAAAATTAACTACTACGTATACAGAGTGTGACATAGGTGTTTAAAAGAATTGAATTTACAATTTTGTGTTTTACATTAGCGAGAGGAAACGAACTAATTTCAGAATAAACTAAAGCTCAAGATTCATTCGCATCTTGATTGTTTTCATAACCGCTTTTCTGCCATCGCCCGGAGAACGTTTTTTATCAGCTAAGTGCCATCTCTAATATGAGTGTGGAGTAAAACAATGTCAAAACCATTTTAAAATTTTGTTTATTAAAGGCACATCGAGTACTAGGGCTATCATCGACTTAATACTGTGGAAGATAATTAGAGAGAGAAGCACTCGCAATAAAATAAAAATGGGAAAGCTAAAGTGAATATTATCCCCTTGTTACGCAAGTTGGGATCTGTTACTGTTTGACCATATTCCCTACGTGTTAAAATCAAAATTTTCTCTAATAAATATTTGAACCAACGACTTTAGTGATGGCTGGATGTTGTGAGGGCTTATAGCTTCAAATACCTTACTGAATAATAATCGCTACTTTCTTGACGAATTCATTCGCAGCAAGTAAATTTGGTCAGTGTAACTAAACGGAAGAGTAAGATCTCCAAATGCTTTACTCCCCTAGTCGCTAGCTAAGTCAAAATTTAATATGATTCTACTTTTATTGATATTCGCAGAAGAATATATGCCTACTCGCAACTAGAAAATTGGTGACCTGGCGGTCTAGGGGTAAGGTGTCAGACTTCTGTGCTGGCGGTCGGGGTTCAATCCTCGGTCCCGGCAAAGATTTATCTGATTACCAAACCCTTCCTTCACCTCTGACAAGACATCTTGTGAATGTGAGGAATGCCAGGCCTCCACCGTGGTTCGGATTCCACGTTAAACTGTAGGTCCTCCATTTCATCTCACAATCGCCCTACCATTACACATTAGCGTAAGTGCGTATAACCCGAATGGGTAGTAAGACGCGGTGCTAATAATAATAATAATAATAATAATAATAATAATAATAATAATAACTAGTAAATTCACTGAGTGTAACTAGGAAAGTGAGTTAAATCGCGGTTATATTTGCTTCACTTTATTTAAGATAGCTTGTAAAGTAAATGAAGTGATACAATATCTGAATATTTTCTAAAATTATATTATACTTTGAAACATATATTTTATAAATTGTAATTTAAAATCGATCAGTATAATTTCATGAAAATTAACTATCTCTGCATACATTATAACAGTGAAATCAGTCACAATTCACCAACTTGTGAACGAGTGAATTATCCGGCAAGAAGATTGGGAACTCGTTTAATGTAATTGAGCCTTAACGCAACATAATGCCATTTGACAGCATTTGACGAGGTTGAAAATTACAATAGCACATGATCACTATAACATTATTCATGGTCTTAATTTTTTAATTAAATAATAATATCAACAATACTTAAACGATTGTTTTATGGTATCGAGTGATATTTTGCTATATCGCAATTTCTAAGCAACTATTAATGCCACTGAATGAGAACATAAATAGAAGTAAAATAATAATAAATTAAAATAATTTATGAGCTACTCAGAAAGAGTGAAAGGACATGTTTTAAGCCCTAAAGCTGAATAATTACAAATTCACCATTGACGTTTATTTACTTTCTTATATCAAATAATAGTCTTGATAGCGTGGCCAAATCATGCACACAAAACGAATCCGTGTATTACCTCAACAACTATTTTGTTTACATTCGGAGAGCGTGGGAAAAGAACATGTTAAATCGGGAGGTATAAACAAACACAAGTCAGGTGTGGAATGTCGCGAGCGAGCTTGGCTAAGAGGCTAAATTAGTTACGTGCCACTAATTACACTTGGTATGTTGCTAAAAGAGCATATATGCGTGCCAGATAAGATTCAAGGTTGGAGGAGGGGGGATTACATGTTTATCTAAGGGTATAGTATTAGGATTATGAACCGACAATTCCATTTGTTCCCAAGTTGATTTATTTACGTTTTATTCAGGGATCCTTAAAGATATAATGGTGAAACAAAAACAATAAATGCTTTAATATTTCAAAATATGGTCTTACACTACAGTGTCATAAAATTTTTATTTTTATCTTAAGCTTTATATTTGTAAACGTATTTTTTTAATATAAATACAACTTAAGCTATTTGTCTTGGGTCATGAAAATGGCCTGTAGTAGTCTTCCTTCCAGGATGTAGATTAAAATAGCCCATTGTCGCATGTATCTTTCTAGAATAGGAAACCAGAAAAAGGTAAAATTAAAATCAAGTCAATTTTTTCAAAGCGCAAATATTAAAGTCACTGTGTAAGCTCGTCAGAGAAAGAGGGAAAGGTTATCAGCACATATATAAGAACCTTCTCAGGGAGAATTTCTCATTTTATTCTTTCTCTTTCTATTTTGTATATTGGTGTATTAGTGTGATAGTGCTTATTCTGCTTAGTTTTTGATACAATATTTGACACAATGAATTAAATGTTTCTTAAGTGGATGCGTTTAGTTTATTTTTATATGCACAGCCATCTCGACAGATCTTTACTATTTGTCAGAGAGATTGAGGAGTTTGACCAGGACTTTTTCTCTTCATCTAAATTTTTTTTCCATCAAATGACACCATGCTCATGCCATATATTAAATAACGGTTGACCTTTCTATGTATGGAATATTAAACTTAACATAATTATCTACTGAAGCACGATTTTAATTATTTTTGAAAAAAAAAACAAAAAAATTTTCACTATCAAAACTAAATAACTAATGACCTTAACCCACGTTTCCTTCCATCACACCTTATACACATGGGTTGTTTGACAACTTGTTGATCGTTAACTTTAGAGGAAATGAGCCAGTATTAGCGTGTAGAATGGATGGATAAACGCAGTGATAAGTCTAATGATGAGACCACCCCATGTGTTGCTGGCTATAGAAATTGTTAAGAAATGGCTAAACAGATTTTGACAAGCAACCTCGTATTTTAAAATAAAAGTTTCCAACGAAAATCAGATTTTCTTAGAGAATTTTCAGCTTTTAATTATTTGCTTAACACCATGGAAACCCTGATTTGATCATGGTGTTATATCAGTAAATAAAATATTTCTCCTTGGTTAAAAATAATAACTCATTCTGCAAATAAAATATTTCTTTTTGGTTAAAAATAAAAACTCAACTCTTACTTTTGTTATTCGGTGCAGCAAAATATAAAAAAATATGGCGAAAATGTAGGCCTATAAAGTACTAAACAAATCAATGATAGTAGTCTAGAAAACATAGTTATTTGAATGTCATTTCCATTATTTAGCACTTAAATCAACACTAGTGAATATAGTTTGCAAATTAAAAAGTTAAGTAGTCAATTTGGCTAAATATCTTTTAACGTTTTGTTTAGCGCATGCATCATAAATTAAAAACCATACAATGATTTTCAGATAAATTTTAATAGGTAAATGTATTATAATTTCAAATATTAATAAAATGGTCTAGAATAGTGTTTAGATAGCCAATTCAATTGTTTAAGAATGAGGTTTGGTGTTGATTTTTCTAATATTTTTCCAATACAAAGAAGTTAAGCTATGTTTTCTTGTTAACACTTAATTTTGAGTGTATGTTGATGATATTTAAAAAAAAAATTATGTATCCCATCACTCTTATGATCCAAGTATATGTTATAGTGTTTATTTTTTCAAATAATATTTAACAACTAATAAGTTGAATTATGTTTTTTAATGTTGCCAATTGATTTTGAGTGGATAGTATTTCAAAGTAAGGTTTTGTATACCCCATCTATCTTCTCGAACAAACACACCCACTCTCTCTTCTAAACACTCTTTCACACACTCTATATCTCACAATATTTATCACCCTCTCTCTTCGCACATTCTCAAAATCTCTCTCCCACTCCCTCACAATCTCTCTCTCACACTTTCTCATACTCTATTATACACACCATCTCTCACACAGTCTCTTTCTCTCTCTCTCCCACACACATACGTACTCTCCTTTTTCATACAATTTCTCGCACATTTTCTCTCATACACAAAAACAATTTTACACATACTATTTTTCTCACAAAATCTCTTTCAATACACTCTCTCTCACACAAACATTATCTCTCTCACATTTTCTCTATCTCACACTCTCTCTCTCTTTTGAACTATATCCTTTTCACACACTTTTTCTCACTATAACTCACTCAAACTCAATCGCTCACTCTCAATATATAACACTCACCATTTTATATTTACTTTCTCACACTCACTCTCTCAAAATCACTTTATAGCACTAACTATCTCAACATCACACTCACTCTCTCAAAATCACTTTATAGCACTAACTATCTCAACATCACACTCACTCAAAATCACTTTATAGCACTAACTATCTCAACATCACACTCACTCAAAATCACTTTATATCACTAACTATCTCAACATCACACTCACTCACTCAAAATCACTTTATAGCACTAACAATCTCAACATCACACTCACTCACTACTCACATTGTCTCAATATTTCAATCTATTTCTCTTTATCACTTTTTCTCACTATAACTTACTCAATATTATATAAAATGGGTAAAGTCCATCTCCAGTATTTGAAATTACGATAAAACGGCTTTAACGATTTTGACAAACTAACATTCATTCAAGGTTAGGGGTCCACGATGTTTGCAAAAATACTAGTCTAAAACAAAACTCCTAATTCCTTAGCGAATTTTACATATTTTCCTTCTGTACCGGCAGTGACTCATCTGTACAAATATTCTTTATTTACATTACCATGGAAACCCTGATTTGTGTATAGTTGTAGGCTATAACTGTTGATAAAATATTTCTCTTTGGTTAAAAGTGGTTAAACGCAATAACAACTCAAGTTTTACTTGAGTGTTTTGGTGCAATAAGTAGATAAAGAGCTTGGAAACGTGTCGTTTTAAAGTTCTCATGATGGCATGAAGGGGGAAAATACAGGTTTTGATCCAATTTAAACCCCGAAAGCTAAAAATTCATGTAGTAAAGTTGATAGTATGTGAATAGTAATTTTTTTTACTAAAAAGTAGAGTGAGGTATTATTATATAGAACTTTTCCCAATAAAATGTTTAGAATACATTTTAGTGAAATAATCTGCAGCCATCGCTGCAACAATTCACTTTACCCAATACCATTGCTGAAGGAACTGCAGGTAATAAGAAGAAAAGCTTTATTTGCGCTCTCTCTCAGTTAACTGTTGCCAAATCTCCTCGCTTTCAGTTATGTCTGAAGTTATTGTGCTGGGATAAGTAGGAGATACTGGCAACCTTGTCTAACCAGCAGTGTTACGAAACTTGTCTTATATTTGAGGGAGATTGACCACACTAAAACGAGAAAATTACAACGCTGTTTCCAAATACTAACCATGCATTTGCCTCAGCGATGATATCCAGTGTAGTAAGCTAATAATTCACCATATTAATTTTCATAACTGACCAAAATACTAAGACTGGGGATATATGATCAGTTCTTAAGTATGAGTGAGTTTCTGTTTATACTTAAAACAAACAACAATGAAGAGAGATTACTTAAACTCACAAAGGCCCTTTTTTAAAAATTACAATTTTAGTATTTTAAAACATTTAGTCATTTGGTTAAAAGAATATTTTATGACATATTTAATTTTGTATTTCTTTTAATTAAATCTATGAAACTTCTACCCCTCTTTTATTCCTTTACTATTATAATGTTAAATTTAATGGCTAACATATTATTATTGGCTGTATTTAAATCAAACAATTTTAAATTGAAGTTTTGGTTCTTATAAAAAATAACTACAAAGGTCAAACTACTATAATAGATCACACACACACACGTACACACAAAACCCTCTAAGTAAAATAAGATCATTAGTCTTCTTCGAGGTTTAAGCGTTTTCAGTGTGTTGATATAATCCGTTGGTTTAAAAATGTGACAAATAATAATAATAATAATAATAATAATAGGTGGAAACCTCATCCATGGTCAATACCGTTGACGCGTCGTGTTTCTGACGATGGTGCGAAAGCAGGTTGGTTGTTTTGAAGCTCACTCTAAGTGCTTTCTCTAGTGCTAATGAATCCCTCTTTCATGTTAAACAGCACTAAAAAACAATAATCAAAACAAAACAAAAAAAGCTGAAGTAACATTCAAAACAAAGAAAACATGAAGATATTCACCAGTTACGAATCAAAACTTGTTTTCTTGTCAACATTTTGTGACCGGCACGCGGTGCACTATGGGAACTCCATCACTCTCACACCTGGGACAAAGTAGGGGAGGTGGACAGACGTGAAGAATTAGTCGAAATTTATGACCAAAGCCGGAAACTACGAAACATTTTTTTTTTCTCCATCGCCCGAACATTTATTTTTTATTCTTTCACTTTTTTTTATCTGGTAGTGTGTTTGATGTGTCGAAAACTCTTGGTTAAAAAGAGTGAGCGTTTTCGTGACGGTTCTCGGAGCAGCATTAGCGAGTCAAGGGTCATCCATCGTGACCTCCTAACGCCCGAGATAAATTGCAGCCAGAGGTTTCCTGAACACTCTCAAAGGTTCCAGAGCACGGAAATCGCACATATCTTACCCTAAACTTATGTGTGGTCACCTTTTTTTTATATCTATTTATTTGCCTCTTTTTGCTGTGCAGGTGTTGCTATTGAATTTTAAAGGACATTGATAACAGTTTTATGTTTCCGTTTATATATTTTTAGATTCTTCTTGTATTAATTAATTACCAGACCTAGATTAAGTTTTGTAATCTAAAAACTTTATTAGACTGATGTAACCATCTTTATCTGTTACGGTACCGTAGTACGTTTAGTGTCAAGGTTTATTTTTTTTATCACCGCGTCTTACTACCCGTTCGGGTTATATGCTCATGTACTAAATGCGCTAATGGTTTTAGAGATTAGGAAGATAATATTTAGAAGAAGTGTATCCACAACTGCGTGTAGGGAAAGTGGGAAACCAGTTTGGAAAAAACCACCTTCAGTACACCCGACTGAGAGTCGAACCCCAATATCCCCGTCACTAGCAGTATTGTCTACTGTGAGAGTTGCGCGTTAGACCATACGGCTACCAAAGTGGGTAAGAGGTAATATAGTTTTTATCAACTTTGACAAAAATGAGGCCCCAGTTTTTGTGTTTTCCTTGTACCCTTTCAAGTTATACGCATACATTAATTACGCTAATTGAATGGGCCTTAGGGATTATAGGTCTGGTAGAATTATACTCGAAATACCCGCGTTTTCTTGAATGGTGAGTAAGAAACAATTTTTGAATAAATAACCTCAGTACACTCAACAGGGACTCGAACTCGTTCTCCCTGTCACCGACAACCCAAACCAAAACGAAATTGAGGCTTTAGATAATGCAACCACTGATTTGGGTTGTCCTTTTATTATGATTATGGTTTTGGTCAATATTAACATAAAAATAGTCCAAAGCTAAGTTGTTTTGTAAAATATCTTTATTTTATAACAAACGAATTTTTGGAGTAAATTGTATAAATTACAAATTTATTTTATTTGGTCAGCATTTACATTGTTCTAATATACTATTAGTGTTATTTTATAGGTGTTGATAATACCTATCAAAGGTTACAACTGTAAAAAAAACACGACTTTAGGTATGAATGCGTGAAATTAGATCTAGTAAACTTTTTCCTGCTGTCAGATATATCAGTTGGTAAGAAAAATGTGTTGTAGGTTTTACACATCTTACTATAAAAGGAATTAAAAAAAAAACAAGCCCGTCAACTGTAAAAAACAAACTAAACTTCTAAAACTGTTCACCTTGGTGGTTCTGTTGAAAGCATCAATTTGTGAACTAGTTACTAATTTGAGTAATGAGGAAATGCGTCACCTTTATACCAGGTGTGACAAATGAATGAGGACTTTGTGCGTTTGGGAGGGTAAGGAGGAGAAGACGAGAGAATCACTTCTTTGAGATCATCTCTCTCAGGTGCTAAATAAAAATACTCGTCAAAGCGTTCAACAGTTTCACGAGATTCAAATTAGTCTCTGGGCGCACCTTTTTCCTGCCGAAATTATTTTTTTGTGGGGAAGGGTGGCGGGAGAGATGGTAGTATAGATGTAAGGATGGTTTGAGCAAAGCCTGACTGACTAGCTTAACAAAATAAGAATAATTATTATCTTCCCTACAAAATATAAATCATGCTACAACTTATTTTAATTTATTGCACCACCTACAGTTTTATTTTTATCATACAATATTTGAGTTTGAATTTTTATTTATGCACCTAAATGAAATAAAATGCCTTCGGGCTCATGAACTGCGTGTTAATTACTACCGATCTAATATACTCACGTATTTAAATTGATGTGATATAGATTAGTAAGGTAAAATTTAGAGTAAATGTACCCACATTTGAGTGACTGACTGTACACCTATACACCGATGCGATTAATAAAATGTAGATATTTAAAAATATATCGAATGCTTTCTCACAATGTATTATTTATTTTGCCCGAGGTATATAAAGTGCAGTTTCTAAACACACAGATTATATTATATTAGCATACAACAACTTACATACAGATCATCTACGGTGGGAATGTTGACAGCTATCAGAAGGTTATTTACTGCAAACATTAACTGGAAGTATTATTACAATCGTTTGATAACAATTTTTAATGATGATATAGTATTACTAAACAAATAATAATTATAGGTTGACATTAGTCACTTCCAGCCACTGTTGGCAATAAATAACTGTCTGATAGTGTCTCATACCTACACTTTCACCGTAGATGAACTATGCTAACTAGAATATTACGACTCATACTATATACTCAGCCTTAGCAACTATATATTTAATAAATGGTCAGAAAGACACAACTATAGGTACATTGTGAACTAAAAGGTTCAATGACGCACCCACAAAAAAAGAGTACGCCACCTATCCCCATTTTGAGCTAGCTCTCTATCCAGTCCACCTCATTACACCCCAATTCTTTCAGGTGCTGTCTAATATTATCCTCCCAACTGAGTCTAGATATTCCCAATGGTCTCTTCTCATTATGTTTCTCAGTTAATACTCTGAACATGGTTCTAGATTCTTCCGTTCCCGTTTCATGTTCTGCTCACCGTTATCTGCGAGACTTGATTATACCTGCCAATGTATTGTGGTGAATATAGAGTAAATAATTCATCATTATGTAACCTCCTACAATCCCCAGTAGCCTCATCCCTTTTAGAACCAAACATCTTCTTAAGCACCTTGTTTTCGAATAACTTGGTTGGTTTTCGTCATGTAAGGTAAGAAACCACGCTTCACACCCACAAAGAGCAACCGGTAACACTAATAAATTATTGATTTGTATATTATGAGTTTTACATTCCTTGAAAGCAAGCGACAAAATTGTAGGCCTATTAAATTATTAAAAATCTTCACCACTTTACGGAATCAAGCCAGAGTTCCCCTTTATACCTGTGTTCGATAACTATAACCAGAGATCCAAGGGCTGGACAGATCCATGGATGAGGAAGTAAAAATTCTCAATTATTCTGCTCTTACATAATTTAATTAAATGTCAAGCACACATTGTTATATTTTTAATTGATATTATAAATCAAGACCAGATTTATATTGCCTTTATGACCGTTTATTTATCGTGTAAATGGAATCGGCAAAGAGGAATTATTAGTCCAATCTCAAGTAAATTACAAGCCATTTGCGGGTGCATGGCGTGTTGCATTTATAGGAACACGTGAGACATGTAATAACTGCGATTGCTTCACTCCCCCCTTTACTAATGTAGCTTTAATCAAGTTTCAGATTAATCGTGTTTGGAGTGAGAACGTTCATCAGTCTCGAGGTTACCTCCCCCTCCCTTCCTCTTCTTAACCTCACACCCCTTCCCTAAATCAACTATTTATACACGATATTTTGGTCCAAGGAAGGATCCGTGAATCATAGGAGACTTTGGACAGATAAATTATATCATGCAACCACGCATTCCACGTGAAATATTATGAACCAAGTGACTATCAGCACACGACTTACAAACTAAGTTGACTCTTGAATGGTCACAGATTACAGTACAACATCTCATTAATACATCGAATTCCTGTCAAGTGTACAAAGGGTGATTATTCTTCAATAGTTTACCAAACTCCCTCTAAGAGAATGCGGGTACATTTCTTCTATAATTATATCTTCCTCATTCCTTGTGCTCCGTTAACTTTATTAATTATTGCGTATAGCCCGAAGGGTTACTAAGAAATGGAAATAAACTCAGGCAGATGCACTTTCGAAGGGGTTAAGGTGTTGAGCTTCTAATAAAACCTCTTATAATAAAAAATAAATGGTACGAAACTCCACTCGTACTTTCTCACTCTAATTTAAAAAAATGGAGATATTTTTTCAAAACTTGTAGTATATGTGAAACGAAATAATATACACTAGAAAACCGAAGAATAAATTGAACTATACTTTTACGAAAGTTATTTTTTGAGTCCCGATTTTAAATTTTATGATTTTATTTTTAAAGAATTATTGTCCTCATTTGTACGTTCGGACCAATAAGAAAATCGATTTTAAGTCCATAAGGGTCAACACCTCATATTGAAATTTTGGCATTTGGTTAAAATTTTAACATTTTATTAGGTGTTGCACATCTTCAGGTCATCGCATTGCTATTAACTTCCTCATTTGTAAATTTTGACCAGTAAAAAATGTAAATATTGACTATTGAGTCCAAAATTGAGATAGATCATTGTTGTACAAACATTTCACCTAAGGGGTTTAAGTAAAATTAACAAACTTTTCGAGAGACTTAATTATATTTAATTATTCTTTGGCATTGAAGAATTATTGCGTTAAAACTTGAGTATCATCTCTTTACAACTAAAGCTCACAAAATTGTATTAATATATTTGCCAATATCTCATAAAATACTGGTTTTATAAAAACATATTTCATATAAAAGTTTTTTTATTTTTAATAGTACTAATATTTTGCAATGATAAGTTATTTAGTATCTCAAATAGTTGCAGAGATACGGATATTCCAGCTTTTGTAAAGTACCCTTAAAGTCATTTTCATGGGAAAAGGAAAATAGCCAATTTATTTATAATCATAATCAACGCCTAGATACGAATTTTAATCAAAATCGTTAGAGCCGATTTTGAGAAAATATTTTTTTTTTCTCTTTTCGCCCTTTATTAAACAACTCTTAATTTCAAGTCTAAACAGACACACGCAATTGCAAAGACCACTTTTAATGTTCAGGAGGTCATGAGACGTTGACATTCATTAACATTACATTTCAGGTTAGATTTTTTTTAAGGTCATAATACTTTTACTTTTGTGTTCGAAAAGTTAAAAAATACATATATTTTCATGTGGTTTAAAAGTTTTTTGGTTTGTAAAATTATGCTTCAAATAAAATATTTTTATCATAAATATATCTACATATTTGTAATGATAAGTAATTTCATATCTCAAATAGCTTAGGAGATATGATAAAAAATGAGAATTTACGCATCAGACTGGAGCCCTTAAAGTCATTTTTCCGAAATATGGAAAGTACCCATTTTGTTTTGAATATTTATAAATGTTTAGAAATGAAATTTAATCAAAAACGTTAGAGCCGATTTTGATAAAATCGTCTTTTTATCTTTTTGCCCTTCAGTAAACAACCCTTAATTTTAGGGTTAGATATCCAATTCAAAAAACTTCTCTGGAAATCCTATGAAAACCCTAGATACCAAATTTTAGCCTGATCGTTAAAATAATTTAGGTTCTAGTTGGAGATACAGTACCTCAAAATCTCGAGTTTGATTTTTTTGACGATCACAATACGTTCTCTACCTGTAAGATAGCGAGAAAGTAAATATTTGCATAGTTGGTATTATTGACTCCAATCTGCTATCCCAGGTGCTCACTCTCAACCAATGGAATATATTCTCCAAAATACAGTGCTCGGGAAAAAATAAAAACTCCAACACGAGGGTATTTTCGTAAACACCTTTTTCAATACCCTTTTCTCTATGAGTCCGGTAAATATATTGTCTTGTTTTGATACCTCTAAAATGTATTATTTTAAAATATTTTAATCCCTACCATTCTAAAAATTTGTTTTCATTACTATTTAATAGATCAAATAGTCCTAATGGTGGACAGTAAAAAATTATAAACACACAAAAAAAAAACATGTTTGCGTTAAATAATCCTTGCTCTTAATTTTAACTATATGGAATTAATCAACGTATCAAATGAAACTATGTCTTCGCAAGGCACCATGAAAAGCGCCTTACTACCCATCAAACTATCCACATATTTACACTTATAAGGTAAGTAGGAAGAAGGTAGCATTTTAAGCGAAATGTAGCATAGTTTGCGTGGAAGTAGGCCTCTGTTAAACAGTTTAACCCGTTCTGGGTTCAAACACTGTTTCCTCAGCCAGCGAGCCAGACAAAACGGGACAGACGTTTTTATCCATGTAACCACCACTGGGAGTTTGACTCATGTCAGATTTAAGCTGTCAGTGTTTCAAAAATAAATTAGTTGGACGATTAGTTCTATTTTTAAAAGAAACATGCAATCATAGTGCTTTCAACGTATTTGATATTATTTTTTTACTAACGACAATGCAGAATATATGGTTGGATTACATTAAAAGTTACAAGCCACTGCTCAAAGCGACTACACTGTATGTCATTTCTGAGGGAAATTTCATGTCTACTATTGCGGAAACAGCGTTGTCATTCTATTGTTTTCACGTGGTTAATATTCCCTTAAATGTTTGATGAGTTTCGCAACGCTGTCTCGTCGATGTTGCCATTAGCTCCTTTTTATTCAATCACACCACCTTCCGACATAAATGAAAGCGAGGATATTTGGCAACATAAACAAATATAATTTTTGTTTTACCATAAGACTTGGCAGTTCTCTCGGAGGGGATATTTGGTGTAGCTATTTCCCAATGAGTATCAGCATCTTGAGTCTGTCCATCAGTCACAAACAAATTAAAGAAACGCAAGAAGAGAGTTTAATCAATAACTGCGACATATGGATAATGGCGGGGACTACTTATAGGTAGGGGTGTGAGGGGTATGCACAGTGCGTTAATCGTTTCTATTTCGCACTCTCTCTCTCTCTCTCTCTCTCTCTCTCTCTCTCTCTTTCTCTCAAGGAACACGCGTGGTCGCTAATATATCTTTAAGTCATAGATTAATATAGGTTAATGTGTAACGCGCGACTCTCTCCCTTCGCTCCCTCTAAAAAAAAAATGAATGTGATGGCAAAGTAGCGAGAATTACACAACATTCCCCCACCTCCTACCTTATTGGTCAGATTGCGTGCACGCATCCAGTCCGCGGTACGTTAATTAAACCCTCTAGTGATCGATCGTGTTACACTCCCACGTCATTTGTCTCCCTTCTATTTCCATGGGAAAAAGAATAAGTGTGATGGAGATCGTGAAAGGACTTCCGTTAAGAATTTTTTTTAAGCCAGGTACATTTAAGTATATTATTCAACCAGTAATTGAATAATTTACTAAACGATTTAAATTTGATTTGATCTGTGTACCCTTCTTTCCCATCCCATGTAGCGTCTTGCTGTGATTTTTCCATCCCTTCCTCACGTAAATGCAGGTAAGCTTTAATTAAAATTAGCCTTCCCTTTTTTATCCTTTAAAATAGGTTATTGTTAACCTTAGTGTTAAACTCACACTTCGATTGCCCTGAAAAGTAGCAAACTGACCTTACAAGTTTCTAATATAACGAAGCGTTTGATAACACCATAGTGAAGACCATTGAGATAATACTGTATGATTTAACTGTAATGGAGTGTACAATTTAATTATTCAATAAATAAATATATTTAATTAAACACTATAGTTAATTAATTCAAGAACAATAATGTGAGGCTAAATTTTAAGGAAGATTCCTAGATGAAAGGCGAAAGAAACCCCCATTGGGGAAAAATCCCTTATAATTCGCCTGGTCTGGTAATTGACCCTTGGACTACTGGGCGAGCTGAGTTTAATCCACTTGTAAAACTTAGATTTTCCAATGTATGCAGATTTTAATATCACTATATAATACAGCGAACACAGTCGTCTAAATATTTATTGGAATGGTGACACACACACACACACAAAAACACGTCAAACTACCGGTAATAATTAAGGATGTATGTAGTTATTATGATATATTACGTGCTTCCCTCACGTCTACGTCATGAGTGAAAATCAACTGGTAGCCTTGTATCAGGGTGACCACAAAATGTGAGGAGAAAATTCAATAAATTCTCCTGACTTAAAATTGCAAATTTCCCTGACCAACGCACAAATAAGAACTGATAAGGACTCTATAAATAAATTAAATTAATCAAGATACTTCATTTGTTTTAGTTAATTATTTTCTGGATGCACATTTCAAAACCAAACGAACATTAAAAACAGTTTTTGAATATAAAGTGACAGAGAGTTTTATCTTACTTGGACACCCAAATTAACCATTTTTACTTGACGAATTAAAACATTCTTCTACATTTTTCTAATAGCTACAAATCTCCTACAATTCTCTGGTTTCCTTGCACGTTGCCTCTTTTGGTATAATCTTTCAACCTTGACGAGTGCTTTGTATTTTTTTAAAAAGCTTTGCTCTTCAGGTGTGGCAAGCTCATTTTTTATAAATGATGATCATTCTGAGGAAATAAATCTCTACGGAGTTCACTTAC
This sequence comes from Timema douglasi, assembly GCA_901482245.1. NCBI lineage: Eukaryota > Metazoa > Arthropoda > Insecta > Phasmatodea > Timematidae > Timema > Timema douglasi. The sequence continues at coordinate 60,124 of CABEEJ010000083.1, read as the reverse complement.
CAAACTAGTATTGCTCTGAATGTTTACTTTTTTAACATGTTACTAAAGAAAACCATAGCTCACTCAAAGAAAATTAAATTTATTTACGAATATATCAACAGAGCCACATGTAATATTTTTTTTTTTCACCATACGAAAACAAATATTTCATGTCAATCCACGTCAAGTTTTTTCACGGTCGGCTAGAAACAACGCCAAAATATGATCTTGCAATTCAACACGTCGGAAAGAGTTGTCTTGTAAAGCTGCCACTTAGTGAAAAATGATAAAAGAAAACGTTTACAACTCGCTTATAATTATCTTGGCTTCAAGACTAACTCAATTTTTGTCTTGTCCCCTTATAAAGGTCCGGTAGACAAAGTCAAAAACACCGGGGTAAACATTTTGTTTTAACACAAAAGTCAGGGGGGAAAATAAAAAATAAAAAATCACACCCATGAGATGTTATGATTCGCATGAAATGATCCCGGAGAAACAATAACAATAAAAAAAAATTGAGTCGTAGACCACACATCATGCACCGTGAAACAACCCACTTTGCATGTCATCCGTGTTTTTGAGGTGATTTTATTTTATTTTTCCTCTCCATTGACTGTTCCTCATGGGCTGGTAGTTCAGGAACAGAACATGTAATTGCAACTGGTAATTGTACTACGCCATGCAAAATGGACACATCTTAATATAACATAACAGGTAAGATTGGCAGAATGGATGGTGAACCTGATCATAACTCAAGAGGACGAGTGTAAATTCCAACAAGATTCAAGATTTTCTCACTGCATCGCGAAACCGTATAGGAAAAACCACACCAACCTCAACACATCCAATCGGGATTCGAACCCTGATCTACCCATCCCCAGCAGGCCAGTCTAACACGAGAATGCGCCTTAGACCATTGGGCCACTGAATCAGGCTAGAGATATTATTACTACATAGAGAATAACAAATACAATATATTAATGGTAATATTCATTATTATTGTAATAATGAAAAATATAAAAACTATTAATATAAACAACACATTTAAGTTTATAGCCATTAACCTACAATTTTTTTCTTTGCCAAACTTTTAACATTTCCTTTAATAATAAATTTTAACTTAATAGTAACATCGCTTCTCTTATCTTTGAATTTATATGGAAATCATAACAAACTGAACCATTGTAGGCCTACCTGTAGAACTTACCAAAGATTTTTCATAGTTTGTATATACTTGTTTGTCAAATATTTATTAAATGACTTAATAACTCATCAATTTGGACTCTTACCCGCCTCGGTGAAGTAGTTGGCTAACGCGCTTGTCGTGTTTAGCTCAACCGCTGAGGACGGGGAGACCGAGGTTCGAATCTCGGTCGGGTGAAATGGGGGTGGCTTTTCCTAAATGGTTTTCCACTCCCCCCCCCCCTCAAGCAAATACGGGTTCACTTCCTCTAATTCATCCTTCCTAATTCCTAATCCATTAGCCTAATTAGTACTTAAAGCGTATAAACCGAACGGGTAGTAAGACGCGGTGCTAAATAATAATAAAACAAAATGGGGGACTCTTCTTTAACAAATTTATTTTCCACTTCAACACTTTATATATATATATATACACAATAATTGACCAAAAGATGGCTATATCTATCAAATCTCAATTGCGAGTAACAATCTAAATGTGTTCCTTATATTAATAGCTCAATAGCTTATATTAATAGTAAAATTATATAATGTTTGAGAGCAAACAATTATTTTGTCTAAAAGGTTATTTCTATGTAAATTATACCATGTGTCTAGAAGGAGACATTAATGCGAGCTAGAGTGTCATTATAGGTCTGCGTGCCATGTCTTTTTTTCTCCATATCATTTTTTTCAAAAACGATGTAAGTGAGAGCGGCTGCCCCATGCACATTATGGCCGTAAGGTTTGTATTCTCTCCATAGCCAAGAAAAACATTTTATTCGCTCTGTGCAATCGCGGGGCTTTGTTTTATTTTTTTAACGAGGATCATGGCAGATTTTAATTGCTTGGAATGGAGGACTTAGTGGCAAGGTTTACGGCCGCTGAATATGTGACACGAATACGTCAACTGGTGGACAAAACAACAATCATTTACAGTGTAGTGGGACGAAGTGGATGATATGGTTTTTGCGTGACACGATAACCTCAAAAGCAAAATGATTCAAACTCATTATCTTCACTATGGTCGCTAAAAGCTCGAGATATTGAAAATTGATTTATTTTTTGTGAATTAGTTTACGTCTCACTAACCTTTAAGGCAATTCATAAAATTCTATATGGATTTCATGGGCAAGCTTCACAATTCCCCTTCCTTTAAGGAAGAAGATATTTAGGGTGAACATGAACCCTAAATTTTAATGGAGCGTTTTTGTTATTGGTACACTTTACCGTTTCCGTAAATGTTCCTTATAACGTCCCAAATTTTAAAAACTATTCCATTTTCAAGATGCATTTTTATTTTTTATTTTCCAAGCGGAATTGGTTCCGTTGACAGTGATCATCCAAAAATGAATAAATATATATATATGGTTCATTTCTGTGAAGTTTTATAAAGGAAATGGAATAAGTTGTGAATTAAAAATAAATCATTCAGTTGATAAAACTAATTAAAAACATAATTTTCTATTTAATTGATTTTTGATTTTAACTCTATAAATGTAACTAGTGTTAATTGTATTTGAAATATTAAGTCTGCTTAAAAATATAAAAAAAACTACAGCAATTGATTTATGATTAAAATTTAAACTTTCGAAATTAAAACATTAAAACTATAATTCTGTTGACTTTTTTTTTTCAGTATCGTATTGGTGTGAATAGTGAGTTATCTGTAACTTCCAGTCCAAAATGTATTTAAAACAAAATCATTAACCATAGAGCAAATTTCGTAGTCAAGACTTAGTAACTTAACTTAAATGGATTGAAGCAGTTTCGCATGTTAAACTCTCTCATTTCATTCGAGTTTAGGTAGGAGTCGTCTTGTATTTAGTATAGCACTGCAATTGAAGAGTAATACCTAATAAGTCTAACCATCAGATTGGCCCCAGTGTTTTTTAAAAATCGCTATTTAATGTAAATTTTTTAAATAGTCTACATGATAATATTTACACAGGATTTACAATATAACGTATATCAGAGTCTAAAGATGAGATCTAAAATATATACAATATTAATTCAGGCACCAACATGAATCGACCAAGATTCCAATAATTACCACCAGCTTCGGTGGCCGCATGGTCTAAGGCTCCACTCTCGCAATAGACTAGACTGCCGATGATGGCGAGATCGGGGTTCAAATTCCGATCGGGCCATTTGAGGATGGTTTTACCCAAACTGTTTTACACTCTCTATCTATGCAAATGCGTCTACACATATTCTAATTTCAACCTTAATCATCCCTAACACATTAGTTTCATTAGTACACATGCACATAACCCAAACGGGTAGCAAGAAGCGATGCTAAAAAACAACAACATAACGTCTACCCACTAACCTGTCTCTGAAAATCGTGTAGCATGACAATTTAATTTTAAATTGATTCAATGAGGAAGGATAGTTTTTTTAAGTTTAAATACAAAAAATATTTATATTTTATCGAAGGGTAGTTATGAAACTTCTCTATCTCGAAATTATGAGGGATATTGACGTTTTATGTGCCCCTGAACTAAAAAAAAGTTGATTTTAGGATTCCGTCTGTTCCTCGGGCTAAATCCGTGACAGTTTAATGAATTTTGTTTAAACTTGAGGCAAAATGGTAATTTTAACTATCGCTAAAATTAAGGGTAATTTACCGTTGACTGATTATCAAAAGTTATGGAATTTACGAGAACTGGCCTTAATATTTTGGTTTTAATAGGGGATATTGATAATGTTTTACATAATAACTAAGGGCGTATGTTTGTTTTATAAAAAAAAAATATAAGAATAATTAATTGAAGACTGATTATTTTTAAAAGGTCTCTCACTATGTAATTATAAGAATAAAAATAAGCTGGTTGTACCAAATTGTTTTTAGCACTCCATCTTACTACCCATTCGGGTTATACGTTCATGTAGGCCCTACTGATTAAACTTATAACTTTTAGATATTACGAGAGTTATATTTAGCAAAAGTGTACGTACATTTGCGTGACTAGATAGTGGAAAACCATTTTGAAAAAACTCAGTACATCCGACCGATATTCAAACCTCGATCTCTCCGTCATCAGCAGTCTAGTCTACTGCGACCATAGCGTCTCAGACCATGTGGCCACCTAAGCGGGTTTTTGCACCGAGTTAATTTCTAGGAAATGGAGAGTAGGTTCGATGACATGAATGAGAAATTCTCGTGTGATTTACCCGTCATTACGAACGTGAAACCGAATCTGTTGGTCTTCTTGCATAGAAAGGTTCAAACGTGTAAATATGAATGACAGAGTTGTTGACGTTACCCAGTCCCCCCCACCCTCCCCCTCATATCACCCCATACATGAATATTGATGAACTTGTTGTGTGCTTAGTGGGCGTCCGTCGTCACAGCTTAAAGTACAGTAGTAACATTTACCGTCACCTTGACTAACTTTTCTATAGTGTGTTTTGTCTTAGCTTTGATCATTCGGGGAAAAAACACCTAGATAGTTTATTCCACCTCTTTTATCCCTGTATATCAGGGGTTTTAAACCATTTTATGGTTACATACACCCTGATTTTTATAAGAATCCTACTTTTAACCACAAACATTGATTGAAAGTTACTCAATTTGGCATTCTATAAATATATCTTATTTGATTTATTAATTATAAAGTACATTTAAAAAGTTATCAAAAGCTTATAATATTTAGGCCTACTCATGGATTACTGTATAATTTATCTTTACATTATTAATGTAAATACAACTGTGACGTTTTTCCCACCATTGGGGCAACATGAGTTTACAGTTATAAAAAAAATATTTATATATAAAAATTAGACTGTAGCTCTTTATTAGTAAACATCTGTTTCAAATTAACGGAAAAGTTAGACTTCTCCCTTTCTCGAATGGATAAAATATTGAGTTTGCGAACCTTTACTACCTCGTTATTATGACGAAGTTTTATGTGCCCCCAAATTCTCCCCTGCACCCTAGATGGGACTTACAGTATATTTTGATTCCAACCCTTGAATTAAGAGTAAATTATTAACCAGAGTTTTTTGAAAATTTGAAAGGTTTTAAAATTGTCTCTAACAATTTTGTATAAAATGGATCTGTAGATGTGTTTGACATAACACATAGCAATATAAACTTATTTTTTAGGGAAATACTTTTAAGGGTAGTTTACTAATCAGGATCTTTTGAAAATTTTAATTTTTTTGACAGTAGATTGAACACTTTGGTTGGAAATTAGTAGGCCTAACTGAGGAGTGTTTTCTATGACAAATAAGAACCTACTATGTTCGCTTTTCTAAAATAAAATAGTTAAGTTGACTAAGTGTGGTCTAGATGACTGATGGCTGAGTGATATGAAGAGAGAAAGAGAGACTCACATCACACAAGGCTACAGCTAGATGTAGAGGTAAGAAGGTGGAATGTTGGGGTTTTTACAAGGCTGTAGTCAAGGGGGATTTTGAGGGTTCAAACCCCCTCCAAATTTTTTATCACAAAGTATATATGGCTTTATTTATGGTTCAAAAAATACCAAAATTAAGATACAAGTACAAATTAGGGGGCTGTGTTGCCATAAAAAAACACTTCAGATTGCTTTTAGAGGTGTTTTAAATATTTATAATTTTCTCTAGCTTCCGGCAGTTAAGGGCTTACGTTGCCTTAAAAAACACTTAAAATAACTTCTAAGACTGTTTAATACCTATAATTTTTTCTAGCCTCCGGAAATTGGGGAATGAGTCCACCCCCCCCCCCCTCACGAAATTATTGGCTGGCTAAGGCCTTGAGTTCATTTACCACCCAGGTACATTGGGGATTGTTTTCACTCTGTGATTCAAAACATTTTTTTTATATCCTTACAAGCTTTTTGTTGGATGGGATTTCCCCTTACGCTATTAGTAATTTGTGACCTTCTTCAGTTGTCGCATGATCTGAGGCGTCATTCTTTCAATAGACTAGATTGCCGATGACAAAGAGATTGGGGTTCGAATCCCGGGTGTGCGTACAAATAGTATTTTCCTAAATGGTTTTCCACTCTCCCTCCATTCAAATTCGGGTACACTTGTTCTAAACTCAACCTTACTAGTCCCTAACTCACTAGTGTAATTAGTACAAAAGCGAATATACTGAACTGGTAGTAAAACGAGATGATAATAAAAAAAAAAGTGTGTTAAACATTCAAATTCAAATATAATACCAGTTACTAGACTCCGTAGGCCAAATTGTAGTGAATTTACGAATGTATTTATCTTTAAAATACGGTACATTCATATTTTAAATCTTTTAGACACTTAAAATGGCTAGACTAGGTTGTATGATTTTTTTTTCTATACCCATCACCCTTACTTAGTCTAATAGGTAGTGCATCTGTCTACTGAGATAAATATTAAGGATCTGATTTTCGTCTTGACTGAAAAATGTGTCATTGATAAAAATTTAATATTTCCATTTTACAAGAAATTGGGTGTTCTGTGTAGTCTGGAATAAAATAAATTTGTAAGTCATACTCTAAAAAAATTAAGGTGTTTCATAAAACAGCACTTTAAACACCACAAATTACTATACATATCAAGTTATATATGCATATAAATAAATAGGTCAGGGAGTATAATAATTTGGGGTATAATTTGGAGTATTTAAGTTTTTTTTAATTAACCAACTAATTTATATATTTATACATACATATATGTTTAGTACCATGTTTTACTCGCTGGACTATCATTATTATTATTATCATACTATAAAGCCACATGGCTCACTCACTCACTGAAATTAATGTCCACCCACTTCCAGATAAGCTAGAAACTTGAAATTTGGCAAACTTGTAGCTTCTAGCCTGTAACCGATAAGAAAATTCCAAAAAGTTAAAAAAATTAATTTTTGCCCCCCCCCCCCACAAAAAAAATGGCGGAGCAACTTTAAAGTCGATGTGACCTTTCTTTGGAGGTCTCTTGTGGCTAAACGGCAAGACCTATCAAAAAACGGCTTTGGAATTACATTAGTTTACATCCTCTCGCAAAGAAAACGCTTCTAGAACTGTTTATCATTTAGAATTGTTTCTAGCCTCAGGTGATTCGGGGATGTCCCCCCCGCCCCCCTGAAATTATTGGCTGGCTACGGCTTTGTTTGCATTAAAGGAGTAGGGCCTGAAGGTATAGTTTAACGAAAATATGAAGGAATTTCAGTTGAGAGAGATTAGAAAACCTTTTTAGAAGACCCGGCCAAGATTCTAAAATCGACCTGTGACAGACAAAACCAGACACTTTCACCCACGTGTCCAGCTATGTAATTGGCTCCCACAAACATTCCTGCCAAAACCAGCCTGCACATTTGATGACGTGGCTTTAATGACAGAGGAACAGCCTTTTATATACGTATTTTGAGATTCGCCCAAAAAATTAGCTTAAAATCATCTTCGGTAAGCTATTACGGACCTAATCTTAAGGAGCACGAGAAAATGTAAGTGTTTTTGCAGTTTTATTATCAGCATTTTTTTTTTCAAACTAAATACAATATTTTTTATTAAAAATATAAAGTTTAATTTTCTTCAGGTGGTGATTTCAGCATTTGTTGGATATCTGCTTAAAGTGTCCTGGAATAATCATAAAGACAGTTTTACTCTGAATTTAAAACGTTTTCCCTCAAATTGCGCTATTTATGACTGATACTAAACAAGTGTTGAGATCACTAAGTTAAGAAAATTAATCTTATATGTTTTCACTGGAGCAATATTTTATTTAGTTTGGCTAAAAAAAAAATCCAGCAATAAAAACGACAAAATCACTGTGTTTTTTCTTGCGTCCTCTACATTCTCACAAACCATATTCAGACGCTCCTTGTCCTTACTCAAAGAGTTTTACTACACCCACAGTTTCATATTAATTTACTAAATTGGTTGTGTGCTTAGCGCAAGATCTGCAAGACTCCAGAACATCGTCCATATCACAGCTCTCAAGACTTTGTGGTTTTAAATTCCAATAGGGTCAAAGTGTTTTAGTCTTCATATGACGGAAGTATTTGAAATGCCTACGAGTATCTTAGAAATGTGCTTCTATTATAAATTGTATTTAGTTGGTCTTAAAGCGTCACTTAAAATCGCAATTATAGCTTTGATAATGTTGTATATGCTATATTTACAGTTGATAAATATCTACGGATGTAACCGTAGCAAACATGGCCTCTATACCGCGATGAAATGTAAATACTTCAAAATAATGCAGGATGTGTGGGTCCAGACAGAATAATATGCGATTGTGATCAGGCCATATTTTGAAGCACTGGTCTACTTTTATGATCTATATATTTGAATCACAATAATAAAAACCTTATAGGATAATTTAAATATAATATATATTTTTAAACATTGACAAAAATTCACCATAAATGAGCCTCACGTGAAAATGACAACGTAGGTACACATCGTTTGGCATTTGAGCACGTTAAATAAGAGCCAATAACTCTTTAAATTGTCAGATGAAATTATCCCTAGTTGAAATAAAAGCAGTCTAGTTTTTATATGAACATTCTAGAATTGTTCTTATATCTAAATTCATGTATCCATACGTCATGTCATATAAACTGCCAACTTTGTAACCTTTGTTATCTTGTATCAATAACTATACGATAATTCTAATAATTAAGTAAAATTTTAATAATAGTGACTGCGAAATATATTTGTATTTTTTAAAGGTTCCTTTTTTACCAGAAAACTACAATTAATGTTCCGTCTGAACACAAAGCCAATAATCGCTTAATTTAAGGAGGGAGTGATGATAAGGACAAGTAAGATTAATTGCACCACAATTATTAGAGAATGTCACACTCTGTATGTTAAAAACAATCCTGTCAATAGGTGATATTTGTAAGACCTTGAAGAAAACATTTCGTTCTTGTGACCTCACCAAAAGTTGCTTCGTCAAGAATTGAAACCACCCGTAAGGATACAAGCATCAATCTCGTCTTGTCTGGCTTACCAGTGATGTGGAAGTCATATAATCCAAAGTAGATGCGTTTAGGTATTTTTAACTTTTTTTTTTCACCCACGTAAATGAAAGTACACCCCAACTAAATTATACCTTTCCCGTCCACTTTCTATTAGGGTGGATATTTTAAACTCCCGGATGGGTATGATGCATAGTACTGAAAACAAAAGGCGAGATTGATGTGCTAGAATTCTCAACACTTATCTTGCAGGCTGGGATTTGATCTCTAGTCGGTCCCGTATCACTTATCGATAGTAAATGGTCTTTTCTTCATCCTCCCGCAATGAGAATTCTATATTATTTTCTTAAAATTCTTTCTATTCAACTTGTTCTCTTTATTTATTTTTATAGTTCCCGCCTCGGTGGCATAGTTGGCTAACGCGCTTGTCGTGTTGAGCTCGACTGCTGAGGGACGGGGAGATCGAGGTTCGAATCTCGGTCGGGTGAACTGGGGGTGGTTTTTCCTAAATGGTTTTCCACTCTCCCTCCACGCAAATGCGGGTTCACTTCCTCTAATTCACCCTTCCCAATTCCTAATCCACTAGAGTAATTAGTACTTAAAGCGTATAACCCGAACGGGTAGTAAGACGCGGTGCTAAATATTATTTTATTTTTATAGTTCAAATCATTGATAGCCAGCACATTGACAAGTACCTACCAATAAGTGAACATCTTCAAGTGGTACTCGTCGGATACGTATACAGTCGTGTAGTGAGTGCTCCTCCACCTGACTAGTGCGGTTTGGAGCCAGGTCCCGGTGTTCAAACAGTAGGTGTGAATCAACTGGAACAACAAGACTCGCAGCATCCGGATGTCTCGTCAGCTCACATGAGAGAGAGAGAGAGACACGGTAGCACATCACCAATATCACCTGTCAACGAAGTCACTAAGAACACGGGTAACTCGCATGATACCCGATGAAATCGACTCCAAGTCATGCGGTGTAATGCTTTCAACATTTTTACCTCGGATAGACACACGTACATGTGATCACAAGCCAAGACGTCAGTCTCGTTAAAACTTTTTTTTTTATCTGAGGTATTTAATTTTCACTTTATGAACCAAGTGATTATATCAGCACACAATATATAAACTAATTTAAATCTAGAACAATCACAACATCCTGCCTGCGACCCTTAATTCATCATTGTGAAAGGGGAAACCTACATTTCAACAACTTTTTTTTTTGTCTAGCCAGGAATATAATCCGGGACCCACAGCTTGGTAGACAGACGCGCTACCAACTGAAGGAGAGAAAAACAATAAATATTCTAGTTTGCCAGTGAAGTGGAGGTCAATGTTAAAGCCTCGGACTGTTTGCGTTGGGAATAGTTTCTCCCATTCGGTTTAATTTTGTGATTTTCCCATCCTTTTTCTACGCTAAATAGGATGCTCTTCATCTGAGTTACCCACCTAGTCCCTAAATTTTAAAATATACGTTTTTAATAATTTTTTAACGTACTAATAGTGAAAAAATTACTGACAACTGTGTAAAATAAATCAATTTTAATAATTAAAAAACCCTCAGTGAACGAGGCCGCCTACTGAAGCGCTGTAACGTCTTGTGGACGTTCAGAAATCTCGTATCAATTAAGACGTCCCGACAACATTAAAAACCATAGCCTATATTATTATATTTTACGTCTTACAATTAAAAATAGTTTAAAGAAAGTTAAATTTACGATGACGTTTTAAGTGAGCGAAATGTCGTAGTTTTGAGAGTATGGAAAATGTGTACAAAAAAAAATCTAACTTTCCTCAAAATTATGACTAAATTTATTAATAATAGCTTAATAAATTCTTAACATAAATCAGGATGATATTAGTGCTTTTAAAATTTCAGAACGAACATTCTCCTATCCGCTTCAGTGACCGCATGGTCTAAGGCGCTACTCTAGCTATAAACTAGGCTGCCGATGATGGAGAGATCGAAGCTTGAATCTCGGTTGGGTTTAATGAAAGTGCTTGTGAATGTGAGGAATGCCAGGTCTCCACCGTGGTTCGGATTCCACGTTAAACTGTAGGTCCTTCATTTCATCTCACAATCACCCTACCATTACACATTAGCGTAAGTGCGTATAACCCGAACGGGTAGTAAGACGCGGTGCTAATAATAATAATAATAATAATAATAATTTAATGAAAGTGGTTTTTCCAAAATGATTTTCCACTCGAATGTGGGTATTCTTCCTATAAATTAAACCTCTCTAATCTCTAAAACCATTAGCGTAATTAGTACATAAGCGTATAGCCCTATAGGGTAGTAAGATGCAGTATTAAAAAAAAATCTAAATAAAATTATCAATGAGATTGAATGACCTGTAATTTAAAGGGCTGCACTCTTACCTTTTGGTCGTGTGAAAATAAATTCACTTCATAATGAGTTAAGAATTCAACGTATTAAATCTCGTTTAAAAAAACCTATACATTTTTAAATTCTTCGCGAATTTGACCTATGATGAGCTTTCTGTCTCTTTTTGGCAAATAAAAGATTGGTTGGACTAATCATAACATTAGCTTTTAAGATATATTTAATATAAATTAAAGAATGTTTGAATATATTATGGGATGATCTTACGACATGGGTGCAAATCCCAGTATGCTAACTATACTAGGCTAGATGATGGAGTAGAGAAGGCTAGAGAGATCCCAAACCGGTATCACAGTCTACTAGGCAAGCGTGCTTCCCCTGTCACCTCATCAAACCACCACCTGCCAAGCACACCCTTTTCAACGACATATTAAAATTATTAATGTCATTTTAACTAATTGAGTATTGTATGTGCACTTTCTATCACCTATATAAAACAGATTAAACAATATGTCAATTTGACCAAATGAAGCGAGGTTTTTTTTTAACTTGCCAATTTGGCATTTCACCTGTTTGTATATTCTGATTTTGCTCCGCAATAACTGTCAAATGCGTCAAGAAATTTTGACAAAATTTGGTAGTGACATTCTTTGAGCATAAATAAAACAATGTATATACATATTTCTACAATATGGCTAAACGTTTCAATATGGCGACCCCTCAAATAGGTTTTCTTTAGAAAGCCCATCTAAAGTTATTTGAGCTTATAGCTCTAAGCTCTAGTCTAAGGGGGCCGCGTACTTGGTGGGAAATATCCTCACACTGCGTAATTTCTTATGGGAATGGCAGTTTTGATCAAAAACACAAACCATCCTAAAATATCTTTGAATTTAATATTGTAAGCCTATTAAAAATGACTTTATTTATTTAAAGAAAGCTAATTATATTTCTAACCATTTACTTTGATCTTGTAACTGCAACATTTCTTGTAAAACACATTTGAAAATGAGATAATTTCCAATTTACAAATTTAAAAAAAATTATGTTATATCCTAAATAAATCATCAACGTACAGCTGAAACCAATGAACCTAGAAACTTTATTTTTATGTCTTGGGTGTTTTCCTATTATAACGTAGGCACTCACTAAAACGGATTTTTTGGAAATGCAACACCTTAAGGCTGCAAAGGAGGGGGCTAGATTTTTCTTCCCCCGAAACAGCTAAGAGTTAGAAACACTAAATTTAACATAAGTGTTATTTTTCAAACTCGAAGATCTACATGTTCGATGAAGCTACGACCCGTGAAGCTGGAGACGTGACACCTTGATAAGGAAACACACATGTGAGAACTATCTTTCTTTACCATTCTTTTTGGGTAAAAACTCAGAAACATATCTTTGCTGAATATTCCCTTTGGAATTTTTTTTTTGTCATGGAAACGTTATGATCAAATATAAACATGGTTTAGGCTCTCTCTTTGCCTCTCTGCAACATATCTATGTTTCACTTTCTCGAAGACTTTTGAATTTGTATTTAAACTTTTGATAACTTGATTTGATTTAATTTTTGGATTTTGAATTACGGTACTTGACGTGATTTAAATTTAGATTTGTATTTTTAATACGATTAAAAGAATAGATGAGCCTTTGGAGGTAAATGGGGAAATGGTACCCTATCCCAATGTCCCCATTTTTGGTGATGGGAGTCTTTTCTATTCCATACCCTATCATTCTCAATGTATGAGATGGAATTAAGGATGTGAAAAAAGTATCGATACTTTACTAAAATCAATATTTTCCTTTCGATACTAGTATTTCTACTTGATACTTTATTCGATACTTTTACTTTTATTAGTACTCACACTCTGGTATCGAAAGAAACAACTTTTTTGTTATCTTCACTTATGCTGGGATAAAATATTTACTAGGGTGTAATGTAGAGAAAGAACAAATGATACTATTTCTCAATTTTCACTAATTTTCTGCATGAAAAGCAAGAAACAACTCTAAAATCATAATTAACAGCTGTTCTTTCACCAACCTTAATGTTTAAATAAGGGTACAAATTAGAATGAAAAAATATACAACTTTCCATCAGCTACAATTTCATAGATGTTTTGAAAGCTGATATGCTCACACCTTTTATACTATCCATCATGCATTTCTATAATATATATATCACACCTTCCAACATATAACATACGTGATAGACCTAAGTATACTATAATAAGGTTGATAATTATAATCGTCAGTATTTTAATAAATATGAAAATACAATAATTATTATACAAAAATTGAAATTATTATTAATAGATTTTTAAAAAAACATTAAAATTTCGATACCCATACTTACTGTTATCGATACTTTTATTTCGATAACACATCCCTAAATGTAACCAAGAACGCGAAAGTTTCGTGACTTCACAGTGCTGCAGTGGCGTGTCGTGGAGTGTTTCAAAGGAAGCAGACCTTGTTAAAACTGTACCTGTGGTGTGCTATCGCCCATTTGGGCCCTATTTGACCAATCATACACATGCTCTGTTCTGCATGCCTCGAAACCTGACCAATGAGTGTTCTTATGAAGGGTGTGACCAACTCACAGGTAGAGTTTAAACTAATTCTGCTTACCCGGCAACACCTCACGTCATGCCAATGTAGTGCGGATATTTTGTCGACAACTTGGAACAGTTTCAGCTATTGTTGCACAACATGTATGTCAAAAAACTATTTCAATGCTGTTGAGTACTGCACTGACATGTCCCAGTAAGGTACTTATGGTACCTACTGTGAACTGGTGAAATCCGGGGAAATCTTAGGGTTAGCATTTAAGGTTTTCTGCAACGGAAACTCTTTGAGCGGTGTGGTATTGAGGGTTGCTTCAGGAAGAGACTCCACTTCGTAGGATATACCCTGATTTTGGTTGGAAGAACTGTAGCTAAAATTCAAACATATTTCTTTGTGGCAAACACTGATAACATTTTACCATACTATTCTCGTTATTTTACGATATTAATACTATCTATCAAAAGTGACAACTGTAGATAACATCACTTGATGTATGGATATATTAAAATTGTTTTAATAACTTTAGCAGTGGCGGCTCGTGTATAGGCACTGCGGAACTGCAGCACCCATATTTACACTTGATATTATCGATAACATTTCATATAATGAGTCCTTTTTTCTTTAATTCTTTCTTTATTTTTGTATTACAATATATATTCCTTAAGCTTATAATGTCAGTACTTCAGTAGCCATCCCCCAGTTTATGAAAACGATTTAAAAAAAATCTTTTATGGAACTGCGCGCTTCACAGTGCCAGCGACGTTGTGTTTTTCTGTTGTGCGCATACGCCATAGAAGGGGGGTGGAGAGGAAGACGGGACTGTCAGGTAAAGAGTGCACTGTTGCTCTCGCAGTGCCGACTCTGGCGTGATGGTGGAAGGAAGTTATTTTTTACTCAGCGTGTGTTGTGCTTAAAAACCGTGCACCATATTCTTGAATGTGATAAAGTGTAGAAGAGTGTATAATGAGATTATTATTTTACTTCCAGCTATTCTATTTGATTCATTTTTTACGGTTCTTTTATTTAACAGAAACACTAAATTCGCTTGCAGTAATTTTAATGGAGAAAAATTTCCTCAATTGTCATCCAGAGATCAAGGAGAAAATAATTGAACTTTTTGCGCAAATTAAAACAATAAGAATGAATTTAATTTTTAAATGAATAGATCAAGCTTGAACTGTAACAATTTAAGTGTAAGTAAGTAAAACATGTTTTTTTTGTTAAGATTTTATCAAGTCCCTGAATAAATTTTCTTTTTATACAGTTTTTTTTTTCCTTTTACACAAATTTTAAACAAAGGCTAAAAAAATTCTGGCGCAGTACCCCCACAATTTTAGCTACGAGCCGCCACTGAACTTTAGTAACTAACTTCTACTGTTCTTCATACAAAAATAGTACTCCATTTTGAAGCGTACCTGATGGATGGTGAGGTAAAGGACATGCATCTACAGTGTCTAACACGGCTCAAAGAAATTCAGTGCAGAAAGCAACCGAAAACCACCATACTTTCAGAACTTTCTTAGTGCAAATGCTTTCTCCAAGATGGTGAAGTTGGGTAACACAAATCATCGAAAGTATTAAGTTCCCGCGATGTTCTCGATGGATGGGATACATATCAAGACCAAATTTCGGGCTGTAGACACACTATATATTGTCTTTTCTTTTACCTATATGCTTTTTATGACTCTATATCAATTTCTTTATTTCGATTCTTAGTATTCTACTTGTGTTTATATAATCTCTATTTGTTCTAAATTTTCCTTTTTTTTTAAATTCAAACTACATAGGAGTTGGCTACTTATACCACAATTAATACTAATAAATATATTACATACTAACTTAAAACAAATGCAGTTCACTTCATTTACATACGAGATGTAGCACGTTGTTTCAATGCACACTAGCTTTTGTGCATTGTCCGCATTGGATGGCTACATAACAACCATCCTCTCAGGCCAACTGATGATAATACCATTCTCTACGACCGGGATGCCAACCCTAGCTCCTCCGTTCAGCCATCGGCCAGCCTCTGACGCGCTATACAGGCCCGTAAGTTCCCAGGCCAAGAAGCCGTACCGGATCGCTGCTCGAGGTTAACCGCAAATCACACGAGATGTGATATTCGGACTGTGTGAAGCGTGAGAGGGGGACGGTGGGGTGTAGCGAACAGGAAGCGGAAGTGCTATCGACCATATAGCACGGCACCACGGCCCTCTCTCTACCTGTGGGAAGTTACGCAGCCACAATCACCGGGGGCACCTGTCACAAATTAATTACAGGAGTTAGGGCGTTGTGGAGGCATTTATTTTTTACTCATTAAAAATTACTATAAATACCCCTCTAGTTATCGACGAAAGAAATAACCTAGAAATGTGTCATAAGCCTATAACTCCTTGGGTTTATGGTTAAGACGACAGAAGTCAAGTCTGAGAGATACACATCAGTGATCGAATGCACCATGGCGTTCCTCTTACAGAATACTAAACCACCAATGATGAGGTCGGGGTTCAAACCCCCCGGTCTGGTGTAATTAGTATATTTTTTTAACTTAATGGTTTCCTACTTTATCTCTAAGAAAATGGGGTTAAATTCCTCTGGATTACAACTTCCTCATCCCAACCACATTAGTGTAAATATTCGGATAGCACGAACATCTAGTGTGATACAGTGAACAAAAAAGTCTAGGAGGTCTCTAATTTGACACCAAGTGACGTCTAAATTAATTTTAATTGGGTTGGTACCGCTTACCACGTGTGTTACCTTAGCTCAGTTTACAGAACGTCTATTTAGTTACATAGTCCCGTGTTCAATTCTCAACACGGCTGAAAAGATCGTCATTGGTTATGTTGGGTTTTCCTTTTCACAATTTTGTGTCTATTTCTATAGTCAAGCTAGTTTATAGGTCGTGTGTTGTTAGTCCTGGTGATTGGGTGTTGTTTCTGTTATAGATAACGTTTTAAATAAAGAGAAAAGGTTTTGACAAAATTCCAGGACACCCTTGACATATATTCAAGATCTGTTGATATTAGCATGTTGCTTCTGGAGAAATATTTGATTTATTTCGACCAAAAAATTTCAATTCTATAAACAAATTAAAAACACTTGCACCCCCTTCTGCCACACCTTTAAGGCCGTGTGTATAGCTACAGTGGCCCCATGGCTTCTTTGGTGCTGACTGACAGCTCAAAGCTGGCAGCTGACGGCTTTGAAAAGTTACCAGACCAAATTATGTATCCCTACGCCGAACCATATGATCTGCAAAAACATGTGTTTAGCATCTGTCACTTCTGACAGTCAAAATTTAGGCATATACCTAATTGTTGACTGTCAGAAGTCAGCTGTGAGCTGTCAGTCAGCATCAAAGAAGCCACGGGGCTACTGTACGCTTGGGAGACAGTTGCAGGTGAGATGCGGCCGCACATCTTTAGAGTCACACACAAATTGCGGCTCGGGATGTTGACTTAACCTAACCAAACCTAACAAACCTTCAAATTTTTGCCAAAATCATTGAATGATAATAACTGAATAAGTTTAGATATTACGAGGGATGTCGATATGAGACGATGATAGTTTCCATCTGAATTTCAAGACAACATGATAGAAAGCACATTCCTAATTTAGTGGACTAAACTCATTCCTCTCTTTCAAGTGAGTGGGGGTGCCATTCGTACGTGTCGCTCAAAAATCCGGGCCACAACTCATACACGATCTCAAGATTAGGCCTCAACTCCCACAGTGGGAGTCAACCAATCTCCCTGTGTTAGTATAACAAGCAGTTCAGGTCCAATAGAGGATTAGCTGACCTCACAACCACGACTATATATTATGCGGCAGTGGTGGGATTAGGGGACCCACTAGTTCACATCTAAAAGAGGTGCCCAACCACTGAGCTATGCAATGCAGCTACAACAACTTATAATAATAATAATAATAATAATAAAAACCTCTACTGAAAGCTACCAGCACCTACCTGATTATAAAATGTGACTGTAAGTGGCTTTAATGAACGTTTCCTGGTCCCTGCTAAATCTTTCCTCCTTCAGTAATAGCCTGTACTTACTGTACAGTTTTATCGAGGGGAACCACCCTCCCCCCCTCCAATGTATTACTCTAATGGCCCTTCCACGTCAATTCTGTATGTCCCGTTGAACAGTGTGAGACCTGTGGGCCGTATGGATCAAACGATTTAAGGTCATTCGACAGTTAAAATGTTATTGTGCAATTTTATATTATTATTATAATCTATGAAAAGTGATTTAATGATTTCAAATTATTTCAGTTCATTAGCTATAATGGGTCAACCTTGTTATTTTATGCTATTTGCGTGGCTATCATTACTGAGTTGGGGATGTAGGGAACGCGAGAAAAGTCCAGTGTTTTTGCAGGTTTTTTTATAGCAAAACTTTTTTATCCGAGATAATAAAATATTGCTTCAGTAGAAACATAAAGCTTAACTTTTTTTTACATGGTTATATCAACAGCTCTTGAATATATGCCATGATCATAGAGGCATTAGATGCAACAATTTTAAATGAAGAGAAAAAGTTGTAATAAAATATCAAGACATCCTTGACAGATTTTTTTTATTTTAACAAAAAAAATATTTTTCTATAAATACTGCAAAAAAAAAACATTGCCCTTTTCTCGCGTCCCCTAAATCGCCACCTTAAGGTAAAGCAATTTATGTATAACCCGCTTCAGTGGCCGAGTGGACTAGAGCGTTACTCTGGTGTTAGATTTACCTGCTGATGAAGGAGAAATCGAGTTTAAAATCCCGGCTGAGTCTACTGTGGGTGGTTTTTCCTAAACGATTTTCCACTCTTGTTTTGGAGATCATCCCTGTAAATTGGGGATGAATTGTCGTAACCGTATTCTAGTCATTTTACCACATAACTCTGAGATCTGTGTCCCGCGGAAAAAGACGTTGATCTGAATCAGGGGTGGATCCAGATAATTTTAACAGGGGGTTTATAGTTATAAATAACATAGTTACTTACAATGTTAGATTTCAGTTTAAAGCCATTTAATAATTTCTCATTCATATGTGATCTTAGGCATGTTTTAAACCGTGATCATCCTCTCCAATTTTTAAAAATTAGATAGTTTTATAAACTATCTGGAGTGGCCCTCCCTCTAGAAATTTTTTTGAAAAATAGTTCACTCTAGAAGCTATAAGTAGTATCTGCCTTGATTTTTTTAAAAAATATATTCTTTTATAAATTATAAGCCACCATTTAAAGTGTTTCTCTACTAGAAATGTTTGAAATTTGTATGCCCTTCGAAGCGATTTAGAGTGATCCTCACCTTAATTTATTATGATAGTTAGATATCTATAGAATATAATATTTAAAGTGCTCTTCCACCGACAAAATTTTGAAAATTGAATGATTTCAGGAACTAGGCTATTTGGGGTGGTCCTCGCCTGAAAAATCTTCAAAATGACAGGCATCTAGAAGCTACTTGGAGTTTTTCTCCCCTAGACATTAATGAAAATTTGGATGACCTTGGAAGCTATTTAGAACTTTCCTCCCCTGATATTTTCTGCCAGTTAGATAACTCTAGTCTAGTAGTTATTTAAAGCGGCCTTATCGGGAAAATTTTTGACAATCGAATGCATCTAGAAGTCATTTGTAGTTTGGTTTAAGGCCATCTTTTAGTTTCATATTCTATAATATCAGAGGATTTGAAATATATCGAGGGGCGGGGGGGGGGGGTTATTCCAGGGAGGGGTAAATTATTTCCAGCGGGCAGAATCCTCCACATTTCCACCGCTCAACTGACCCTTTGACCCCTGCCCCTCGAATTCGTGCCTGATCTGAGTCTACAGTAGCCCCATGGCTTCTTTGGTGCTGACTGACAGATCACAGCTGACTTCTGACAGCCATCATTTAGGTATGTACCTAAATTTTGACCGTCAGAAGGGACAGCTGCTAAACACATGTTTTTGCAGATCATCTGGTTCTGCGTAGGGATACTTAATTTGGTCTGGTAACTTTTTAAAGCTGTTAGAAGTTAGCTGTGAGCTGTCAGTCAGCACCAAAGAAGTCATAGGGCTACTGTAGTTTCGTTTGCTGGTGGCTAGGAAGGTTGGAGTTCGAATCTTAGCCGGATCTACTGAACCTGCAGTTGATCTTCTCAACCACTAAGCCACGAGGATAGAGACACACTTTACAAGTCAGCGCGAGAGTGAGAGCGAATAAGGTCATCGTCACCACTAAGCCAAGAACTCTCCCTCCTACCTGCAGTTTTAATCACATTCCCATGTGAAGCTGAGTGTAGGGAAGGAGGGAGGGGGGAGAAGGGAAATTGTTTCACCGGTGATAACTAATTTGAGCTGGGCCCCGTGTCCAAGTATTTGCCCAGTCATGGCCTGTGGTGGGGGGGAAAGAGGAATAGTGGGGGTCCCGGGGTTGTTGACTTGTCGTCCGAGTTTCGTTTTATTAGTAGTGCCTTGTGCTGTGTCCCAAAACTGTACGGGGCCTAACCGCCCCCCACTACCACACCTTGAGCAGTATCTGGTGTCGTACCTTCAAGCGTTGGGGACAGTTTGAGGAAAGTAACATTTTAAACACTAATCAGAACTAGCTTTGGAAATAGATTCTTAAACCATTTTTTTAATATTCCTATTCCCAAACGTATACTGTAGGCCTGTAAACATATTGTACACAGTCCTGTTGGTTAAAATATAAGTATATACGTGTTATTTAACTATGGTAGGCTCACCTTAGGAATAACTTTATAGTATATAAAATAAATGCATAGTAGCCAATAGTGACAAAAGCTCACAATAAATTTAGTTTACAGCTATCTAAATTGACCTAGTTTGTCTAAATATATAGATATAGCAAAACATGGTTTGACGTAGGTCTATGAATGCATGGGCGTACATACTATCTATCTATCTATATATACATTAAATTAACACTTTTCCAATTGCGATCCTACTCTAGTAGAGATTCAGCAGTCAACCTTGGTGGTCTTGGAGTAAAGTGTTTGCCTCAAGATCCGAAGATCGTGGGATCGAGCCCAGATGGGAATCTTGACCATATACAAAACTGTAGCAAAATTTCCTTCAGAGGGGAAGTAAAGTATTCGGTCCCATGTCGATTGTGGGATGTAAGAGAACCATGGAAGATATATGAAAATACCTTTTCACGAGAAAATAGGTTGGCTCATTCTCTTCCGCTCATAGAAATTTTCGTGTGTTGATATAATCGGTAAGTTCAGAAAGTGCAAGTTAAATACCTCAACTAAATAAATAAAAGGGTTCCAGTAGGAAGGAATTTTTAGAAGAAACAAACATATTTTTTGGAGATCAACAATGATTTTACTATATTGTTAAGCAGTGGCGCAGGAACGTTTTTATTTGGGTGGGGGTGGGGATAGGGGGTAGAAATAATCATGTGCTTTTATAGGGGATACCATTATTTAGATTAAAAAAAAGACCAGGAAAATGTAATACAGCTGTCCTTCACACTACGCTACGCGAGTAATTGGTTCTGATTAATAATCGCGTAGCACAAAAACGCAAGTGAATTGATTTTATTTAACATGGGTGATATAGAGATTAATCCAAAGGAAAATAATAAATAAAACCCTAAAACTTGTAAATGAATGCAATTTTTATTAAGAATGACTGCGAAATTACAAACAACCATACATTATTATTTTATTTTTGAATATCGTTATAGCGAAAACGCGTAAAGTGAGATAACGAGGGATATCCGTATTTAATGGTCTCATTGTGCATTTTTCTCATTTATTTTAGTCATTCTAAACATTATAATTAATACACACAAAACAAATTAATAAAAATTATATCTGATACAGCTCAACTAAAAATCATAAACAATGAAAATTAAAGTAGGTTTCCAAACATCTTTGCCCTATATTTGTTACTAGTTATAAAACCACTAACTAGTTTTGACATTTAAATTTTGTCGAGCATCTCAGGGAATATAGTCTACGTTGCCTCATCGTGGAGCGAAGATAGATTTTAATGCGCTCAAGATTGAAAAACTTCTTTCTGCAGTATCTGATGTATGTGGTATCACTATCAGAGTTTTCAAAATCTCCCCAGTTTGTGCTCCAAGCACATTTTATTTTTATCATATTAACTTAGTGTGAACATTGTATCTTGCCTCAATAAGATATTTACATTAGCCAAAAGTTTTACTATATTTTTTCGGGGGGCGGGGGG
>CABEEJ010000083.1:0-37892 GCA_901482245.1 Timema douglasi | reverse complement strand
GGGGGTGTTAAAATTTACCTCCCTACAGCCCCGTTCCTGAACCACTATTGTTAAGGCTGTTTTAATGGTGTTGATAATATCTATGAAAAGTGTAGCTTCAGATAACATTACTTTACATATACATATATTAAATTATTTTAGAAACTTTTGCAACTATCAAAGAAAGCTCCTTCCTAACCTAATTGTACTATATATGTTAATCCAACAACCATGGAATTTGGCTACTTTTAGCTTTGAGCCAATTATCAATATTTTGGCGGATACACTTCACTCACTGCTACATTGACCACCACCAATTACTCCCATCTACATCAGTGGTAGCGTGGTCTAAAGCTTCAGTCTCACATCACAACCAACTGAATTTACATCTACTGTGAGATTGTGGTTCGAATCTTGGCCGGGTGAGTTGGGGGACTGCAATTGTTTTTCACATGTGATATATCACTTGGTTTTCTATCCCCTCTCCTCACTAATGTACGAGTATTAACACTTATAAAGATTCTTTTCCTCCCTACCGATAATATTAATATATTAATACCCATGAAAATTATTTAAAAAATTAAAACAATTCATATTGTGGAAGCCAAAATTAAATATTACACACTGGAATTAAACCGAGCCCCTTTCAATGAGGGAACTGGGCATTTTAAGCACGCTAGACTGCACAGAAACTTTATATCCGACAGTAAAAAAAAACTTCAAAGACATACCGAACTGCACTCACGCATGTTTTTTTTTCTTTCTTTTTCCGACAAGGTTCAAGAAAGTGTCGGACCCGTTTCGTCATAAAAACCATTCCGGGATGGCTGAACGCATGAAGAACTCTCCCAAGAGGTTTTTGGTCAAGGAAAGTGGTCAGAAGCTTCTGTGGGTAGCTTATTGTCTGTTCGTGGAACAAAGATACCTGCTGCAGATCATTTTTGTTTTGAGAATTCACTAAATCCCTGTATACAACAACCTTTTATTTTCTTAATTAATTCTGTATGGAGTTCAGATGTTGGTGCAAGGTGACTGCCATAAGAAGGTGGGTGTAGTAAGAATATGGTAGAAAGGATAGTATATTACAGTTTAAAATAAATTATATACATGTCTCCCTTTTAAAATTGTAACAAACAAATTTATAACTTGAAAATTACATCATTATAATTTGATAAAAATGATTTTTTAATATTTTGTATTTTATTAAACATATATTCTACCAACCAAAGAGTAATACACAAATCAGCATATTTGAGTGATTTTTTCAACTACAATAAACGACAAAATATGTAATTTATAGTACTTTCATTGTTTAAGGTGGCGATGTAGGTAACGCGAGAAAAGGCCAATGTTTTTACAACTTTTATATCAAAATTTGTTTTGGCTAAAATAGATAAAACTTTGCTTCAGTACAAATATAAAGTTTAATTTTCTTTATGAGATAGATTCAACAGTTATTGAATATAAGTTATGTCATGAGCATAGCGGTATTAGATGACAAACTTTTCAAATTACGAGAAAAGGTTGAAATTTCAGGAGACCTTGACAGATATTCAACAATCTGTTGATATCATCATTATATTAAAATTAAGATATATGTTTGTACTGAAGAAAAAATTGATTTATTTGACCAAAAAGAAAAAAGTTTTGATATGAAAATCGCAGAAACAACTTTTCTCACGTCCCTTACATCCCCACCATAAGCTCCTGCACTTAGCTACCATAAACAATTCCACATAGCTTTAAGAGGCAGTCGATATTAATAAATACAGTAGCCCCATCGCTTCTTTGGTGCTGACTGACAGCTCACAACTGACAGCTAAAAGCTTTGAAAAGTTACCAGACAAAATTATGTATCCCTACGACAAACCATATGATCTGCAAAAACATGTGTTTAGCAACTTTCACTTCTGACGTTCAAAATTTAAGTATTATACAGTAGCCCCATGGCTTCTCTGGTGATGATTGATAACAGCTAAAAGCTTTGAAAAGTTACCAGACCAAATTATGTATCCCTACGCCAAACCATATGATCTGCAAAAACATGTGTTTAGCAGCTGTCACTTCTGACAGTCAAAATTTATGTATATACCTAAATGTTGACTGTCAGAAGTCAGCTGTGAGCTGTCAGTCAGCACCAAAGAAGCCGGTCACCTCTATAGTCTCTCCTAAAATTTATATCAGCTATTATCCATTAAACACCTAGTGAGACGCGCGAGAACAAGGGAATATGTCATCAGCCCAGAAAGCTTGGCTAAAATGTACTTATACTCCATTCACGGTGGGAATTTCTCTCTGGAAGGTCTTTTTTCCTACCAATATTATACTATATAATAGATTTCTGGTAGGGAAAAAGGCCTTTCAGAAAACAATTCCTACGCTGAACAGACTTTATGCTCAGACTTGTGTGCCTTAAGCCCCTGAACCAAGCCTGTGTGAATCCAAGATCTTCATATCAAATCGAATTAAAATCTTGGCTAGCTGGCTCGAATTGAATCCGAATCAAATCTCATGCATAAAAAAATAATTCCGAGCAAGATCCGAATCGAAATCGTATACTATTTCAAAGAGAGAAGTATTGTGATCGTCAACAAAATCAGATAATTATGTTCCGGGACCTAGGATTAAACCTCGGACTCCCACATAGAAATCCAACACCTTACACCTAGACCACCAGGTCAACTACTTAAATCGAGTTTGTATTGAACATTTTATTATGCTAAGTTTCTGAATCCAATTCAATAATAACATATTTCAGGTTCACTATAATATTTTACTACACTCATTAGCCCAAACCTTAACACGTAAAACAATAAATAAAGATCACACCACTTTAATCACAGTGAAAGTTGATTAATTTTTTTAATGTGGGCATATAACATTTAAAAAAATACAAGATACTCATTGTTACAAACAAATGTCCCCAACGTGATTCTTTTACGACCTTGAACTCATGTTAATTTAACCATTCATTCTACCACTCGTGTGGTTTTCAGTCTGATTATATTAATTTGTTAATAAACTATAAATATATTCAAATTTTGAAGTAAATCCATCAAGTCCAAATATAGGATTCATCTAAATTCTAAATTTCCAATCAAAGTCGAATCTTTCCAAGATTAAAATTCGGATTTTAGAATCGAATCAAAATCTTTATAAAATTCGGATTCGGAATATATATTTTGAATGTTCACGCAGTCTTACCCCGAGAACATTTATCTTCACCTAGTCTTAGTACCCATACGGGCTGTACACAAACATTAATTACACTAGTATAATGTGGGTAGGAAGGTAACATTTTAGAGAATATGTACCCACTTTTGCGCAGAGGAAGTGCGGGAGGCCATTTAGTAAAAACACATCATAACTACATATAAACAGTAATCGAAACCCGATCTAACTATCATGGGCAATCTAGTTCAACACTAGAGTGACGCGTTTTACTGCGTGACCATCGATGCTTGTGCCGTGTTTCAAGCATAAAAAAGTCATTTCCTTCATTGTTATACGTCACTTTATATCCAGGGTATTATTAAATCCTCATCCCACCTACGGGATATATTTTAATTTTAATTAATCAAAGTATTTAGCGTACAATTTCTGTACTGACTGATTTGATCAGAGTACGACTTGTAAATTAACTTAAATCTAGAACAGACCACAACATCCATCCTCCAGCTGTTAATTCATCACTGTGAAAGATGAAATTCACATCTCATCAAAGATAAATTTTTCGGTCATCCCAGGAATCGAACCCGGGACCCTTAGCTCAGTTGACAGACACGCAACCGACTGAGTTAAGGTGTCGGGCCTCATATATACTCTAATCTCTTTTCATTTTAATTCCCTTGTAAATTTGTTTTATTATTTGATCGACCAACAATAACAACTTTTAATTATGATTTCGGATGAGGAAGACCAGGTTCTTTTTAATATTAAAATATAAGTTTTTTAAAAAATAAAATGGAAATATTAATTATTTGAATTTGAGGGTAAAGGGTGCTTTACGGTAGAAGGATAATGGTAACACTTTTTAAAATATCCCGCATAATCATTGGTACTTAATATAATTATTAATGATTGTCTTCTAGCAACGATAACTACTAATTGATCTCATGAGACTCATAACTTTATAAGATAAGGCTACATGGAGCCATGACCTGGTGGTCTAGAGGTAAGGTGTCGGACTTCCGTGCTTGCGTCCGGGGTTCAATCCTCGGTCCCAGCACAGACTTATCTGATTGCCAAACCCTTCCTTCACTTCTGACAAGACGCGTATTAATCCCAACTTGTGAATGTGGAGAATGCCAGGCCTCCACCGTGGTTCGGATTCCACGTTATACTGTAGGTCCTCCATTTTCATCTCACAATCACCCTACCATTACACATTAGCGTAAGTGCGTATAGCCCGAACGGGTAGTAAGACGCGGTGCTGATAATAATGATACATGGAGTCGTTCCACACCGCGCCGAATTCTCTAGCAAGTGGCTACACGAGAGCAGAATGATGGAAAATTCTAATGGATGCGTGCGCCACTGCACTCCTCCACTTGCACACTGGTTAGCGATTAGTATAAAAACAAAGTTCAGAAACTATTGAACATTTCCGGAGAGGCCTGAACTGTCATCCGCATTCGGGGGTTGGTTGTTTAGAGTGCGGATGAATGTTCTCTCGACGATTCATCTACACCGTTGCGATGCGGAGCGAGATGGGCTCCATGTAGCATTAGCTATATTACCGATGAAGACATCGTCTGCAATCTCTAGAGAGGCTCAAGATCTCACACCTTTTACTGGTTGGATGTGAATACTCACAAGATTAGGGGAAGCCGGTGGTCGGGGGAGGTTGAAAGTATCAAATTGTAAAAAAAAAATGTTCCCAGGATCTTTGAAAAAAAAAAAACAAGTAGTAGAATGTTTCTTCTTCTGTATTTTTCATGATTTTTTTTTAGGTTGTGTTTCCAGCCGGGGCAGACCGAGGGGCGCCTTACAGGGAGTGCCCCTCAGGTAGAGGAGATCAGCGGTTCTTTAACATGTCCACCCTTATCTCTCCCTTTTGAACAAAATATTAGTACAGTCTAGTCATAATAATAGTGTTAAAAAGCTTGATAATTTCCAACCATCTTATAATCGTGTATAGTAGAGTTTCTGTATTAAAGTGGGCTTAAAATGTATAAAATATATTTGCTGTTTACATCAATAAATGTGACAGATTATTTTATTGACAATGCACGATTCTATAAAAGTAGTAGTTGCAGTATATATGATCTGAGGAATGAATATATTATGTGTGAGAGCCCTTTTTAACTTAAAATACAGTTGTCAGGCGCTGCAATCAGTAAACTGCTTCCCTATCCTCTCATTTCGTTATTATTAGCTCACATTATTTCTGCACACAATAATAAAGTAACTGGGTGGCGCTAAATTTGGTGAACTGGTGTCTTGATGTGTTTCAACCTATCCCTTTCTTCTATTACTTCTAGTTCTCATTATTACCAGTTACTTAGGTTACCAAAATAATATTTTAATATATGCATACATCAAGTCATGTTATCTACAGCTGTCAATGTTGATATATATTATCAATACGTATAAAATAACACAGAGAATATTGTAAAAAGTTATCAATGTTGGCCTTGTTTGAATTCTCACTACTGTTCTTCCAACCAAAATCAGGGTATACTTATCTATTCCCTGTTCATGGTATAAAGAAACGTATGTGAGGTCTTTTTCCTACCAAAATCCTACTCTATGGTAGGAATATGTCAGGGTAAAAAGGCCTTTAAGACCACCCTTCCTGACCATCAACAGCATTTACTTTCTTCCTGTTCCTTCACCAGTTTTTCCAATGTATTCTGACAGTCTCCCGCCTAGTTAGCAGGTGCGTCGAGTGGAGGCTGAACTAACCAACCCCTTGTACCCGTGACTTGACAGCGCTGTTCCTAGTCACTACCCTCCGTCACTCCCGTAGGGAGACAAGGGTGGTTCTAACCAGGGGTGGGTGTCCAGCTACCGGGGAGTGAATCACATTATCAGTCCTTCAGGCGGGCTTACTTGAAACGCCGACTGGTAAAACAGGTGTCATGAGACGAATGGGATGGAATAAATTTGCTGTGATGGGGAGGGATCTTACTTAAAGAGGAATATATGAAAGATATATGCAGAGGACAGAATGGAAACGCCGAGAAACAAGGTATGTTATATTTAAGTCATGGCAGAAGATGTAGATTGACTGAAAGATAACTTATCTATATAAGTTGTGTATATATATATATATATATAGGCTATATATATAGGCTATATATATATATATATAGGCTATATACAACTTATTTAATTTATATATCATATATTCATACACACACACACAGCTGGATAGCTTACAAAGCAAGTAGCAGATCCATTAAGAGTTAAGGGGGCCGCCTACCTGAGCGCTTGAAACATGTTGCTTTCATCCAGAAATCCTGAGTTATTGAAGAAATTGTTTATTATTTCAAAATACCATGTCTCTATAGAATTAAAAACCTTAGATTTTAAGTCTTATAATTTAAAAAAATAACAAATATAGTAGGCTAAATTAGCTCATTTTCAACAGCGTTTCGCGAAAACGGACACATTTTTAAGACTAAAATAAATGACAACAAATATATATCTGTATAAACAGGGCCACAACAACAACAACAACAACAAAAAAGTTAAATGATGAATGTTTTAGGAATTTTGAAGCTTCATAACTACCATTCTCAGGATAAATAGCACAGTGTGAGGTTATCTTTATATAGGAAATGAGGGCAAAGTTGTTAGTTTCGTCTTGCCCATTTTATCGGTGAGGTTGGGGGACCAAGGTTTGATACCCAGCTGGGTGGCCTGTGGTAGTTTTTCCTAAATCGTTTAGCACCTTCCCTCCACACAAATAAGGGTACACGTTAATACAAATTATCTTACGTGTTATGAGTTTTGAAATTTAAAGTTTTAATCAATAAAACTTCCATACTATGGTTGTTAAATACTGTATCGCTAGTAATTCCTGTAAAGACAAAGAAAAGATTATTCTGGTTTAAGATTAAAACCAACCAAAGATACGTTAATACTTGGTACTAGAACCAAACAAGCTTCTCATTATTCTGAGAAACACAAGCTGCAAACTGGGATGGAGTCAAGGTTAAGATTTGAAATGACAGAGAGAAACTGCCAAGAGCTAGCAAGCTATGTTTAAAAAATATATATTTATATTAAAATGTAGAGTTTGTCCGTAACGAGCATTGCACGATATCTACTGCACGCAGAGGGCTGAAACTCTAAAAATTAGTAGACCCTGTTCAGGAACATGTACACCTCAAAGCCGGGAATTTAAAATTTGCAAGACCTTCCATGCACAATCAATACATTAAAAATTTTCCCCCAAGCAATGCCAGGTACTTTCTTAAATATATATATATTCTAAATCTTTATTAAATAAAATAAACAGTTTTGAATGAAAGTTAATATTTTTAATAATGAGTTTAGTAAAAATATTATCATCCACATCGTTGGACACACAGATTAAACGTCTAACTCATCTAGTCTAGTTTTCTGGTCATAGAGAGATAGGGGTTAGAATACTGACTTATGTTTGCTTGAGTTTTTTCCTCTTTAACAGCTCACCAGTCTTATCACAACACAAATGCCGATAAACGCTAACTTCCTCATCCATACCAAAGTGTACAAAAATATTTTAATCTAATTTATTTAAAAAAATAAACTCATAAGATTCTCTTGACAAGAATAGTTTGTAATTGTATTGATTATAAAAGAAAATGCGAGGCATTCACAAGAGTTAAATTTTAATAAATAACAAAGAATCACGTTTTTTCTTAAAATTGTTTATCTTTGTTTCCATTTATAAAAATTGAAAATCTTATAGACTATATGCCGTTAAATGAAAGTTTCTCACTATACGGAAATGCAATATATATATATATATAAGGTGTACCCTAACATTTGGGATCAACTTGAGCGGTGAACAAGGAACACAAAAACAATTAAAATATCTAATAAAAAACATGTTTCTCATTTGATCTTATTTCCGAGTATTTTGCTGCTTTTTTTTAGCACCACGTCTTACTACCTGTTAAGGCTATACACATATCGATTAATTTAGGGATTAGGAAGCTTACATTTTAGAAGAATTCTACCCACATTTGCATAGAGGGAAGGTGGAAAACCGTTTAGGAGAATTAACATTAATATACCTGACAAGGATTAGAAAAACCAAACTCCCTGTCATTGGCAGTCTAGTTTAATACGAGAGTGATGCCTTAAACTCTGCGTCCACCAAAGTAGGTTATTTCCGCTGCATTGTTATGTTTGCACTACTGTAATATGGGGCTGCTTGTCATTATAGTAAAGTTCTCAAAATGGCTATCTTCGGCCTGAATGCAAACCTGCAGTCGCCGTGTCGTAGAATGCCGCACTCTTTCAAAAATACCAGGTGTTTGTCGGATTCGTTGGTCGCTTTCTTGTATACGTTGACGAAGTATTTCACCACTGACAATGGGTTTTGAATAAACAAATTATTGACTTCAAGTGGCCTTAAAAATAAAAATAAAATGCATTTAAGTCTGGGTAACGCTCTGGCCAGCCAGTAGGTCCTGAACGACTTAGCCATCACAAACAGAAATGGCCCATCGAACATATCTAATCAGGTTGAGATGTATCGAGTTTAGGGGAATCACTTGGCTATAACTCGGAAACAAGGTAAAATGAGACACTTGTTTTTTTACGATTTAAAAAAATTGTTTTTGTGTCTCCTGTCCACCGATGAAGTGGATATCTCATGCGGCGGTACACCTGTATAATATTATTATTATTAGCACCACGTTCTTACTACCCGTTCGGGTTGTACGCACTTACGCTAATGTGTAGTGGTAGGGTGATTGTGAGATGAAATGAAGGACCTACAGTTTAGCGTGGAATCCGAACCAAGTAAAAAAACATTGTTTCGAGATTGAAAATCTCCACAATGCAACCCAACATTACTACGCCCCCCTCCTCCCCGCTAAAGTTTAGTAATGGTACAAGATCGGTGAGATGTTACACTTAGATGACGATACTTTGGATTCGAGTCCCGGTGGGATCAAAGATTTAATATTAATACTACGCGAGGCAGGCAGAATACACGGTCCCAAATGACAATAACCCTTAACTTGAACTAAGCCCCTGAAAGTGCTATCAATTATCAAAACACAAGCAGACCAGTAATTCCAGCCAAATGTCCGTACCTGTACTTTCCGTCAACCCAGGTTGTCCGCGCGTATAGGAAAGTAACGCGATGTAACGTAAAGCGGTGTGACGTGACGTGACGTGTCCGTGCCACGAGGTGTGACTCAGCAGGTCTAGAGCAGGGGAGGCGGGGAGGGGTTGAGATTCTGGGTCAACTCGTGCATCTCACAGCTGTACGCGTACACAGCCATCCTTCCCACTCGTTATTAAAGTATGTATCAAATATGATGAGAGTGGGGTGTAAGCAAACACACCTGGTATTCCAACTCACCCAACGAGAAGGGGTGGGAACGCAAACCAGAAAACAGATTATTAGACGCATTGAAAGCTCCGAAATATTCCGGATTGATTGTTTACACTCACTCTCAACTTAAGGGGTGAGTTTTGTAGATATAGGTTCACAATCTCGCTAGTTTAGGCTAGTATTTAAGTAAAATAATGTAAATTATGTACTAAATATACTTACTTATGTCTTGATTCAAGGCTTATATCGACCTAAATTTGTGAAGAATCGTACAGGTAGTAACTGAAAAATGAAAAAAAAAATCAAGAGGAAATAAAACTCAACGCAGTTTCTTGTCAGGGTTAACCGGTGTCTGAGAATGATTGTGGAAGCACCTTGGTATGTCTCCAAAAGTTCTTTGACTGAAAGTTGGAGATTTCTTGTAGCAAAGACTACTTCCGGAAACTTGCGCAGTCCTATGACAAGGTACCAATTCTCACCGATCTTCTTATCCAGGGGCTTGGGAGCCATGTGACGGACGTGGAAGTGTCCCACGAACATTCCAGAACCTTTCTCGGATAAACAAGTTGCTGATCACCAGTGGTTCATGAGATGCTCCCATACAATCCCCTGAAGAATAATATGATAGCATATATCTCTTGAAACCCTTGTAGATTTTATATGGTTTTATTTTATGTTACCGTATCCTTTTCTTTTCTTTCATGTATAAATTCGAAATGTGACAACACGCCATTTTATTATGTGTTAAAATAATGGTGTGACTTATAATTTCGGTATATGATTCAATTAGTTCATGTGCTTCCATCCTGGAAGCATCAGCACAAGTATTTGGCATCGGCTCAGTACACTAGTCGTGTGACCAATTCTGTCGATTTCAATTTTTAGCTTTTCTCTTTCCTCCTCACGACTTAAACAGTTGCAATATTTTTTTATTATAAAAAAGGAAAATATTGAATTAGTTGTAACGGGATGATATTACACATATGCACATTGGTGGCCGAGTTGAGAAGTAGTAAATAGTTGCCAAGTTGGAACGTAAAAATTTAAAAAAACTATAAGTGTTCATAAAAAATAAATTGTTGGGAATTTCACACGGACTTTCTCTCTCTATTGTTTAAAATTGGTAATATTTAATCAAAATTCATAATATACATGAAACGAAATAATACACACTAGCAAACCCAAGCATAAATTGCACTTCACTTACGTAAGTCATTTTTTGGATCCCTGTTTTAAATTTTATGATTTTATTTTTTAAAAAAATATATTGGGTTCACAAGGGTCAACGCTTCGTATTATAGTTTTGACTTCCGGTTAAAATTTTAACATTTTATTATATGTTGCACATCTTTAGGTCATCGCATTGCTATTAAATTCCTCACTTATAAATTGTGGTCATTACAAAATGTAAATATTGACTATCGAGTCTAAAATGAAGGAGATAGATCATTGTTGTACAAACATTTCTCATAAGAGGTTAAAGTAAACTTAACGAACTTTATGAAAGACTTACGTTTGTTTAATTACTCTATGGCATTACGGAATTATTGCGTTAAGACTTAATTAGTATCTCTTTAAAGCTAAAGCTCACAAAATTGTATTAATAAATTTGCCAATATCTCAGAAACTGTTGGTTTTATAAAAATGTATTTAAAATAATTTTTATATTTTTTAATAGTACTACAATTTTGCAATGATGAGTTATTTAGTATCTCAAATAGTTTCGGAGATGCGGAAATGTCATTCTGTAAAGTATCCTTGAAGTTATTTTAATAGGAAAATAAAAATAGCTATTTTATTTATAATCTTAATCAACGCCTCAAAATCGTTAGAGCAAGTTTTGAGAAAATTGATCTTTGCTTTTTTCGCTTTTTATTAATCTACTCGTAATTTTTTTTACAGTCGCAATACTTTACCTTAAGTGATCGAAATGTTACAAAATATATATATTTGCGTATAGCTTGAAAATTATTGGTTTTATAAAAATATGTTTCAAATAAAAGATTTGTATTATAAATAGCCCTACATATTTGCGATGTTAAGTAATTTCATATCTAAAAGAGTTAGAGATATATGATAAAAAAAAAATCGAATTTACGCATCAGACCAGAACCCTTAAAGTCATTTTACCAAAATATTGAGAGCAGCCATTTTGTTTATAATATTTATAAATATTTAGAAATGAAATTTAATCAAAATCGTTCGAGCCGATTTTGATAAAATAGATTTTTTTTCTCTTTTTGCCCTTCAGTAAACTACCCATAATTTTTTTTACGATCACAACACTATCTATACCTGTAAGATAGCGAGAAATTAAAAACAGTACTGAAATTCCTATGCAAGCTTATCATAATCATTTCAGTTTCACTTTACTTAATCATATTGCTGGCCATGTCATAAGCCCTAAGCCAAGCTAGCATTGAAAAGTACACAGGTACTAGATATGTGTGCGTAGTTACATAAGAAAATAAACAATCATAGCTAAGGAATTATAGATTCTATAGAATCGTTACTAAATAAATGGTACAGAACTCTGCACGGACTTTCTCGCTCTATTGTTTGAAAATAAAGATATTTACTCAAAAATCGTAATATATGTGAAACTAAATAATACACACTAGCAAACCCAAGAACAAATTACACTATATTTATGTAAAACTTTTTTGAGTCCCGGTTTTAAATTTTATAATTTTATTTTTAAAGAATTAATGTCCTCTTTTGTATATTTGGACTGATAAAAAGATCAATATTCGGTCCACAAGGGTCAACACTTCATATAAAAATTTTGACTTCCAGTTAAAATTTCCGACATTTTATTAGGTGTTACACATCTTCATGTCAACCCATTGCTACAGTAGCCCCATGGCTTCTTTAGTGCTGACTGACAGCTCACAGCTGACTTCCGACAGTCAACATTTGGGTGTATACCTAAATTTTGACTGTCAGAAGTGACAGCTGCTAAACACATGTTTTTGCAGATAATATGGTTCGGCGTAGGGATACATAATTTGGTCTGGTAACTTTTCAAAGCTGCCAGTCAACACCAAAGCAGCCATGGGGCAACTGTATTCAATACCTCATTTATACATTTTGACCAATAAAAAATGTAAATATTCACTTTTGAGTCTAAAATAAATATAGATCATTGTTTTACAAATATTTCTTCTAAGAGGTTTAAGGAAAAATAACATAAACTTTATGAGAAACTTGTATTAAATAACTCCATGGCATTGGAGAATTATTGCGTTAAAACTCTAGTATCTCTTGATAATTAAAGCTAACAAAATTGTATTAATATATTTACCAATATCTCAGAAACTGTTGGTATATTAAAACAATATATTTCATATAAAAGTTATTTATTTTTAATAGTACTACAATTTTGCAATGATAAATTATTTAGTATCTCAAATAGGTGCGGGGATACGGAAATTTCCGCTTCTGTAAAGTACCCTAATAGTCCTCTTCACAATAAAATGAAAATAGCCAGTTTATTTATAATCGTAATCAACGCCTAGATACGAATTTAAATCAAAATCGTTAGAGCCGATTTTGAGAAAATCGATTTTTTTTCTTATTACACCCTTTATTAAACCAGTCTTAATTTTAAGTTAATACAGACGCACAGGCAAACGGATTGCAACAACCACTTTTCAGGGTTCGGGAGCTCTTAAGAAGTTGACATCCATCAACATTTCAGGTTAGATTTTTTTTAAGGTTACAATACTTTACCTTTTGTATTAGAAAAGTTAAAAATCATAAATATTTGCGTATAGCTTGAAATTTATTGGTCTTATAGAAATATGCTTTGAATAAAATATTTGTATTATAAATATATCTACATATTTGTAATGATAAGTAATTTCATATCTCAAATAGTTTCGGAGATAAGATAAAAAAAATGAAAATTTACGCATCAGATCGGATCCCTTTAAGTCATTGCTACGAAATATTTAAGGTATCCATTTTGTTTAGAATATTTATAAATGTTTAGAAACGAAATTTAATCAAAATTTTTAAAGCCGGTTTTGAAAAAGTCTACTTTTTCTTTTTTTGTTCTTTTGTAAACTACCCTTAATTTTAAGGCTAGATATCCAATTCCAATGAAAACCCTAGATACCAAGCTTTAGCCCGTTCGGTAAAATAGTTTAGGCTATAGTTGGAGGTAGAGACAGACAGACGCAAATTTAAAAACCAATTTTCAGTTTCGATAGATAGCAAGAAAGTAAAAATAAATAATAATAATAGATCAATATTAAATTGCACAAAAAAGAGTACTGGTAAATGCATTAGCATTGAAAAAGGATTAACATAATTAACAAAATAAACAACTAAAAACAGCAAACAAAAAAGTAGAATAATTTAAGTTTAAATATTAGAGGTAGAACATGTACTGAGTAGATTAATAATAATTAATATTAATAATAGCTTCATAAATATCTCTACAAGTTTTAATAGCTATAAAAATAATAACGATAAAGATATTATTTTACCATCATTGTTTACAGCCTAAATTACCCAGTTAATCCTTATATTTAAATATCTACATTAACGTCTAAAGAATATTTACTAATAATCGGATGTAACTATTTTCAGACGACTACGGAAGGAGGTGGTTAATGTGATTGGTTTTAATGTTTGCTACCACTTTTTTCCTGAACCACTGATTTTAATGAATGATTCGTTATGATCTCAGGAGTTTTTTTTAGCACCACGTCTTACTATCTATTCAGGTTGTACGCATATGTAATAATTATTATAACAGGATCGGAATGAGTAAGGAAGCGTTTTAGAGCTAATCTACACACATTTGCGTAGAAGGAGAATAGAAAACAATTTAGGAATGACCCCCCTCAGCCGACCCGACCGAGATTCAAATCCCGATCTCCTTGTCACCAACAATCTAGCTTATTGCAAGGGTAGCGCCTTAGACCATGCTGCCACCGAAACAGGTCTCAGGAGTGTTCTTAGCGTGGTTAATCCCTCCTCGAACCACGAGTTGGCGCACAAGAACTCAATTTAATGCTTAGAGGTATTAAACTTTCGAACACATGTGTGGCTATCTAACAGTTTTACAAACGTTTTATTCATCATTAAGTCTTCAATCTTTCGATTAGTTCACTGCAGCTCCCCCCATTTTCTTATTCTGGGCCAAATTTGGTACATCTTTGTACTTTCTTCTACCGACAACGTTAATTCGAGTATATTTCCCGATAAAATTCTACATTACTCATTCCTATCCCATTGGAGTAATTTATCTTTGATTTTAACCCAAACTATGGACTAACACGTGGTAGAAAAAAATTAATGTCAAATTATAATTTGGTCAAAAGATCAAGAGATCGTTATTTTTCTGTCAAAAATCCCTCTACAAACTTTTATGGCAAGTAAATAATACTCAATTCTTCGCATACTTACATACAATTTACAGTGACGATCTTATATTATGTTATAATATTTTACACCTTCTCATAGACTTGGAGAAAAAAAAAGCTCTTACAACAATAATTTCAAGTTAATTTTAATTTAGGCCCTAACCTCTGCGCATTCCATCGATTATACAGTGTAGAATTCAAATTACAAAAAATAATAATATATATTTTTTACTTTTTATTTGTCAAAATAAAACACTTTTAAGTCGTTTTCCTCAAAACTTTTGCTTATATCAATTATTCCCAATCTATAATAAAATAATACATTTTCATCAGATGCAGTCACCTTAAAAATAAACATATTAGACATCAATAAATGACCAAAGTAATAAAAATATGAACATCAATTTTATTAATCTTTTGCCAGTAACTATTTTATTTAATTCATATCATGCTGATATTTTGATAAATTTTTCATCAACAGCAAATAACTTATTTCATTGACAGCATGGTCTAAGGTGTCCCGCTCGTGTTAGACTAGACTGTCTATGACAGGGAGATCAGAGTTAACATCTTGGGTCGGGTATACTGAGGGGGGGGGGGGTCAAAAAATTGTGTCCCACTCTCCCTCCTTGCAAATGCAGGTAAGTTTCATCTAAATTAATCCTTCCTCATCACTAGCACATTAGCGTAATTAGTAAACCTGAACCGGTAGTATGACGTGGTGCTAAAAAAAAGATCAAATATTCAGAATAAGATCTTTTTCTCGTCATTTTTTTTTTCAATATGTCTTAGGCCTTAAGTATTTACTTACTTCAGTGGGTTAGGGATGAGTACCGTTGAATACATTAGAAATGTACCCACACTTGCGTGGAGGGTACCATCAAGGGAGACACCACCTTCAATACACCGAGCCGGGATCTCATCCCCTGCCTCCCCATCACCAGCAAACCGGACTATACGAGCTTGACGTCTAGTCCGCGTGCCCACTGATGTGAGGTTTATTTCATTCCCTCTTCTTGCTATCCCAACAACTTGGAGGTCAGTCCGTGACCCAGACCAAACTGCGCATCATCCTTGTAAATTACTACGAGCCCTGCCGACTGTTTTCCCGGCACTAATGTCAGTGTTAAATGTCGCCTTCAAGTTACACGTCCGCGATGTTGGCATTTTATTTCCTTGTGTCGGGACTCGCCCACAGTGACGTTGCAAGTTTGCGGTGGCGTGAAGCACCAGCGTCCCTTCGTCTTACGTCTCCATTGCAGCTAATCTACTTGGGTTCGAATCCATCATTAGCTGTGTTTTACATATATATCGCTGGACATTAATTCAATTTAGGGAATAGTATCCGCTTCGTTGGCCGCATGATTTAAGGCGTCACACTCGCAATAGACTAGACTGCCGATGATGGGAAGATTAGGTTCAAATCTCGGATGGGTATACTAATGTGTTTTTTAAATGTTTTTTCACCCTCCCCCCCTCCACGCAAGTGCGTGCATACTTCCTCTAAAGTCAACGTTCCCCTCATACCTCACACATTAACGTAATTAGTACAAACGCGTATGCCCATAATGGGTGGTAAGGCGGGGTGCTTTTTTTTTTGGGGGGGGGCGAGGCTGAAATAACCCACATCGGTGGGCATGCGGACTAAATGTCAGGATCATGAACCAGTCTGGTTTCTCGATGACGTGATAGACTGGGTCTAAACTCTAGCCATGTTTACTAAGGATATTTTTTTTTCTTATATGGCTATTTACTCTCTTTCCAAACCCTTCCTTCAACTCTGACAAGACCTGAATTAATCACAACTAGTTAATGTGTGGAATGCCAGGCCTCCACCGTGGTTCGGATCCCACGTTAAACTGTAGGTCCTCCGTTTCATCTCACAATCACCCTACCAACACATTAGCGTAAGTGCGTATAACCCGAACGGTTAGTAAGACGCGATGCTAATAATAATATAACTCTCTTTCCATGGAAATCTGAACATTCTAAACTGGATATCATCGCCGAGGCAACTGCATGGTTACTATTTAGAAACAGCGCTGTAATTTTATCGTTTTATTGTGGTAAATCTCCCCTCAAATATAAGACAAGTTTCGTAACGCTGGTTAGACAAGGTTGCCAGTATCTCCTCCTTACCCCAGCATACCACCCTCCAAAATAACGAGGTGATTTGTCAACAGTTATCAAAGAAAGAGAGAGAGAGAGCGAAGATAATGCTTTCATAAGACCTGCAGTTCCCTCGGCAATGATATTGGTTGTACCTTCATATCTGCCCTATTAGGGTAGTTAAAATGTATTTATATTGAACAAATAATAGGACACGATTTTTTTTAAAGGGGGGGGGGCATTGAAACCAACCCCATCACCTTTTGTTTTAAAGGCCAGTACTCAATATAGATTCAACTCCTTATTAACAAGTGAAGAAAGGCTGGACACGAAACGAACCAGATAGTCTCAAGGGTAAATCGTTGGCATACAAAGTCAAGAATACGGATATAATTTTCCATGTTCATATGGTCATCTTTCAACCAGCTTGGGATAGGTATAAGTAAGGGAACATTTTAGAGGTTATATAATTATCCACGTTTACTTGCAAGAAGAGTGGCAAAACATTTAGAAAAACCACCCTCGGGATTCAAACTGCGATTCAAATCTCGATATTCTCCTCACCAGCAGGCCAGTCTTGAACAGAACAACGAACACGAACACGTTCTCGACAAGTGTGGACGGTTTCCCGAACATAACATTGTAACATAATCGTGTTTGTTGCTCTGTTCGCCACTGATCCACCAGTTGTCGGTTTTTGGGCCGTCGTCGCATCAAAGGATGTTCGGAGTTCGGTCCTGTTATAGTCTGGACACCTCCGCGAACATTTCCCCGGACGTAGTGATTGGCCGGACAGCAGTGGAGTCACTCTTGTGTTTTGATTTTTGTAAGTAAGTCTACATATATCTTTTGAGGAGTGTATTTCTTAGTGTATGGTACGTGTTGAGTTAATGACAATAATTGTTGTCTCCTTTATTTTAGCGTATTGTAGAAACAAAGAGTAGTCAAAAGAGGAGCAAAGGAAGCTCTATAAGCCACACCAGGTAATCTGGAATCCTAAGGATCCAAATTACTATTGTAAATTACTATTATTATTATTATTATTATTATTAGCACCGCGTCTTACTAACCGTTCGGGTTATACGCACTTACGCTAATGTGTAATGGTAGGGTGATTGTGAGATGAAATGGAGGACCTACAGTTTAACGTGGAATCCGAACCACGGTGGAGGCCTGGTATGCCACACATTCACAAGTTGTCTTGTCAGAGGTGAAGGAAGGGTTTGGTAATCAGATAAATCTGTGCCGGGAACCGAGGATTGAACCCCGGACCCCCAGCACAGAAGTCCGACACCTTACCCCTAGACCACCAGGTCACCTACTATGGTAAAAAAGACAGGATGCGTGGGAGGAGTTTGGGGCCGTGATGTATAGGGATGTGAACACGTGCAGGGAAAATATTGAAAGTTTGTTAGCCGCCCTTAGATAAAGAGGGGGTAGGGCGGAGGGAGGAAATACCACCAGTATACGAAAAGTTAAGAAATTATATACAAATTATCATACATAAACAATATTATTTAAATATTTCATTTTTTCAGGTTAAATATTTGTTCTTGACTTAAGTGAGCAAAATACCTCCTAAGCACTTAGGGACAACTAGGGGAGGATTTTTTTGGTTCCTAGTCTTACTACCCGTTGAGGTCATACTCATATACAGTGT
Source organism: Timema douglasi (assembly GCA_901482245.1). Classification (NCBI taxonomy): domain Eukaryota; kingdom Metazoa; phylum Arthropoda; class Insecta; order Phasmatodea; family Timematidae; genus Timema; species Timema douglasi. The sequence continues at coordinate 19,264 of CABEEJ010000083.1, read as the reverse complement.
GTACTAATTACACTAATGGTCTTGGGATGAGATAGTTGTAATTTAGAGGAAATGCACCAAGATATGCGTGGAGAGAATGTGGGAAACCATTTAGGTAAAACCACTTCACTGTATCCGACTGGGATCAAACTCCGATCTCCCCATCCTCGGATGTCTAATGTGACACTAGAGTGATGTCTTAGACTTTGCGGCCATCGTGGTGGATAGGGAGAGAGTTAAATACTAAAACGACTTAATAGACCGATTGATTGTTCCCAAATATTTATTTCCAAAAACGTTAATTTTTCTCTCTTTTGTTTACCGATTAGGACACGCTGTTTATGAAATTAAGATAAACAAAGTTAGGCTAATACTTGAAGTAATTTGTTCAATTTATTTGTTACAATCTCTACTTAACCACGATAATTAACTTTTTTTATGATTAAATATATCATAATAAACATACACACGCGCGTTTTTGTTCTCTAGTTGCTTAATTTAATATCTGTTTTATTCGTTAGTAAACATAATCAAAAAAACCAACAAACTATGGGAACACGTTGAAAACATGTTCGCGAACATGTTTTGTTCAAGTATGGACTCTCGGCCACATCGAACATAACAACGAACATGTTCGTGGCAATGTTTGTGTTCGTTGTTCTATTCTAGTCTGGACGCAGCTTTTTAGGGATTTGATAATTCGACCTCTGAATCAAAACAAATTAATTTAGTATGATTTTTTTAAACATTTTCGATGGTGAGCGTACATTAATTAACTATAATGTTATATCAGTAAACAGCTTTGAGAATTAAAATATTAAGTAACACACTTAGATAGTTTTGAAAGGGAATATGAATAATATCTTAAGAGCCAAACTAAACTTTGGTTTATTTATCTTTTAACTATATAAATGACTTGTTATATATACCCCGTTTTTCATACAAATAATGGTGTTTTGCACCTCTATAATTTTTCCGAGGAAAAACATATAATTTGGGAAAAAATATACAAGTCAATTCCACCAAATCCACCATCTACCAACTAAAAAGATTTGTTTTGTCTTGTGATTATTTGACGCCCTTTACCGCGTGTTTACAGATGCGGATGTAAAAATTAAAAAAAAAAAATCGATAGGTGGTAGGTAGTCACCGCTCTAAGTGTGGAAATAGAATACAAGAAGGGCCTAAGTAAAGTAGAGGGAAATAGGAAGACGGAACGAAAAGCAGAGAAAATGTAAAGCTCTGTCAGTGCCATTGTTCTTAGCCAGCCCCCCTTTCACCCTTCCTACACAGCGGGTCTACTCTAGAACTAATGTGACATCTCCAGCCGGGGCACGATCTACCAGCCTCGCCAACATTATTTTTTTTTGTAGTAATCCAATATTCCTTTTGCATAAAGAAAATGACCGCACATTTATGACTCTTTTCATCTTCTTTTTCCAAGAATCCCTTTCTTTCACGCCAATCTTTAGAGTGCGACCCCGGATTAATTAGGTTAGTGTTTATATGTTTCAATTTATCCCACATAATGCGACTGTTAATGGTTCCACCTGGAACCTTTTCAAACAATTGTTTTTCTTCGAGTTCCGGCGACAGAATTCGAAAAATACAGCAAGCCAAAACAGTCGTAACGATAAAGTTCTCGATGCATAACCGACAGGTTGATTTTTTTAAATAGTTTATTCCGTCTTGGTTTACTACTTGGTGTTAAAATAGAATAGATAGCTCATATGGCACTTTGAGAATTATTGATTCGACATCATTTTCTACATATATGCATTAGTCAACAGTCAAAGGAGCTTCGTCTGACCGCAATTGATTAATGTTTCTATATATCCGCTTCTTTGACTGTTGAAATAAGAATTTTCTATTTTTACTTGGTATTTTACACTAAACGTAGACGCTTAACTTTATTTTTCACGTAAAATTGCATCTTAAGAAACTTAAAACTTCAAAAACTAAACTACTTTATGAAATGATCTTTTTATAGATCTTAAACTAGCATTGCTGGGAACCTTACTTAGTATTTAAATTGTTGAAGATACCATTATAACCCTCCAGAAATGTATATTTTAGAATAAAAGTTTGTTAATTAAAGAAGAACAAATAGCTGGTTTTTCCCCTTCCTTCTTTTTCAAAATAAAAAAGGTACAAATAGTTAAGAACTAGCTCGAACACCCTTAAGAATTTATTCCAACAGAAAGCCAAATATCTGTGAGAAAGGTATCTTCTTTGTAAATGTTTGAATACTTACAATCCAATCTTCATAGGAAGGGCCTTTATCTGACAACTAAAAAGTTACTAGATTTCACGTGTTCATATTAACTAATATAATTATCTGGTGCAGCCACTTTTGATAAATTTACGAACTAATTAAATAACATTAATAAGTTAGTAAAATGCTATCAATTTTGGCCGTTAAAAATATGTTTGTATTTTATGAAAAGCCCTTCTTATGCAAATTGTAGTGTACATCTGGTCATACTATTGACCCTTCGATGACATCCTAATTAGCTAAACAGCTGCCCATCTAATCAAATCAAGGTCCAACAAGGCTCGTGCCTAAACAGGATGTTCAGTGGCGATGGGAGAGAATAAACTAAAGAGGAATTGAGGGGGGGATAGGGGTGTTCCAGATATACTGATTTGCGTGGGTCACATGGATACACTTACATAAGACTCTCGTGCATTCACTACACATATGTTACCATGCCGTTTCGACATGTGCTTTAGGAAAATCAGAGCTGCGAGCCCTCATAGACGATTGAACGCTGAAGGACCCCTCTCATATATGTGACCCCTTATAAGTTCGAAATCAAATCAAGCGCGTTGCCTCTGGAACTCTTTTAAGGCGGCCGCCTCGGTCAGCGAGAAAGTATCAATCGTTGTCAGGCTACAAGGATTAAAATACATTGGTCTGTGATGTTTTATGGAACTACTTCTCTATTACATTTCAGCTTATACTCCTTTTGCTCTTCACCCACAACCTTTACCATGTCAATAAGAAAGAGACCTGCCTCGGTGGCGTAGTTGGCTAACGCGCTAGTCGTGTTGAGCTCGACTGCCGAGGATGGGGAGATCGAGGTTCGAATCTCGGACAGGTGAATTGGTTTTTTCCTAAATGGTTTTCCACTCTCCCTCCACGCAAATGCGGGCTCACTTCCTCTAATTCAACCTACCCAATTCCTAATCAATCAGCGTAATTAGTACTTAAAGCGTATAACCTGAACGGGTAGTAAGACGCGGTGCTAAATAATAATAATAAGAATGAGGGGAAATAAAAACTATGACACCTATTATATCAAGTTCAATAGGAAAGCTTGCTGCTAGTTCTCAAACAAATTAAAATTTTCTGTTGGGAATCTATACAATTTACTGTGATTTTAGAGACTTTTTTCATCAAGCCTAGTCTTATACCTCCGCAAATATAGGTACTTAAAAAGTCGTTGTTAATAAGCAGATGTCACATTTTTACACATTTATTTCTATTAATAAATTTCAAACTATATGATTGTTAGGGCAAAAACCCTTTTGGAAACTTTCGATTTTATTTTGGGGTAAACACGATTTAAAATAATGCATCTCAAAATTAAATAGTGCGTAAGAGCTGAACGCCTGCACGGCAATTTTTCTCTTACCTAAGTGGTCTCCTTACGTGAGTCGTACATATTTTACAGTAAGCCTTTACTTATATTAATGAAAACCTTTTGGCGTTCGAAAACTGCAAGAGATTTCATTGGAAGAAAAATAATAATTGAGAATCTGTTACTCCGGCGAAACCTGTTGGCCATTTTAATTTTAATATACCTACTTCAAAATGTTCATATCTATTTTTTATTTCTCAGCACTATTAGTTCTTAACAAACACATTTTAACATTAGTTTTTATGTATTCCTATGTTCTATATCTACCTCTAAGTTATATATATATATATATATATATATATACACATATATATATACATAATTTATTTAGTTGTAGTTTTATTAACTTTGTCAATTTTGTTTGAATCTAAGAGAAAGGGAACCCCCAACCTCACCATTAAAGCCATATTATTATTATTATTATTATTTCTGAAGTTATTACAAATTTAAATTGATGTAATATAATATTTTAAAAATTAATTAGCTTCTTGTTACATTTTAGTAATCTATTTATTTTAATAATAGCTATTTAAAGCAGACTTTTTTAGTTAAATCCACTACTAACATTCTAATTTTAAGAACTTTTATAGGAATAAAAAAAATAGTTACCCACAAAAGTATTTATTTTCAACATAAAATATTATTACAATCAAGTTATAGAATATACAAAAGTATTAAAGTATGATATAATTTTTTATAATTTCATCTTGGTTTTATTTTCCCTGTTTGAATAGTTTAAGTTTGTTTGTTGAATGTATTTGACTTCAATAAAACAATTTACTTTTGTTTGATTTTCATTTATTCTTGATATATTTTCTATTTCTTGACTACCTCGTATTAGGAAATAGCTCGGTCACTTCATTCGGCATGACTTTAAATAGTCTAACAAGTGATACATATTTTATTTAGTTCTGAAAATTAAATTTTGTTGCCTCTGGGTTATTTCATCTTGAACTTATATATTATGACTTAACTCCAAACAATCCATATAGGCAGACATGTGGACAAAGGGGTAAGGCTAATCTATTATACCGCTGATGAGGTCGTGGTTTAATTCCGCCTATATATAATGAGATCTATTTTTCCTAAAATGATTTTCCCTCTGCCTCAATTCAAATGAAAATACGCCTATAGCACTGACGTGGTAAAAAATATGAAAGACTTTAAAAAATTATTTTTATTAATTAAGGTGTGTTTTTTAAACAAAAGCTAAACAAGAATATACGTTAATTAACAGCTCAACCTTACATAAGAACCCAATTTTGGTGCTAGCACTCATTAATAATAATTGTATTAAAATTAAGTATCTGGATTGTATCGAATCTTGACTTCAATAGATATAAAGTGTCTCATCTGACCACACACAAACTGAAGACAGACATAAAATTCCCGAAATAACCTAAACCACAAATATCTTACACGTAGTCTGACTTTGTCGGCGATATGGTAAAGGGACTGTTTCTCTAGTCGGTCCATTCACAAACAGAAGCACCATGACCGACATTAATTAAGTCGACCACTGATGAGGGGGGCCGGGGTGCTTTTAACTTAAGGACCCACCTTTTTTTTTTCTGACCAAAAGACCGGTGGCTTTACGCACAAAACGCTTGACCCATTCACGGGTAGGGTCGACCACCAAGAGTTATAATTTCATCAACAGCTAGAAATAAAGTATTTTTAAATGTTTAATTTAATGATATTTTTTTGGACAATGTCAAGAAAAGGTTAGGTGAGCCTCCACAATTATACTATTTTAACTTATTTTCCCCTACTGCATCTTAGTAGTTAGTAGCCTACTCTATCATGTCATATGCACCCATTAATAATAAGTCATACAAAATAGGCATAGGAACGTATTTTGGAAGAAATGTACCCAAATTAGTGTGGAGGGAGAGGGAGAAAACATTTAATCAAATCCACCCCCTGTACACACGAGCGGTAATAGAAACCAATTATCTCTGTCATTGGTAATTAAGTCTAACACAGGAGTGTCACGTTAGATCATATGACCAGCGATGTGGGTTATAGTAATAATAATAATAATATAATTATTTGTAGAACAGTTACCGAGCAATCATAAGGCATCAGTGCACTCGAATGGGATCGAATCTCGATCTTCCTGTCATAGGAAGTCTAGTATTTGCAATCTAGTATAGCCTTAGACCATGCAATCACCGAGGCAAGCTATCTTACAATAATTCTGTCTACTCCCATGTTTATCACTTTGTCTTTCTGTACCTGGAACTGCAGCCAAAAACGTCTTTTGGATTTTGCTCAAGATTGATATTTGGGTATCATGTAGTCGTACCTAAAGATTATTTTAGATTTTTATTCTAACCCTAAAATTAAGGTTAGTTTACTGACTACTAATTTTGAAAATCCAAAATTTCTTTAAAGATTATGTTTGAAATGTATATAAAGAATAGGTGCTCATTTTTTATTTAAAAAAATCACGAGGGTAATCAACTGATTAATGATCTTAAAAAATTGGAACAAATTATAATAAACTTAAGTGATTGTATGTACGATTGTATTGAACCAATTATTATTAGTATGTAGTGACATGAAGAGTTGTGTGTGCACTAGCGCGATTGATTTTCTTCTTGGGTTGGAGCAAAATTTAGATGTCCTGAATGTTTTTTTCTCCCCAAACAATATGTTTTAATCCTTTTTTTTTAAAGAATTTCTATCTATCTTCTTAAAATTCACTTTCTTCAACATTATTTTAAGGAGGAAATAAATAAATGTCTTCTCTAAAATGATTAATGAAATAATAAAAGTGGCCATCTACAAATAGCCTTAACTCATGGCATTATTAAATTCTATCTCTCACCCACACAATAACACACACACGTACTGGATGACATGACAGCTTGACCTTGTAACTGATGGCCACCAACACGACTTGACCACCTTACCTATGGACCACGATAAGCCGGACACAAAATGAACGTTTTAACACAATGACACGACAGTTCCAACACCGCGACGGTCTTCAGATGTATCACCACCATACTTGGGATCTCCGTGCAATCGTCATTAAAGGCCAGGTTCATAGTCAGACTTAGTGTGCCTTAAAGTGCGGCTCGATACCAAACCGAAGACGACGCCTTCCTAGACCAGAATAGAATGTGCCAGTTTCAACTGCGAAACTGACCTCTTCCATTCTGGTCTTGATAGGTGTTTTATATTTGGTTTCAAGTCGAACTAAATCTGACTTTGAATGAGGTATCTAAGACTGCAAATGAAGGTTAGACTTGAAATAACATTTTGGGGTGGGGTCAGTGTCGTTTCGTGGATTGTTGCTAAGGTTAACAGAACTTGTTTGGACTGGATATGACCTAATTCAGTGGCCACATGGTCTAAGGCATCACTTCTCGTATTAGATTGGCCTGCTGAAGAAGGAAAGATCGGAGCCATAATTTTTGATTGGGTCTAGTCAGGGTGGTTTAGTACGCCTCAATCGCCGCGCTATACTAAATATAAGATGGCACTTAGCTAGACCAGAATGGAATGAGCCAGTTTCATATGTGAAATTGGCCTATTCCATTCGAGTTCAGGAGATGTTGCTTTGTATTTAGTGTAGTGTCGCACTTGAGCCGTACTCGGTCTGAATATGAAACTGGTCCTGAATACTGCTCTAGCAACCTCACATGTGAAATTTATTTCCCGTGGATACCTGGCCAATAAATTTCTTACTGAATAATAAAAGCATTCACAGTTATAGGCTAGTCGCATAGTCAGACTTAATACGCCTCATGTGCGAGTCAATACTAAATACAAGACGTCACCTTCCTACGATCAAATGTAATGGACCAGTTTGACATATTAATATAGTCTATAAGCGGGATGGAAAACCTGCGACCTTAAGTCCACATGTGGCCTTTTGAAATATTCAATGCGGCCCTTTTCCATATTTTGTAGATTATGTATCTTCATCGTTTTAAATTATATAGTCTTAAACGGCATGCGTTTTAATTAATTAAAATTAAAAATCGCCAGCCTTATAGCATAATATAAAAAAACACTCTTCTCTATCTATAGTTGGTGCGCTATCGTATGTTGGCAACATTTACTCTACATGGAGAATGCGGCCTTGTGAGGAATTCGTGAAGTGTCGTGAAGCCTTCCAGTTCCAAAATTTTCCCCACCCCCTGACCTATAAACACAGTAATAAAAATAAATAAGTTTGTGTATTAATGTTGGCAAACCACAATAACTTATTTCCAATCTTATCTCCGCCGAAGCAACCGAGTGTCTCTCATCACGCCTCACAGTTTTGACATAGCTTAGCAGTCAATTACCAAGAGAGGAGAGAAAACCGTTGCTCAAATTATGCCACTCTGTTGGGGCCGCACGGTTTGATTCGACCAATCACCAAGTTTACAAATAGTCTCTCTATCTGTGGGAGGTTAAAACTCTGAGCCAAAATAATTGTACCACATGATACGGCAATAAATGGAGCGGTCGGAAAAACCTTAACAAATTGCACGTCATCAGAAGGGAGGGAGGGGTTCTATGAAGGGGGTGGAGGGTCAGAAGGAGGATATACAGCACGAAATCGTGAAAAACTTTGGTGGAACCAAAATAAGTTGTTATTATTATGAGTGCATCTTACCTGATTGGATGATTGCTGTAGCATAGCGGTACATTGTCTCTTGATGTTGACGTGAGGTTGTTGTTTGGATGATGTGATTGGCTACCGTGAAAATGGTTCTAAGAATGGATCCCAAAAGTTCGCTGAAACAAACATAATAATGTAAATTCAAGATTATTAGAAAAAGATGTGAAAATATAACAACTTATTTTTAATAATTGCTGTATAATTCTTAATTATATTTTTGTTCTTTTCGTAAGTATTTTATTTACTGGAACAGTAATTATATCACCTTAAAAGGATCAGAAAACAAAAAACTTATTTATGTAATAGCCCACTTCAGTGGTCAAATGGTCTCAGGCGTCACTCTCGCAATATAACGTACTTTCGATAACTGGGAGAAAGGGGTTGGAATTCTAGTTGGGTTTTTAAATAACTTTCCACTATTTATCCACAAATGCGGGTACATTTCCTTTAAATTTTACGTTTAAAATAGTAGTGATAAAAACCTATGTTAATATTTTCATTATTTTTTATATTACAGACTACAGTGAAATGTTTTTAAGGCTTTTATTTAATACATTATAATTACGCTAATGGAATAGAGATGAGTAAGTAAGAAGTTTGTATAAAATGTACCCAAATTTTCATGAGAGGGTGAGTCGGAAACAATTTAGGAAATAACACCTTGATTTCACCAGACCTGGATTTGAATCCCCAAATACTCGTCACTGGTAATTATCTATTCTACACAAGATTGACGCGTTATATCATGCACCACCAATTTGTTTTTTCTTCTAAATGGTTTCCCACTCTTCCTCCATGCAAATGTGGGTTCAATGCCCCTAAATTATACCTTCCAAATCAATATACCTATTATTTTAAATATGTGGATAGCTCAGCCGGGTAGTAAGATGTGGCCGTGAATCAAAACATGCCCTTCGATCAATATTACTTTTCATTCAAGAATACTAAAATAAGAGTTTTAGTTTCCATTAAAATGAAAAGAGTATCAATAATATATAATCGTATTTTCCATACAAGTTGGCCTATACATGACTGAACTTAAGTGAGGGTGACAGGGTTGACCACCCAGAGGCCTCCACAAATAAGCACCCCCCTCCACCCCCAATTAACGGTTGCAATGATAAAAAATTAATATCTCTTGATTCAATAGATTGTAATCATGGTAAGATCTTTAAAAATATAATTATAACTTATTGTATCAATTCTTATTTATTTCTGACAAAATAATATTTACTTACTTATGGCACGTGAGGTAATCAAATACTTCAGACTGTGAGTTTCAATACTTAGACAACATCCTCAGAGCGAAGCGACTCTTGTGAGTTCATATTGAATTATAAAAAAAGTATTCAGTAATAGATTAATCCTCAACACCGGTTTTCCTGACCTGACTAAACGACCGTGGTGTAGACACAGCACTAGAGTAGGCTACGACATTTCTCTATTTTTTTTCTTTGTGCATTTTTCTAAGGTTTTGGAAAGAACGAAATAAAATATATTAAATGTTTTTTGTTTTAAACAAATCTAATTGATTGTAATGACAATATTTAATTATTTAAATAATATATTTAAGATTGAGATTTTAGTTAATTCAGTTAAAAAAAATTATAATGTCAAAATGTTTAAATGAAAAATATTTGTTTTATGTTGGGGCCACTAACTATTTATCCCCCCGGGGCCTCCACAACTCTCAATACAACTCTACCTATACAAATTTCTTAAACAAAAAAAACTTAATTAGCAAGACCAAGGTTAATATTGCAGCTTCTTTATCTAGAGTATACTAGAAACTGTGAGGAGCTGGTATTGAAATTGATCCTTTTTCATGTCGGGGCAAATTATTGATGTAAAATTTGCTCAAGTGTTTTAAAATAAAAATGTCCATTCATCATGCTTTGTTCAAAATCAACAAAATATATCTGATACTGATATACATATTAACTTATTAAGCGATCAACAAGCTTTCAGGATGACTTCATAAAAATAAATTTTTTTAACACTATAATTCAAAACTGTACGGTACAGTGGAGTCTCGTTAATACGACCTACGCTAATCTAAAAATCTGGTTAATCCGAACAAAAGTGGAAGAAGAATCAAATTTAATTTTAAAACAAAATTTATTCTATTAGTACAAAGTAGCGGAGGGGAAAATGTAAAAATTCACTCAGTTTGTTTTACTTTCAAAAATTCTAGGGTACTTACAATTATTTATTAGGTGACCTGGCGGTCTAGGGGTAAGGTGTCAGACTTATGTGCTTGCGGCCGGGGTTCAATCCTCAGTCCCGGCACAAATTTATCTGATTACCAAACCCTTCTTTCACCTCTGACAAGACATCTTGTGAATGTAGGGAACGCCAGATCTCCACCGTGGTTTGGATTCCACGTTAAACTGTAGGTCCTTCATTTCATCTCACAATCACCTTACCATTACATATTAGCGTAAGTGCGTATAACCCGAACGGGTAGTAAGACGCGGTGCTAATAAAAATAATAATTATTATTTTTATTTATTTGGCATGTTCATAAAATCAGTAAGTCTCTTTTGTCGTAATGAAGTGAGCCTGTAACTCACCCCACCCCACCTCCATTTCTCAGCGCTCATAAATAGCACACACGTAACACGCACATTATACTTTAAAGTTAATTTTTAATTTACATTATGGGACAGGTTTTGGTTCATCCGAAAATCTTATAATCCGAATAGATCTTGGTCCCAATTAGTTTGGATTAACGAGACTCGACTGTATATAATTATATCTTTATTCTTTGAAGATATTCATTACGCACTACATAGTAACGATTATTTGGGTTACACAAAATCGGCGCTAAGAACATAAACACATCGTGTGCAGAGCTTACTATAGAATTTCTAGAGTTCTAAGGTATCTAAAAATAGATAAAGACTTTCTATATAAAATTCAAAAACAAACCAATTTTATTAACATTTATATTTTATCAGTACCAGAACACTTTATTCCAAGACGAGAGGGTATTTTTCAATTCATAATTGAACTGTAAATGTGTTTTCTATTAAGGCTTTCACACCTTCTCTTAAGGAGGATTTGGACGAGTTATCTTTAAAATCAGCATTAGAGCCGTTTTACACGAGGCAACTATAGTTAATACTATTTCCTGCCTGTGGCCTGTGTCAGATTTTTTTTATTCAAACCATAATTTTCCATTACCAGCTCGCTAGGCCTGTCGTAGTGTCATATGTCTTATAATATAACTTAAGACTAAGACAGACACAACATCCAGTCCTCTACCGTTAATTCCTCAGTGTGAAAGGGTAAACCCAGAGTTTATCAATGATAAATTTTTCAGCCATGCCGGGAATCAAACCGGGGGACTCTTAGCTCAGTAAGCAGACACACTACTGACTGAGCTTAGGTGTCGGATCACTGGTACAACTATTGAAATCAATTTAAGTTGATCTTGTAAAATGTAAATATAACATTTTTATAAATCTAATACATTAAATGACTATTTATTGAATATTTAATATTTTAATATAAATCAGAACAAATACAAACGTTATACATATTTTTTGCAAAGTTTTAAGTTCTGAAGACATCATTTTGAAATTTTGAAACAAAAGAATTAGATCACTAAACATAATACGTGTTATTAAAATTGCTCAGAGTGCCATTGAAAGTAGTTCCGCGTGCCACTCTTGGTACACGTGCCGTAGGTTGCCGATACCTGGCCTGCAGTATTAGAGTTAAATGTAAGTGGTGTGAAATGATGCATGGCCATAAAATTAACTACCAACATTTATTCAACTGTTAGTTTTGCTGAAAACAGCTAAATATTAAATATACAAACAAACTTTAAGAGCACTTTCATGGTAACGATCTATTTCTCTCAGAAGTAAGTTGCTAGGGAAGGGTTAAGATCATGAGTGGATTGGGATGAATAACGCGGAAATACTTCCTCGGTAGACCGATTGGACAAGCCCAACCCTTTAGGGCCGTGGACAGTTTCACGGGGTGGAGACCCTCGGAGAGCAGAGGATCTGATGGATGAAAGGAGCTTGTGGTCCTGAGTGGGCGTCATCTCCAGGATGCTGGGTACAGATCGCCGGACGTCCGGGCTCTGTCCGTTTCCACAGGGGCGGGATGCTCACCGGTTTCCGGCTGACCTTCGCTTCAGCCGGGTCGACGTCACACGTTACCTGACGGACACTCCATCGAGATCATCGCACGGCTTGTGCAACCATGGGATATTACCTCCATTACAATTATGACTGAAATGTTGCCAAAGGACACGCCGTTGTGGAGAGTCGACAAACATGATGTCCTTTTGGAGTTTCAAACCATAACATTATTTTAAAACTAAGGGTAATATATTTTAAGGGTGAATTATAAGAAGGCCTGATAACATTCACTAGAGGATGATAAGCCACAATATGTAAAAACCATCCCAAATATAATCTTAATAAAAGGGAACAGCTGCCTCCAGAATAGTGAGTCTATTAAACAACCCTTACAGCCCAAACTCAACAGTAAGGAAGAGCAGAGGTGCACCCAAAGAAATAGCCTGCAAGATCTCAAATTATTTTAGAGTCAAAAGCTTTCAACGTTTGAAGTGAAACCAAAGATTTGTCGAATGCGTCTGAGCTATTTTAAGACCACTATTACGACTTTGTATTCAAAAAGTATACAACCATACACATTAAAAGTAAATTAAACCTCTAAGTAAATAAAAAAAGTAATACCTTCAATTTAATGTATGGCACATGCTTCTATGGACATATGGTATAAGGCGTCTCTCTGTTGTTGGACTAGACTGCTGATGAAAATGAGATCGGGGTTCAAATCTCGGTTGATTGTACTGAGGGTGGTTTTTTTCAAAACTATTTTGCTCTCTCTCTCTCGACACAAATGCAACTACATTTTCTCTGATTTAAACCTTTTTAATCCTTAGCTCATTAGCGTAACTATTAAATATGTGGATAGCTAGAACTGGTAGTAAGACGCGGTGCTTAAAAGTATGTCCCAGCCCCTTAGCTTCCAAAGTGAGTTTCTAAGTAATCCACTGACTCGAAGACTTAAGGTCACACAGAAGGTGAATTTGAGTTATAAACATCAATGAGCTGAATTTGGTTGGCCAGACAGATATCAAGATGGTTGAGAGCTCATTTACATTTTACTCAGTGGTTAACACAGGCTGCCACTATTTTCTCACTACAAAATTAAATATATTTTTTCCAGGTTTTCCAGAAAGAATTCTTATTTTTCCATTCTTGTATTTTTTGATATTATATAGAGAATTATCGGAGGGTAAAATTCTGTTTTTACTTTCTCGCTATCTTACAGGCAGAGAAAGTATTGTGATCGTCAAAAAAATCTAACTCAAAATTTTGATGAATCTTAACATTTCGTCACCCCCCGAATATGAAAAAGTAGTTTTTGAAATTCCGGCTGTCTGTCTGAACCTCCAACTAGAGCCTAAACTGTTTTACCGATTGGGCTAAAACTTAGTATCTAGGATTTTCCTAGGGGATTTTTGGAATTAGATATCTAACCTTAAAATTGAGGGTAGTTTAATAAGGGCAATAAGGTAAAAAGTTGATTTTCTTATAATCGGCTATAACGGTTTTCATTTAATTTCATTTCAAAACATTTATTAATATTCCAGACAAAATGACTACTCTCAATATTTCGGCCAAATTACTTTAAGGACTCTGTTTTTTTTATCATATCTCTGAAAATATTTGAGATATGAAATTACTTATCATTACAAATATGTAGATATATTTATAATACAAATATTTTATTCGAAACATATTTTCATTAAAAAAACTTTCAAGCTATACGCAAATATATCTATTTTTTAACCTTTCGAACAATAAAGATAGTGTTGCGACCTTAAAAACTTCCCGCCTGAAATTTTGATGGATGTCAACGTCTCAAGACCCCTGAGCGCTAAAAAGTGTTCTTTTCAATGCCATCTGTCGTCGTGTATGTTTAAGCTTAAAATTAAAAGTAGTTTAATAAAAGCCGAAGTAAGAAAAAATCGACTTTCTCAAAATCGACTCTAATGATTTTGATTAAAATTCGTATCTAGGTGTTGATTAAGATTATAAATAAACTCGAAATTTTCACATGAAAATTACTTTTAGAATACTTTACCGAAGCTGAAATGTTCGTATCTCCGCAACTATTTGAGATACTAAATAACTTAGCAATGCAAAATTGTAGTACTATTAAAAACTTTTATACCAAATATATTTTTATAAAGCCAACAGCTTCTGAGATATTGGCAGATATATTAATACAATTTTGTGAGTTTTAGTTGTAAAGAAGTACTACTTAGGTCTTAACGCAATAATTCTCTAATATCATAGCGTAATTAAATATAAGTTTCTCAAAAAGTGTCTCTTATTTTTCCTCAACCTCTTAGGAAATATGTTTGTACAACATGGATCTATCTCCATTGACTCAATAGTCAATATTTAAATATTTTATTGGTCAAAATTTATAAATGAGGAATTTAATAGCAATGCGATGGTCTGAAGATTTGCAACACCTGATAAAATGTCGAAAATTTTAACCGGAAGTTAAAATTTTAATACTAAGTGTTAACCCTTGTGGACCCAACAATAATCTTTTAGATTGATCCAAATTATGTTGGCCGAGAGAGTGGTTTGATATTACGCTCATTAATATATATATACTGTACATCAGATAATTCTTACCTTGACGAATGTTCTACTATGTAACGTATGTATTACATTGCATTGCATCACTCACTCCTTCCATATTTGTTTACTTCCAAAGAAGTAAGAGTTACGAGATACCTTGAAAAATAATGCAACTATATAGGTAAAAGAATATTAGCATTATTAAATTTAAAATACTATACCATATTACATTTATTTTAAATTTATTGTTAATGAATTTAATAGCTTAATAAAATCATATAGTTACAAAATACGAGTATACCCGCATTTGAAGTGAGGGAGTGTGTTAAACAGTTTAGTATAACTCAAACATAGTGTAGTGAACTGGGATTTAAGCCTCGACCTCGCCATTTATGTCAAATCAAACCTGATGAACTTGAAATTCAGTTCTTTCCTGTATTATTTTTGTTTTGTTGGTAGTTTGGTTAAATTTGAACTATTTACTCTTAATTCTTCAATCACACACATGACATTCATAGAGTAAATAAAATATTGTTAAATAGATATATGCTATTTAGTCACGATATATACATATATATATAATTTTTTTTGCTGTCCTCTTCCCAAACTTCACTGGAAACGTTTCTTTAAATTGTCTCGCAATACAGTGTTCTTATAAATATAAAGCATAATGTATTTGGGGGTTCGTGTTTGACGGTGCTTACACATCTATTATTATTAGCACCACGTCTTTCTACCCGTTCGGGTTATACGCACCTACGATAATGTGTAATGGTAGGGTGATTGTGAGATGAAATGGAGAACCTACACTTTAACGTGGAATCCGAACCACGGTCGCGTCTTGTCAGAAGGGTGAAGGAAAGGTTTGGCAATCAGATAAATCTGTGCCGGGACCAAGGATAGAACCCCGGATCCCGATACAGAAGTCCGACACCTCACCGCTAGACCACCAGGTCACCGCTTATATATATCTAAAAACGCTCATTTATAACCCGAAGACACGGCACAACCATAAGGGGATAAGTGTTTCTTCATTAGCACACATCGACTGGTCACTCGCGATCAGCAGAACTGATGGTGTGCCTGACCGACTTGGGATACCGACAGTGGCGTGTTGCCAGGGTAAGTGGGAAAATTATAGGCTGTACCAGGCTCCGGGTACCCTGACAACACTCCACGCCAGTGTAAGTTTTCGTTTCCCACACCGATTACATTAGAGGTAGTTTATTCACAATATGAAAATATGATTTTCCATACATTATAAGGCTGAATACTGGTGCATCCTTTTTAAGTTAACCATTTTCTTTTATTAGGTTGGACTTCAAATGATTGATAGATTGTCGTATTAGAACATCCGATTAAAGAAAACATATACAAATGTATATCTAATCATTTAGTACCCAAAGTATTGGACACGTGGACAAAGACGTCAGTTTCGTAGAGTATAATTTTTTGGTATTTTTTAAATTGAAAAATAACACCTGGGCACGGAAATCGAACCTGGGACCTTTGGCCTAGTACGCCAATGCCCGTACCACTCACTGAACCATCAAAGAGTTTCCCCATGCACAGGATCATTCTTCACTTATATTTTAAGGCAAAGTCTGTGATGGACGTGCGAGAATCGTCAGCTACATATGAACAATCAATTAAGATAGTGAATTTCAGACTCGCTGCCACCTTCGACTTATGAGTGAGGTTTCAATGGTGTTAAATAGCACAATGACAACTGTATGAATGCACATATCATGATGGATTGAATAGACAAGATATTATAGTTGTTAAGTACAGCTATATCTGCATCTAAATATCATAATCTATTAATTAAAAAAATGACAACCCGGTCACGGGAATCCAACCCAGCCCCTTTGGATCAATACACCGATGATCTTAAAATTGAGCTATCCAGGAGTCATTCCCATGCCCAGGCTTCTTCGCCACTCACATTTTAAACCAAAGTCAATTTAAATAATATAATATTCAACCGTACTTAACAACTGTAATAACTTATCTTCAATCCAACACAATTGGTAGGTACTGTAGAGATTGTGCCGCAAATCCCGGCCCAGTTTTTCAAGGTGCTTGCTTCTTTTCCGAATGGTTTCTCACTATTCTGCCACAATATTAGGGTACCTTTCTTCAAATTCTGCCTTCCTCATCCCTAATCTATATCTGTAAATATGTGCGAATCAAATAGCCAAAGCTATTATTTATTCTTTTTAGTGAGGATTATTCCATCTCGATATCATATTTTGATAATAGAAAGATGACACCTGGACACGGGAATCGAACCCGGGACCTTTGGCAGCAATAAGCCAACTACCGAATTGAAGGTGGGTGCGTTATCTGATAGCTCGTGATCTTAATAAAATCACACATTTGTAGCCAACGATTTCCTCACGTCCATCATAGACTATGCCTTAAAATATGAGTAAAGAATGACCTTGAGCACGGGACAAATCCTGGCTACCTCAGTGGTAGTGCATTGGCGTACCAAGCCAAAGGTCCCGGGTTCGATTCCCGTGTCCAGGTGTCATTTTTCAATTTTCAGAATATGTAAATTTGAGAACAACCCGATGGTGAAGTAAGACTTATAGCACGGATAAAAATATGTTTTAAATTTCTGCATTACATTTTTTCTATAATTTAGTTTACAAATTTACCCAGTAGCAATGGGAAGTGATGTATAAAATAGCTATATTCCATTTTAAGATCTTTTCAACAATAATCATCGTAACCAAGTATAAATATTCTTTAATCCGTGTCTCAAGCTTTCATGTAAAGTAAATTAAACAAGGAAAAAAAAGGCCAGCTAAACATAAAAAGTCAACAAAACTTCTTTCGCAGATACAGCAAGTATTCTCTTTGATATATCTCACCATTACGAAGCGAAAATGAAAGGAGTAATTAAATAAACAATAACAAAGCTAGAGGCTGTGTAAATAAACTCTTAACATTATTACTTTCAGGAAGAGTACATGAAAATAGACTCACTTGTCGTCTTGTGGAGAAAGGTCACCCTCCCAACGGCATCTGTTCACACAAAGGCTCTTACACTTCCGTTTTACTGCTTACCATATTCACTATTTTCATGGCTTAGTTTTATGGAGGCAAAAGTCTTGAATTATTGATCTCATTACAAAATAATAAATTCAAGGAATTCTAGCTTTCATTGAGCTATTAACTATTTGTCATACATTCACTGTGAAAATAACAGTGCATTGGAGACATGATGTGTGACAAGGACAACAAAATTGCATGAAAATGATATGTAAACATATAGGCTTGAATATATAAGTATCAAGGATGAAACTTTGATTATTTTCAAAATAAACGCTTCAAGATTTAATTGTGAAACTATGCCTGTATACAATAGCTAAAATATTTAATTCTGTTTTTTTAAAACAGCTTAGTAAATAATATATTAAGTAAACAAAAGAAAATGCTACTTTTTTTTTACCATCATTGTGTGTATGTGTATAGGGACTATATACAGGATGTTTCAGTGAAAGCGTGCAAAAATTAAACAGGACATAGGGGCGAAGAGTTGAATCTTGAGGAAACAAGAACTAACGATACAGAAAGAAGAAGGAAAAATGACTAAAATACGATTTTAGTAGGAAGTAACGCGCGGAAACTTTTTTTTGTGGCTAATATCGATAACATTTGACTATATCATTATTTTATTGGTAATATCTATCGAAAGTGACTTGATGTATGGATGATTGACAGTAGATCTAGTAGCATTTCTAGCTGTCAGACAAGACCCTTCCTATGTAAAGAGAAATGGAATGGAATATAACTGTAGGGTAGTATGAATAGTAATAAACAACTGGCGAAAGTCGGCATCCCTTATCGCCGATGGTTTGTCCTCCCGGGCCTTCCATACCCCGTTATCAACCAGCGCGGCGAGTATTAAAGCGCGGGTGTGGAGCGCCAGAGATATCAGTCGGTCGTCCAACGCTTGTGATCCTTTCTCTTCAAGATGACTTCAATGCTAGAATGAAAACTTAACCGCAAAAGAGAAAATGTTATATTTGAAAGTTAAGACTTAGATATGTTGATCTAGAAAATATACGTTCAAAAGTCAAGTTGTTATTATTAAAGTAGATACTATATAATGTGAAATTGAAAAAAGGGACAAAAAAAGTTTTTAGAGGAACATTATGTAGGATTATGAACAATTAGAGAAAATTAAAATACTTGATCAGCTTAAACAATGGTTAAACGAGTTGATGACAAGTTTAGAACATAGGTTAACACATTAAAATATTAATACACAGAATATAATAAACTAGCAGCCCAACCCGGCTTCGCACGGGCATAATAATATAATAAAAGAAAATACACAATGTTTTACAGTGAGTTTC
>CABEEJ010000082.1:405645-476401 GCA_901482245.1 Timema douglasi | reverse complement strand
GTGAGTTTATATTTTTATTAATTATTATTAGTTTTCAATTTTGTGCCCTCCCATGAAAAAAAGTCACGAGCCGCCACTGAGGCTATCTATAACATTTTAGGCCTCTTTCCAAATAGTCAACCGTGGGTCCTTCTTCCGAGATGCTGACAATCTTACCTGGGTACTTTCTAACATTAAATAAAATTATGACAAAATCCTCGACAGCATAATCATCCAGTTTTAATTTTTGTGGTAAGATAGGTGTAGCTTCTGATCGTTCTTCTGAATCATAAGCGTTTCATTTTTCTGTTCAGACTCTAGTAGTAAGTCAACATCTTCACTGATTTCTTCACTTGGAGACTCAGATATAAACATTTTTCTTTTCAACGAAGGTGGAGGTTTTGAAAAACTTGCAGGAGTTTCTGAAACTGTTATGACCTCAAGGCAAATTCTTTTACAAGCTGGTACCTGCACTTCTCTTCTTATTTTCTTAGGACCTTCAATACGGAGAAAATTTGCCTATTTTTTCTCTCTAATTGCTCCCAAAAATCATCTCGGACAAAACTTTTATCTGAATCACTTAGGTTCTGAGGCAAAGGGTCAAGTTGCATGTTTTGATCAAGTGGATGCATTCCGCATTTTTTGAATCAGGCCTTTAAGTTTTCGTCGACATTTTCCTCCAACTTGTTCATCAACACCTTTAACAAAGCAGGAAAGACATCCTTGGAAATTGTGGGAAATTTTGAACCTGAATTTGACTCGTACTTTGCTAGGATACCACGCCATATCTTTTCATGGGCCCAAAAAGAGCCACACCCAAAGTTTGTGTGAGATGTGTAGTATTAGGTGGTAAACACACAAACTTAATGTCATGTTGTTCACATAATTCTAAGACTTGAGTGCTGATATGTGATGGTAGATAGTCACCAATCAGTATCAAGCGTCCATCCTGATTTTCGAGAGATTGTAAAGAGAGGGATTCAAACCAGTCGTCAAAAGTTATTGCAAAGAAACAACAACTTTTAAAATGGTTGTAACAAGCGTTTTATGGACCATTTTCAGTTCATGTCATCCACATATTATGATCAACCCTATAGACAATATATGGCACAAGACACTTGCCTTCAGCAATCCCGCAGAACATTATAGAAGTAGAGCTCTTACTGTAATTACACATCTTTTCAACATATTTACTTCCTCACTTGCACAGGACATTTTTATTGCCAGGATCATTACTCAGGTTCGTTTCGTACCAATTCCAAATGCAAGATGGAGGCACATCCTTAAAAATGACCCTCAACTTGTCCACGTAATCATTAAGTTCAGCTTCACCGAAGTTAATGCGCACTTTCTTAATATTAGTACTGGTTCTGACTAGAAGCTCAGGATGTCTTTTCAAAAATCCTTTTGTTCATTCATAGCCACGGTAGTTATCTGATAACACGCTAGCCCTAACTTCTTCTTTTTTTTATCGAGATATTTTTTTACAATCATTTGAAAATCTGATTCAACAACTGGAAATTCGCAGTTTGATAATGTGATCAGATGCTGCACAAATGTTGTTTCTACTTCAGGTGAAAATATGTTAGAGCGACCGGCTGATTTGTCATGCAGACCTTTCAGTTCACTCTTTATAGTAGATCTAGCAATTTTATACCTTTATGCAGCAGCTCGTTGAGTCATTAGTCCATATCTGACACTTTCAAGACATTTCCGTAATATCTGTGTAGTGTAATTAATGTATGCTCACGTACCCAACTTATTATTTTGTTTTCGTAGCATGACACTGAGAAAATAAGAAAGCAAGTTTTTAGTTCTTGACAAAGTTTATTATTTTGTATCCAAGGGCAATTAAATGGCACTTAAAAACGGATTAGACTATTAGTGTTTGCTAAAAATCAATAAAATTGCATTTGAAAACAAATTATTATTATTTTGAAAATAAATAAATACATGAACCAAAGAATTTGAGGTTGGGCTCAATTTACCCCTAATTGCAGTCTAAAGTTACCCCAAGTCATAAAAAAAAATCAACGGATATAACAACATGAAATAAATTATTTTTTGTATATTAAGTATGATAATTATGATATTAAGATATGTTAATATAAAAAAAATTATTACAGGAATTAATAAACATTCCTGTTGAAATATACAAGTGTACACAGCTTATAACCTTGTTCAACGTGACTAGATATTGTAAGTTGTACAACCAAAATAATTAGGTTACATCTTCCTCCGCGAATCGGAAACGTTCGATTACGTATTTCCAATATTTCCTCCACCAGTCTCAAATGATGGTATGGGTGTAGGTATTTTATGTACTGCATACAGGAGCACCATCATTTCTGTATTCATCATTGAAATTATTATTTTCATAAAAAAAAAGTCAAAGCGTCAACGGGCCCAATAAAAACATTTCACGTGCCGTATCTGCCCCACAGGTCGTAGTTTAGGGGACCCCTGATTTAAATATTGGGACTACATTATTAAGACTAGTACAATAGAGTGTTATTATTTTTTAAATGGGCCTGTTTATAATATTAATATTCTGTTTATAATAAAATATAATGCATTATACTAAAGAACATAGAGGGGGGATTTTGATGGCTAAAACCCCTCCCCACCCAAATTTGGTACCAAATATTAATACAGTCATAATATTGCCTTATTATGGTTCAACCAAAACAAAACAAAAAAATACAGATTTTTCGTATGTCCCCACCATAATAATTTTCAAGTTAGTTTGTGATTGTGTTAATTGGTCAGGCAACAAAGCTGGGTAGACTTTGATAAAATATTGAAAAAGGAAATATAAAGTATTGGTGAATGTGAGGATAAATGTGGAAGAGGTTAAATCTTTTATATTAAGAAACAACAATACCTTAATATAGAAACTATTTAACAGTAATTCCGAGAATATTTCTCTAATGAGTCGGCAAAGAAAGAGGAATGAGAGTTTTGTTGATAGGTTTAGAAGAGAGGAGAGTATTACCAATCAACCACTGACTTCTTGTGGTTTGCAAAAATATAAACAGCTGCAGTTTAAGAACAGGCTACCTGGAGATGTGCACGTTATAAATACTGTGCTGTGACTTGTTAGAATGATTTTAGTCGTGTTGATTTAGTGTGTAATGAAGAAGAGTGTTACATTAGTTAGTTACTGTTTAGGGCTAATTGTTATATTTATTCCAACTGCTAAATTAAGTTTTCTTAGCTAATACTTAACAATATGAATAATTCCAGTAAACGAACAAACTAAAATAGTCTACTTTCAATTTTAGAAGGAAGACACATTTATAGAATACAAACTTATTTTTTTGTGGTCAAAATATTTTACTGCCTTATTAGTGTTATTCTTTGGGTATTAATAATATCTATCACCCATTTCAGTGGTCGTATAGTCTAAGACGCTACTATCACAATTGGCTCATTTGACAAAGATGTGGAGATTGGGGTTAAATCTCGGTCAGGTCCACTGAAGGTGATATTTCTTAAATGGTTGTCCACTCTGCCTTCACGCAATGCGTGTGCACTTTATCTAAATTAAGATATCGTAATTAGTTTAATATAATTAGTACACACATGTATAACCCAAACGGATAGTAAGATGTGGTGGCGAAAAATAAATAAAAATAATATCTATTAATTGTGTTGGTGCAGATCGCATGACTTAATTATAAGTATATGAACATTTTAAAATAACTTTTATAATTGTCAAAAAATGTTGATTCCTATCTAAATATGAATGTGGACAGGGTCATCACATGAAAGAATTGACTACCCAGGACACAAACAGTTACAATCTCTTACCCCAGCCATAGCTCCCATGTAGAAAAATCATATCTGGCCAGAACTGGGCCAGATATATCCAGATCTAGGGCAAATCTGCCACTTTCAGGACCCGTATTCCCGAGTGTGCCTTTGAGCATCTTGAAGACTTTTCCTTTTCGAGTTTTACATTTGGTATTTCTTAATCATTTTAGACCATTCGAGACGCAAACAATTTGAACTGATCTCTATCACTAATTTTAAATAGGCCATTTTGAATATTTAACGATAGGGATAATGCATTTGTCATTAGTGATAAATAATTGACACATTAGAAGACGTGATGGAGAGACAATCTCGAACGTCTGCATTATCTGTTTTTACACAGGTTTGTTATGCTTATTATTTTTCTTAGTAATATCCGTATTACACGACACTAGCTCGCACTTGAAATACAGTGTGCTAGTTAACACGAGCTAGCACGTCATCATTTAGCGTCTAGTGAATCAGAAAAAGTATACTATTTCTGCCTCTTGGTACTGGCTACCACACTAGCTGTGAGGATAGAACAGGCACTATTTTCGTACTAGTTCCGACACCAGGCTGTGGAATTCGACCAATCAATGCGTGCTGAGACTGTGTAGTAATAATTTCAAAACTAGAGATCTCGGAAATCGGGGTCCAGATCTGGCCAATTCCAGCCCTAGGCCAGATCTGGCATTTCTCCACATGGAAGCTCATTATTTTTAATACTTCCGTGTTTCTTAGATAAAAGAGTAATTATGGTGAGTGGTGGCGGAACCATATTTGTGTCGGGTGGAGGGAGCAACTTACTAAAAAGAAACACATAGCCGAAACTATTGTTAATGCATTTTAATGGGGATAGTCCCTCATTGATATCATATTCTGAAAAGAGCTATGAGGGACTTGACCCTCCCCCCTCTGAGAACTCTCCCCTGGCAAAAGTTTGACAATTGGATGTCCTTAAGTTTTTGGAATAGTCCCCACCTATTATTTGTTTGAAAATCATTCGTTTCTAGAATCTATTAGAAGTTATATTTCGTCCGAATTCTTTTGAATTTCGATACCCCTAGAAAATATTTAGAGCTATTCTCACCTTAATTATTAAATTTTAATTTGATGCTTGAAGAAATTATTATATATTTTTTTAATTGTATCATATTCGAAAGTAAAAATTGGAGCGAAATAAATCAAGAGGTAGGCAAATTTTTTTCCTAGGAGAGAAATTACTTTCAAAAAGCAGAGCCCCTTTTCTCCTAAAATCTACCTACCTTGGTTATGCCATTACTTATACTTTAGACCTATTTTTAGTAAAAGTGCTTTATGTAAATTTTCGCAATTGGAGTGAGCAAGTGCCAAGTAAGTTTATAAATGTCAGGCCAATTTATGGCATTTAAAAATACTTAATTTCTGACCTTGTTTGCCATTAATTAAGCTTCAGAGAGTTACAAAAGACATCTAATTTTAATAATTATTGTTCTTTGCTCATACCAGTTGCGATGATGTGGCCACCCTGAAATTTTGGTAAGGCGTTGACTTTGATTGGAGTATTTACCTATTACATTAATGCCAATATAAATTTAATATTCTTCAATCAAATAGCATACTAAATGAAGTGTGGCAAGGTAACAACAACAATAGTAATAATATTTATCATGGAGGAATAGATCATATGATTGCTTTTGCAGTCTTAATTTAATTATTCTGACTAATAGAAAACCATATTTTGCAGGATTCCCACAATGGTATATTACTCTTTTACATTGTTCCTGGGGACAGCTTACTTTTGCGATTGGAAATATATATGTCAATTAATTCCCTTCTACAGTGGTAAGTATAATGTACATGAACCACCAAAAAATCTATTTATTGAGGATGAGACCGAGGAAGATCTTACCAAGGACTTGGAAAAAGAAGCTGTTGAACATGCTGGAGTCTTGATTGAGCAAACAACAAAGGTTGAACAAGTTGAAGAAGTTTCTGATGAAAAATAAAAATATTTACATAGGATCAGAATATTGCCAAGCAAAGGTCAAGAGTTGAATAAGAAACGATAATTATCCATATAGTTAAAAATAATTATGCTGAACATCATAAAAGTAAAATGTAAATTTTGAATTAAACTATATAGTTTGTAGCTCTTTTGAAGTTATTTTGCTTCTTATTTTTAATAAATAATATTTAGAGTGTGCTATGAATTTATAACATATTTTTGATCATTGCTCTATTAAATTTGTATTTTATAAGTCCAGCTTAAAATCGCTTACATACGTCTGCATAAACTTTTTTTTTATAAGAAATCTGCATAGTGATAGTTTATCCTAACAGGTTTTTGGAACCACCCAACAATATATATTTCCACCGGTGTCATCTTAAAATTGTATAATACCATACTTCCCAAGGTATGAAAAAAATGTTGTATTTTTGTGTATATTGTTAACTTAATTAAAACATTCATAGGTCTCAAGAAAAGGTCTCGTCGTGACCAGTGGCGTGTGATGACTTTTCTCAAACAAGACTAGGTTCGAAGACACCTTTCATCGTGGGTCTAAAGATAAATACTGACCATAATGTACAATACGTAGCTTAGCAAATACACTTTTACAAGTCATATATTACGCGATTTAGCTCCCTTCAACCGATTCACAATATTTAGAAATAGAATAAACAAACAAATACATAAATAAACATACAAATTAAACAAAAACAAGAATAAAGATGAAAACTGGTATTGTTGATAACAAACAACATAATTTATATGTTTCTTGGAACTCTTCTTCTATTAAGTCTGTTTCATCCAGGAACTTTATAATTTCAGTCACAGTATTGTCTGAAAAGTCTGATAATCTGTAAACTAATTCACTCCGAAAACTGCCAAAATTGAAAAGACTACCGTAGCATGACTGCAGTGACAAAAATAAACGGTCAGGAAATCGAGATTAGAAGCTCTGATTAAAAAAAATATCTTGTAGCTCAATAAATTGCAGCTCATTAAGATCTTGAAACCTCAGCTCCATTTGCCCAACCATGGTGTCAATAATTTCATCATAAGGACAAACATATTTATTTATGGAATTCAATGTCATATTCTCTACGTCTCTTCTTAGAAGCTTTCATGTTGTCATTATCTTCTACTTTTATATACGTCTCTTCAAAGTTGTTTCTAGCATCTTCGAGGTGAGAAATCGTCTCTTTTACTTTATCGATGCAGTATTTCACATTGAAAGTTTTGGTTTGAAGAATTTTTAATAATGTGTTGGTGAGAGAGAAAAATGTTGCTGAAAACCCTTAGTAGAAAAGCGAAATTGATATTTCTCAATAATGACGCTTACACTTTAGCAGTCGCGAAGTCATCATTATCCAAACTATTTGGATTTTCAGCAATATTCTCAAAACACAGTATGAGTTCTGTTTTAATTTCTTTCTCCATGTTCACAATTCTGGATTTGTAATTCCACCTTGTACTAGCAAGTGTTCGAAACCGCTTCTTTACCTCAGATTAATTAATAGCTTTAATTCCTTTTCGATTAATGTGAAAATAAATTTGGGATGACACTCAATCTCTTAAAAATATATTGCATTCTGTTATATGATTCACAAACTGAGAAAGAGTAAGATCGAGTTTGTGAGAATAACAGTGGATGAAGAGTGAACCTGGGCACCTCTTTTTTACAAGCATTTGTATACCATTTAAATGTCCAGAAAATTCAGCGGCTCCATAATACGCTTGTGCTATAAGTTTTTGCTCACAGTTAAAATGAGAGAGGATTCGAAAAACATGTTCACTTAAAACAATTGCAGTGTGATCACTGCTGACATCTGAAAAACAAATTAATCTTTCATAAATGTTACCATATTTCTCATATCGAGGGACTTTCGAAAGTTGAGAGAGATTTGCAATGTCCGTAGATTCGTCTAACATTATTGCTGGAAAAAATGCATCAGTTGTTTCTAACCTAATCCTATCCCAAATTAATCACCAGCACATTCAATGATGTTGTTTTGAATTTTATTGGAAGTTCCTTTAAACGTGCCCCTGCTCTGGAGATGAAAATCCAATTTACTATCGTATATAAAAATTAAGTGCATTATCTTAATGTAGTTTCCCCGTTTAAGGGAATCGTCCCTTCGTCGTGACTTCTGAATGGCAGATTTTGTTCAGCCAAAAAACAGCACACATCAATTAATCGTTTCATTAGTTCCCGGTTTGAACCAATTTTTGCATTATATTTTAAAATGTATAGCCTTTTTTTGCTCACTTAGTTGAAAATCTATTCTGTTTTTCCTGAAAGTTTTTAACTTAGTGTAGATAGGTGTGAGTGATTCTTTTCATGGGGCATTTTGTCTTTGGGAAAATTGATGATATCTTTTTATTCCACACTCCCTGATTTGTTTTGAACGACACAGAAGGCCAACATTACAGCCATCTTATTGATTTGTATGCAGTCAACCATTTTGAATAAGTATACTATTCTGTTTTGAAATGGCGTGTGTATTATTTCATTTTTATTTCAACAGAAAAGTCTGGAGTTGTCCTAACTTTCATTATTATTTGCTGCTTTTATTCAAAGGTAAGGGATCCAAACGAGACTGTGAATAGTTGGTCGAGAACATAGCATTGCGAAAGGTGATCGGCACTGCTACATCCCACTGAGCTAATGTCCGTTCACCGTAGGAAATGTTTTCTGAAAGGTCTTTTTCTCTACCATTAATCTATTATATAGTAGGATATTGGTAGGAAAAAAGACCTTTCAGAGAGTAATTCCTACCGTGAATGGAGTATACCTTCACTAACCCTTCTACTGGTCTCAGGTCCTTTCCTCAAGCTTTGTTATGAGGGAATAGTTTCCAAATCCAAGTCCCCTTCAATATTTCACACTTTCAAACACTGTCAAACTAAATTGACCATCAAACACTTTAACACATCACAATATCTCTTCTATTAATCAAGCGTATAACCCGAACCGGTAGTAAGACGCGGTGCTAAATATTATATTATTATCTTCCATTAATGGGAACAATTACATAAGCTTAGCAACCACAACACTACCCACTTATAAGAAACCAACAAAAAATTCATTTACTTGTGACAGAACGCCAAACGTTTGTATATCTTATTATACAGATGGACTAGGCTGGCTTCAACTGGTCCTCTCCCCGGCAAGAGCCGATTAGTCTCAAGCGCTTCCGATGCTAGTTGGATGAGGGGAAAGGGGCCACGCAAATATAATTGAGTATTGTGACAGTGCTTCTAATGTGAGTGTATTGCCACTGTAGGAGGGGAGGGAAGTAGCGCACAAATAGCGAGCATATCGTTGAGTATTGTGACGCCAATTAAGACTCAGATATATGTTATTTCATGCTTTTATTTCCGGTGGAAGTTTAGCTCAAAATAGATCAACTAAAATTGTCTGGGGACTAGCCTAGTCCTACTAGTCCAGTGATGGCACGCCACTGGTCGTGACACTGCTTGAGCTTGATGAGGCAAAGGAATATCTTTTTCTATTCCCTTAAGTGGAATGTTTAAGAATGGTGCCTAAATTTATGTTATAATTTCTTTGACACAGTTAATTTATTTATTAGACTCTGTCATTTAAAAAAAATTGTCTGTGATGCGGTTACATTTGCTTTGAAAATTTAGTTACACTAATCCTTTTTCCTTATAGCCAATTTTGTTTTTTACAAGCTTATTTTATAGTGTCTATTTGTGTTTATCGACAAAGTTATCATAACTAATAACATATATATTTTTTCCAGGTAAATGAAATTAAATGTGGGAGTCTAGGGGACGCGAGAAACGGTGTTTTTTTGCAGTTTTTCTAGCAAAACTTTTTTTTGCCCAATAAAAAAATATTTTGTTCCAGTAGAATCATAGGTGTGCCACTCTGAAGCTTTATAGCTTTACCACATCGGTGATTCATGCGTACACATAAGAACATGTCACATTACTCTAACAATATGTGGAAACTTCATAAATTATTTAACGTGGTGGCTTGCTGCTATTTTCTTTAAAATCATTCAAAAGCAGTTTTTTTGTTTTTATTTTTACAACTTTAATGTTTTGTGTATTCATCTATAAAATTCCTTTTGAATTTGTTTAACTTTATTTCATGGTAAAATGTTCATAATGTCTTATTAATCTTTTAAATTTAAACCTATGTAAAACTTCAAATTCTGTATAACGATAATCCTAGATCCTGTATCCTGGATTATGTAAGTAATTTATTGAATTAATAATAAAAAAACTGATCTCGAATAATATTATAATTTGTAGTCATATTAAAAAAAAAAAATCCATGAAGCTTTGCAAGCGTGTTGTTATCTGATATATTCTTTGTTTGTAAATTAATTCAACTGTCATTACGCTTTTAATGAAATATCTATTGGTTCTAGTTAAAATATTTTATTTTTTTATAAAATTTCAGTTTTCTAATATTTTTTTTGGAGAAAATTACTTGTTTTTTATTTTGTCACTCAAATATATGATTTCAAACGTCTTCTCTTTGGCCCATACACACTTTATATACTTTTTATTCATACTTCTAGCATAAAATATTTGTAAGTTTTACAAGTCACATTTGACATTACCATCGTACACATTCTATACAATTATCACGTATATAATCTTCGTATCTTGGTTTTGTTACTTATCTGGTCATCCAACAATTTCTATACTTAAAATATAACCTGCGTAATAAAATATATCTATCGTTTAATTAATAGGTTTATTACTACGCCCTTTTTTAATATCAAGTTTTTAAGAGCATGTTGGCTGTTTTGTCATATTTAATGATTGTTATCATGTAATGGCGTCGATACTTTTTATCAAAGTTTCTTAATTTTCAACATGAATGTTGATGCAGATAATCCTCTCAACTTTTCAGAAATATGCCGGCTTTGTTTATCCAAAGAAGATATGATGACACCGATTTTTGAAGAAGATGATAAAACGAAAAAAGATATGCCTTCACTGGCAACGAGGATTTTGATGTGTGCATCTCTCCAGGTTGGTGTAGCACAATAGGAGCTAATCGATGACATCAAAGCATTAAATGACATATTCCTATTTCTTACTATTTATACTTTTTCTTACCATCAGTTCATCATATGCCTATTCCTTGTAGTTAACTAACATTTTTACTTAATAAATGTGAATTGCGCACTGTTGCTAGATTGATCTAAGGCTGTTAAAAAATAAATCTGCTGCAGAATGCCAACAGTTTTTTTTGGGAATTGTGCGCGCCGAAGCCGAAATTCTTTGTTTTTTTCTTCTGTCTTGCAATGATAAGTTTTTTGTTTCTTAGAATATATTCACACAATATAATCAAATTTTTAATTATAATAAAATCAATATTGTAAAATCATTCTAGGCCTATATCATTTAAAATAAATATAGTTAAGTAAACTCAACTAATTCAATTTGTTTACAAAATGCTATAAGCCTTTTATAATCCAATAGGTATTTAACACAGTTATTAATAGGCTAATGCCAGGCCTCCACCGTGGTTCGGATTCCACGTTAAACTGTAGGTCCTCCATTTCATCTCACAATCACCCTCCCATTACACATTAGCGTAAGTGCGTAAAACCTGAACGGGTAGTAAGACGCGGTGCTAATAATAATAATAATAATAATAATTAATAGGCTACAGTGTGCAGTAACCATTTACTAGTACAACACTTCCCTTATATGTAAGTAGGTCTAACAAGCTTAATGAGTATTGTTTTATTATTTTAATCAAAAACATCTTGTTTGTCTTATGTGAAGTAGACTTGCATATTTTGATCAAAACTGTAAAAGCTATCCCAATTATAGCGTTTGAGATACTTGGACGAGTGATATTTTTTTAGAACACAATATCTAGAACGATTATAACAAACTAAGTTATCCCAACCATGCGTAACCTAGCCTTACATGTGTTGTTTTTTTAGATTAAATCTTGTTTTTAAAATATTTTATAAGAAGGAATTGAATCATCAGGGCTGTATCCGAATAGTCAAGTACACTTGACTTGATGCGGACTTGATGCAGTCTTGATAATTTTACACTTCTTGCGGTTTTAAGTGAAGACTGCATCAAACTATTCGAACGGCAACACACTTGGGCCCACAGTGCTGCTTCCTACCGAATAATTTTTGTAAGTTGCTCAACAGATGAAACGATAATACTAAAACAATTGCCAGTCAAACACCGCACCAACGCCGCATGGCTCGTAGCTTTCGTATCCATGGTAACCAAGACCTCGAGAAAACTGCATCGATATAGTCCGCGACTATTTGGACAGATCTACACTTGGTCACGTGATTGCCAATGCAGCTATCAACGCCACGAGCCAACGCGACGCCGCATAAGTAGACTATTCGGATACAGCCCAGTATTGCTTCTATTTATAGGACCGTGCATCTAAATAGGGTGAATGTGATATGTGAGAGTGTCCATAAATATAGTGCAACATATTTAAGAATTCTGAAATTTAATGAATAATGTGTCAAATTGGCACATGAAAGATATATTTTGGTTCATTCAGGGTAGGCTTAGGCCTAGTTTATAATTATAAAACTTCTAACTATTTTGTTGTATAATACCTTTTGATGCCATGTTGTGCCATTATTTTGAATATTTACGCTCACTATAAGGGCCTATTAACATACTTCTGGGAATTAGGTGACCATTTTTTAAAAATATTTCTTAACAATATAGAATTATTTTCCCATATTAATCTTACTATTATTAGAAATATGCTTGTGTTGTGTTTATAAATGGCTGACATAAAATTTATAATATAAGGCAAAATATAAAACAATCAAAGAATCCCTTCTTCAGTGCACTGTTCCCATTTTATTTACATGACTAGGCCTATACTGGCTCCGTATTCTAATGTTATTTACTATATGCCTACATATTTATCCTACAATTATGTTCACTCCTCTTTTTAATTAATGCAACATAAACATATGTTTTAAACTGTAACATTTTGTTTTGCTTTTCCCCTCCGTATTTTAGGCTCATACCTGTTTACTAAAATAGCATAGTTACACTGTATGATTTTTATATGGTGGTCTTTGACTTTATTGGTAACTTAAGTAGGCCTAGGCTATTGGGGGATGCTACCTATAATCCGTCTCATTTTCAACCTTTTTTATTAAGAATTAACAAACTATACATATTTGCCGGACATTTTTTCGAAATGAAAAATATCAGAATCAAATAAAAATATATATTTTTTAATTTTAAAATTATGGCATACATAAGATAATGATTCACATTATGACCTTTGAGCCATATTCTTTAACATGGCTTTGAAAGATAGAAAGTTGAGATTTCACTCATATTATGTCTGTCCACATAGCACATAAAAATTTAATAACTATAATAGGGCCTTATTGGTTAGCCTATGGTCATATGTTCTTTTTCAAAAAGAAAAAGAACAATCCTTTCATTAATTACTGTTCTCACACACACAGCACACCTTAGACTAAAATGAAAACTAAATCATCTTTACAAAGTAGCATAAACCATTTACAATGACCGCACATTAAAACTAAACAAACAAGCCATTCAAAAAGCTGCAAGATATATACTTATTATATTAATGATGTTATGTAAATATTGAGTTAACAAGGCTTTCATTAGGTACCATCAAATGGGAGGAAGGTGTCCACTTTTCACTTTTAAATAGCTTTAAACAATACCAATTACTGAAAATAAATAAAATAATATAAGAATCTTGGTCTCAAATATATAAAAACATCCCTTGGCTATTTAGCTACATGAAGGTGATTAAACATTGATTTTGTTTTTTAAAAGATGTTTAATAAGTGTTGGCTTGAAATTGACACATGGATAAGTTGGTTGCAAACACACACCATATCACAATTTTTTAATATATCTTTTTACAAATATATATAGTAGTGAAATTAAAATATAAAACATTGAAAGATTAAAATACCAAAGAATAGAACTTACCCAATTTATTAGACTGCTTATGACTTGTTTAAGACACAGGTTTATTCAGCAAGAACACATTCATCTAGAACACATTCATCTAAAATGTAGTGTCCCCCTTTGTTAAGTTTATAACTACACTATAAATATAAGCCTCACTTTGCACATGTCAACACTGATTGAGCTATTAGAGTTACTTCAAAATTGGAAATAAATGTTTGGCCACAATGTTATTTTTTTTCTTCTCTTTTTGGCCATGTACACAATTCTGAAATGTTCCTTTGGGTATATTATATGTTTTTCATGCCTCTGTGTTTATAATTTTATCCTTCAAATATAAATTTTATGCTTTTTCCTTATCATTTTCACTGTATTGGCACAATTAATTGCCATTAGGCTTCGAAATAAATTTCCCTGGCATTATTAGCAGCGACAATAGTGGTAAGATTAGTTACCGATAGACAAAAATATAAATTTATAATAAATAAATTGGAAATTCTAAAATTCCTCATGGGCCAAAACAAAATAAATTTTAGTTTGCTATATTTGAAGCTAAGGCCTATTTTGGCTGTCATCATCAAATGCAACTAGATTTATAGGTAACTTAATATTGTGATCAATAAAATATCAAGAATAATAGGCCTATTGTTGTGTTAACTTGCAATTTATATCTTATATTTTTCTTAAAAACATAACTTTTTAAAATTACCAAAGCTTATTAAATAGCACTAGCGTATGGATTTTTAGATAATTTTTAATCAATAGGCCCTACTAATTATTAGCACACTTCCAAAAATAAATAAATTAATGATTACCTTGATTTTTTTTAAATTATTTAATTGATTTAAACATCATTTCCTCAAAGACATCAACACCACATGGAAAATCACAAGTGTTGCAGGCTGGTCAACTTCACCCCAATAAAGTGTCCAATTTGCACAGTTTTATATTTTAAAATAATATTTGGGTTAAAACACATTGTTTTTTCTTGCCATCATATTAGTTTTGTTCAAAAGTCTTTAGACATTGTTTTTTTCTTGTAGAATTTTTCTGTTTAAGCTATAGATAAACACCCAGCATCACCAATAAAAAACACAATTATGCTAAAATATTTTTATATAAAAAATATCTCAGTTTTATTGTTTATAGGCATCCAAACTGGACTACAAATGTGATGAGAATGAATGTTAAAAAAATTAATTTGTATTTAATTAATTTATACCAGTCATAATAAAGAAAATAAACAAATTTGAAAAACCTGGTCAACTTCACCTCTTTGGTCATCTTCACCCCATTTGACAATATGTATATTATAATACCTACTTTCCTGACCTAACTACACCTAGGCTTTCGTGTGTTAATAAATTCATATTTTGAATATATATATATATATATATATATTTAACACTTAATCGCGGATGGAACACCCTATCTAACAATGTCATATCCATTTTAGTGGGCAGGAGCATGAGTGTAGCACACAGAATCATGGGTAAGTAACATGTCATTGTCAAGTGTTACATTCCGAAAGTGTTTTAGGTTTGTTGTTGGCGAGTTTATTTTGGATGAAATATTTATTAAAAGTTTTCAAAATTTATAAAGCTTGGTGTCATTCGATACTCCCTATTTTTGTCTAAAAGTATTCACAAACTATCGAAATATTGTACCATAACAAAGATAAAGAGCCTAATATGGGATGGATAGGGCACATCACCAATTATTATCATTATTTTACACCCACCCATCCATTCATATCTCCTACCAAGATAATTCTTTCACCCCACCCTGTTCTCATGCATTCAAGACTTTATTGAGTTCATTACAAAAGTCTATTCTCACTGTCACCTTTTAACCCTCCACTTGAGCATAGCCAGCAAACAACATAATTCTACATATATGCCTATTTTCATACATATAAGTCATTCACGAGCTAAGTTTACAAGGATGATAGCTCGAAATGTTACTATACTTCATTCACGGTAGGAGTTTACCTCTGAAAGGTCTTTTTTCCTACCAATATCCTACTATATAATAGNAGGATGATAGCTCGAAATGTTACTATACTTCATTCACGGTAGGAGTTTACCTCTGAAAGGTCTTTTTTCCTACCAATATCCTACTATATAATAGATTTCTGGTAGGGAAAAAGGCCTTTCAGAGGTAAACTCCTACCGTGAACGAACTATAGAAGTAATCCCTAATATATCACTACGCCAACAGCTGACATCTATCACTTTGGATGACTGTAATGAAAACAGATGGTAATATATTAATGTGATAGTTAACCACAGTAATTTAGGCCAATATTATTTATATATTTATTTGAGGTCGGACACAAAGTTTATTTATAGTTTTATTCCACTTAAAAAATATTCACATCACTTTCACAAAAACTTCTAACGAACATAGCTTCAAATTGGCGACGGACGAATCTAAACTATGTGGTTGAACATGACGGTAAACAAGTTTTTTACAATGATGCAGACACGCAGTTAATGAAAATATTTTATTCAGTTAAATATTTCAAAATACGATAAAATAATCATAAAATAATTTATTGTATGTAAAAAAAATGACAAGAATTTTCTCTTTTCCAAGTAAATACGATGCCTGTATTAAAAGGTATTGATGTGTGCACTATATTAAACATAATCAATAATGTTCCAAAAAGAAAAATAAGTACTTTTAATTATGTTTAAAATATTGTTTTGAGTTTGATAAAAAGAAATTATTTAAAAAAATGAAATATTATAAGAAAACTTAAGTTTCCGTTATTCTAAATGTAATATATAACAGGTAATTAAAGGTCTTTACATTTATAACAAAACTGTGATCTTTTACAAGTGTTGGCAACACAAAACCTAAACATACGATTTTTGAACTGTCATCCAGGTAAAAACCTATCGTGAACAGAATATACCCGTAGAAGTCTAGATGATACCAACTCATACATTCTCAAAAACAGCTTAGCTCTTGGTCTTGGGATTAAACCTACTCTCTTACTTCCCCCTACCCATTTATCCACACCTGACCACAATGCCAGGCTACCATCATTCATCAAAACATCTTTCTCTTTCTCCTTGGTTTCACATACACACAGAATATCAATTTTACTTCCAATCATTGCCTCTAACATGTCATTATCATACACTTCTCACACATTCCAAGTTCCAATAGCCCATGTTCTCGCCAGCTTGTCAACAAATGGACCCTTAAGTTTTAACCTCGGCTGTCCATCAGAGCTTTGGTCATCCTAGGCTAATATTGTACAGTTTCTTTTAGTAATCAGCTCCCAATAGACCAGGCTACTAACCTTGATTGTACCCACACCCATGACAGTATTCACTGCTTACGATAAGGATGCTGTACTCATCGGTGTTGGCACATTTTAGCCAGTACACCACAAGTACAACCGTTGTTTAGTCCTACCCTGAGGATGCTTACACTGTCCCTACAAACCAGCAGTATTCCTACTATAGAGACTGCCTTGCCGACACCACTGTACCGTTGCCGGTGTCACTACCACTAGGAGGTAAGGCAATGTACCGACACACCAGGACACTTGTTTTGGTTTAAAACATCTATTTTAATTTATTTAATATAGGCCTATTGTATATGTTATTATTATTAATTTATATATATATATATATATATATTTTTAATTGAATTAAAAATAATATTTTATAATACAATATAATAATATAATAATAACTCTGATTGTGCTGATAGAGTACATAAAGGCATAGGCTTATTTTTAGAAGAACTTCACATGCAGCTAGATCCATGTTCATCAAAAATTTCAACTGCTAAGTGTTTTGTTGTTTTTGGGAGCAAATGATTTCACACCAGTAAGAGACTGATTATATAACTTATGTTGTTTTTTTAGATCAAAAATACATTTGAGGAACTTCTTTGTGTGATTTGTCATTTTGTTTATATTTGCCTAGACTATTGGTAATGCTTATTGCAAAACTTGCACATAAGTTAACTCCTTTGTCTTTGTTCTTGAAAAAGTTTCATAAAGGGCCTTCCATTTTTAAATTTAAATAACTGTATTAACCTTTTTATCAATCTCTTAAAAATTTAAACTGCATCTGAAAGTCACCCTCAACACTACTTTTAAGAAAAGGATTAACATGTCCATCTCATTGTTGCCTGGTCTTAACCATCAGTGTTGCCAGGTTTGGAATCATGAATTTCCCTGAAACTTTTTAAAAACTTTCTTCTTTCTATTATAACTTCCCTGATTTTTTCCTTCTAAAAAAATATATGAAATTGGTAATTTTAAAAACCATTTAAATTTGATTATAAATTTATGTAATTTATATTTCTAACAACAATTAGGGATACAATGTTATTGCTAGAAATAATATTATATTTTTTTGAAAATACACATTTTGGGTGGGTATTTAAAAAAATGTGCAAATACTCAGGTAAATAGCCATTTATATTTACCCTGCTCACTGAGTATTTACTCGATCCACATCACTGCTCAGTATACCCTACAAGGATTTTAACCCCAATATCCCTGTTATGAGCATTCCATTTTATTGAAAGACCGTTCAGCCATTAACATGGATAATTTTAATATTTTTTTCTGGGTTTTTGGTATTAGAAAATTTTTAAAGTCATGGGATATTGCTCAACCATGTTGTGTAGATCTGAGAACTCCTTAGCTCGTAATAATCAGGGTTCTGGAGTCATTACGCCCAGCCCTTGACTCAGATTTCTCTATTTTTGAATTGTCCTACTCAGACTTCTTGAGAAATGGCTAATGTATATTAAGGTCTTTGGCCCTGCCGAGTGCAAGTCTACAACCTATTTTGTGGGATGGTGGTTAGGAGGGTGAAAGGTATAGCGTGGCTTCACAACCGACCAAAGTATCCTTCCGTGCCAACAATAACAGATAGATGATGAAAATCGTAGATGGCGTTAGTTATCGGACAGGTCTTGTGGAAAAATCATATGTTTGGAAATATCAATTTTCTCTAGAATGATTGAAATGTTATGTTAATATTTTCAATGCCCCTTCTAAGATATAATGTATCGATGTTTATTAATTGTTCCATTTTCTTATTTTTTCGTTATGAAACCGGGAGTTTTCTATTGAAAAATGTCAATTTTATCGATATTTGATCACTGTTAAAATTATATACGAGGTGTGTATATAAAAAGTATTTAACTTAATCAACATGCTTCTATTCTCGAACAAACCGTTTCTGAAAAGAAAACTGCAAATCAATAAAAATTTTTGTTCCCATGGCTCTGTATTTCTACCCCAAATGAAAAGGGCCAATTACCTTAATTAGCAATAGCAAATTTACTGCAGTAAAATGCTCCAATACAAATTACTTTATGGGAAGCTTCTTTGGCATTGTAAATGTATATTTAAATAAATTTGTCCAGCCAAATTACAAATATTGGTCCTAAATAATGAATAAAAGTATAAAATGTGGTTATACATAATACTAAAAGTTTTTATTTTGAAGCCAGTCAGTACTTTTTTTTTTTACTGATTCCCATTCCATGAATCTGACTTCACAACCCCCAGGTAATAATTAATATAATTTATTATCAATCTAACTAAACCTAATCTTCCTTGTGTTAATAATACCTATACATTATATAATATTGATTAAGTTGGAATAGGTATTATTGTTAAAATAAACTGTTTATTATTCTTAATGAGAAG
Organism: Timema douglasi; assembly: GCA_901482245.1. Classification (NCBI taxonomy): domain Eukaryota; kingdom Metazoa; phylum Arthropoda; class Insecta; order Phasmatodea; family Timematidae; genus Timema; species Timema douglasi. Next base: position 456,992 of record CABEEJ010000082.1, on the reverse strand, counting down.
AAACGGACTCTTATGGTATGTTTGTGAATTGAATGACGTGTTCACGAATACAGTATTTTATGGCAAAATATGCTAGGAAAATAATTATCTTGCCCCATGGATGTTGAGGTTTTTTTTAAAGTTGGGTGAGTTAATAATAATAAACATATAAACTCTATTGCAAATATACAAAAATATTTTTGCTGTCATGTTGGGACATTTCCAATCCTTTAAATATTTATATTACTTTCTGATTTAGGTGAGTATATTTTAAATATTGTAATACTATAAAACCTAGCTACAATTACCTAAACAAATTGATACTATTTGATTTTCTAAATATTTGTTGTGTTTGTTAAAGATAAGAAAACAATTTTTTTAAGTTACTAAACAAAACTTTTTTCACAGTATAACTGGTGGGGTGTAATTATTTCCTTGCTATATAGTCTTATGCAGGTTTACTGGTTCCTTTCTATAATTTTTTTTATATTGACAGATGGAGGAGTGTATTTCCTTGCTATAGTATGATGCAAGTTCAACAGTTCCTTGCTATAATTTTGATTTATATTTCCAGGTGGAGGAATGTAATTGTTTCCTTGCTATAGTCTGATGCAGGTTCACTGGGAGGAATGTAATTGTTTCCTTGTTATAGTCTGATGGCAAGCTCACTGGTTCCTTTCTACAATTTTTGTTTATATTGACAGGTGGATGAATGTAATTGTTTCCTTGCTATAGTCTGATGCAGGTTTACTGGTTCCTTGCTATAATTTTTGTTTATTTGGACAGGTGGAGGGAGGAATGTAATTGTTTCCTTGCTATAGTCTGATGCAGGTTCACTGGGAATAATGTAATTGTAGCCTTGCTATAGTCTGATGGCAAGTTCACTGTTTCCTTTCTACAATTTTTATTTATATTTCCAGGTGGAGGAATGTAATTGTTTCCTTGCTACAGTCTGATGCAGGTTCACTGGTTCCTTGCTATAATTTTTATTTATATTTCCAGGTGGAGGAATGTAATTGTTTCCTTGCTATAGTCTAATGCAAGTTTACTGGTTCCTTTCTATAATTTTTATTTATATTGACAGGAGGAGGAATGTAATGGTTTCCTTGCTATAGTCTGATGGCAAGTTCAGCTACTCCAATGATTCATTAACTCTTATTTTTACAAGTGGAGTACCTATTAGAGTTGTTTACCTGCTCTAATTTGGAGTAACTTGACAACAATCATCCCATGGTATGTTAATTCTTGTTCGTGATAACAGGTAGAGGAGGGTGATGGTTTCCCCTCTCAAATTTGCACCAAGTGCAGTGGCCACCTTGACAACTGGTATGCCTTCAAGGAACAATGCCACAATTCTGACGCTACTTTGCGTCAACACCTCCAGACTGACTCTAAGGTAGGTGACCTATCCTTTTACTTTGTCTTGTTTTATATAATTTTGATTCTCAAACTAGCTCTCTAAGTGACAAGCAACATGTTAATATCTACTCCATTTGTCTAGTTTGCCTAGTTTGCCTTAGCTTTTGGTTGTGTCAAATTTGTCTTTTTTGTTCATACTTTTATAACATAGGATACTCATAGAATTTTGTGCTGTTTATAGAAAAGTAATATCTGGAAAAGTCTGTGAACTTTTTTGATATCATGTAAAATTGGGAAATGTTAGAATTCTACTAAAAATATTAGAAAAATCAGGAAATTTAAATACTTGGTTGAAGAAAAACGTTGATCACCCATCCCCCTACCTATAAGTTAACATAAACATAATAGATATTTTTCTCTCACTTTAACTAAACGCTTAGCTTAGATATTGCATTCTAACATGAGATGGTCGTACAGTGTTTGGTTTGTAAGTATGCCACATTTATTCAGCACAACAAATAACATTCATCTTAAAACATTTTATACCAGAAAAAAAACTTACAGACAATTTGTTAGTCATTAAGGATAACTGGAAAAATGTTAGTTCACGAAAAACGGAAAAATATTTTCAGGGAAACTTAGAAAAGTTAGGAACCCGACCTCTTCGTCTCTTGCAAAACAGAGAAGACTATACAGGCCTAGTGAAGCATTAGTCAAAAACGTCCACTGGGTATCAGTGTGGATAATTCACCTGACAGAATCTCACTCTCATACATCTATATAACTTTACTAATAATATTTACCACTAAACATGGGCGATATTTGGAAAGGTGTATTAAAACATTTTGCTTTACACAAGTATTTTAAAATACAAACTTTATTTACTGTATGTTTGAATTATATTTAAAGGCAAATGCGTGGGAATAAGTGCCATTAACTCGTATCTTTTAAATTGTTAGTTAGTTTTGATTACATGACCAATACGATTAAATCAACATCATTTTGTTGTTTGGAAGAACAACAATGATTTTCAAAATTTTTCTTGTTTGCAAAATTTCAAATGGGAATTACAAGAATAAAATTAAATGCAGCTTTGATAATAAATCTTTTACATTTAAAAGAACTGTGCACTTAATAACATACTATGAAGGCTGTAAAGGGAAATTACCCTTAATTAATGTTTCAAACTTTGACCTTGGTGGTCTTGGGTTAAAGTGCCTGCCTCAGGAACTGATGTTTGTGGATTCAAACCCAGTCAGAGTTGACAATTTTTCTTGAGCGATAAAAATCTGTAACACAACTTCCTTTGGAGGGGAAGTAAAGCAGTCAGTTCCATGTCGATTGTGGCATGTAAAATAACCCTGGAAGATATGTGAAAATACCCTTCCCGGCAAAATTGGTATGCCCTTTTGCTCTTTCTCATAGAACTTTTTGTGTTCTGACATAATCAGTCAAATCAAAAAGTGCACATTAAATACCTCAAATAAAAAAAATATTATAGGTTACTGTTTCAAAACGTATTATAAAAATCATGCAGTTTATTTAAAATTTCATGAACAAAACAACATTTAAAAATCATATAGGAGAGTGGCGTTCGACCTCTTTATATATATAAAAACGCTTTGATATTAATTTTAGCATCTTTTTCTTGACTATAGTATTACATAACAAGTCTTACAGTACAGAACAATCACACATTTCAAACCAGGATACCAAGCATTAGGATTAAAATAAATTACACTTATGTACAAGATATCGGGAAGCTGAAGGAGGGGGCAGAAGACAGGGGCCATTGGCGGTATAAGTTTACTGACAAAAGGAATGGACCTGTCTTAAGACAGAACTAATAATAATAATCACATAATAATTAATAAATAATAATTATTATAATTATGATTATTATTTATTATTATTTGTTGGACTAAATGGTTTTGTCCTGTATAACTTGTACTTACATTGATAGTTTAATAAATTAATCTACCTATCTCTACCTTAAAAGTATTGAAAGGGTCGTGGTATTTAATGAGCACTTTTAGGCAACTGTGATTTTGGAAAGTTGGAGTATGTTTGGGACAGTTGCTATTGTTGTCAGCAGTTAAATATATAGTTATGTGAAACTGCATGAACTCTGCTGCTATCCTGATATGTGGCTGTCTCTACTGAGCTGGTTTGAGAATCACAATGAAACTATATAATTGATGCGTCAGCTCAAACATTATTGTAAGATACATTTGGTAAATTTGTGGAAAACATAATAAATAATATAATATGATTCACAAATCACAATTTTAATAGTTTTTTTTTCTAAACTAATAAAACAGTTTACCCAATTAACTGCATTGCTAGGTTCTGATAAAACTGTATTTTTTAATCATCATCATCATCAACAACAACCTGTGGCCAGGTCAGTTTAGTAAAACGCCTCCATCTTCCCTTCCACTATTATTCGTCCTTTATTTGCTTCCATTCCTCTTCTCTCACTCACATACTTAGTGTTATTTGCTCTTCCTATCTTTTTCTTGGTCTCCCTTGCAGTATTTTTCCTACATATTATTTACATCGAAAAATGACACCTGGACACAAGAATAGAACACAGGTGTAATTTATAAATTTAAAGAATATTATATTTTGATGTGGCTATAACAATGATTAATGGCTTTACTATTTGTTTAATAATTTTTCTTACATAATTCATCTCGATTATTCTCCTTGGTATTATTTTCTTTTCCGTTCTCATTACATGACTGTCCATACTTTTTTTTTTGCTATCACTATCGGTTATTTCTGCTTGTTTGCGTTATATGCATATAGGCTATTATAAATACTTTACTGGGTTAAGGATGGATAAGGAAGCATTTTATAGGTAATCTACCCGCATTTGCATGGGAAAGTGGGAAACCATTATGGAAAAACCACCCTCGGTAGACTTGACTGGCATTCGAACCCCAATCTTTCTATCATCAGCAAGTCAGTACTAACACGAGAGCTATGCCTTAGACCAGGGGTCTCCAACCTTTTAGTAGTGTTGTGCCGAAGTAATATTGCAAAGTCACTCATTGTGCCAACCAACCTAAGCCCACCCAAATCGTTTATATTTTTATACTAGTTTTATACTAGTACAACTATTAAAACAAATTTAAGTTGGTTTTGTAAAATGTAAATGTAACAATTTATTTCTAAATCAAATACATTAAATAACTACTGTTTTCTCGACTATCTAATATCTTAATATAAATCAGATGAATCAGAATAAATACAAACGTTATACATGTGTTTTGCAAAATTTAAGTTCTGAGGACATTATTTTGAAATTTTGAAACAAAACAGTTGAATCATTGAAACATAAAACACGTTAATAAAATTAGCACTTACATCTATGGTTTTAATTAAATATAAAGGTTTTATATTATTTTTATTCAAACCACTCACCATGCCATTGAAAATTGTTCCTCGTTCCACTCTTGGCACACGTGCTGTAGGTTGCTAATCCCTGCCTTAGACCATTTGGCCACTGAAGCGGGCTGGCTTAATTCCTGTTCAGTTAACATTATGTTAAATACATTGTTTTATCTATTTCTTTTGGAAACAATAATGCAGCTTTCAAAACATATTGGGCGTTAGTATACTCTTTATCTCGGTGTCTACATTTTGTTCTCAATTGTTTTCAGTTATTTACCCTTTTCCACCACAATTTCCACTATTTATATAAGAGGGTATCCACAAAACCATAATAAAAACCACCCTATTGATGTCACATACAACATTGTTTCATGGAATCTAAATTTACAAAATAAAAATCTGTGTTTATAGGGATAAATCACATTTAAGGTCCATATATATCTGTATTTCTTAAATACAATGCTGTTCCTTTGATAACTCACTTTTGACAACAACAAAAAAAGTAACTTACAAGGTTGTTTGAGCTGGCTCTTCGCTGATTTATTTGAGAGTGTTGAAACCAATCAAATCATTTTCCAACTAGTTTACTTGTTAACAAGAACAGTGATTATTTCTTGGTGACAATGGGACATGGAAACATCAGCATTATTATTTTACTATAAAACCTCCAATAGTTTATTAGGTTCTAGTAAATATCTTACTTGTTTTCTTCTTAATCAAAATTTAAATGCTTATTTCTATTAGGATGATTAAGTTGATTTTAGGGAATCAGTAATTATTTTAAATAGTTAAATTTGTTGAAATCATACCATTTATTATTTGATTATTTATGATTTTTTTTTTAGTTTTAATATTATTAAATTTTTAATTTTGTTTTAAAATTTCTCTTTTTGTATCTCCAATAAAGTAATTTAAAATAAAGTAACTCACTTATAAATACTCAGTACGATACCATTAGACGGATCAATTTATTATCTATTATTAATACCAGTATACAGTTTAGGATTAAAATAACAGCCTTTCTTACCGTTTTGGTGGGTTTTTTTAATTGCATCCATCATTTAACAATCTTAAAATAAAGAAGTAGAAGTGTATTGTTAACATTTTATTGCTGTAGTTTTGTTTATTTAAAAAACACAAATTTTAGCAGCTCAGCTCAAATTTATTTATTTATAAGACCATATGTTAAAGTTTTCACTATCAGACTACATTAGGTCTATTATAAAGGCTTATTATAGTTAATAATATCTTATTATTGAAGTTATATCACTATTTTAATAAGAAAGTTAATTATCAGCGATTCACACAATTTCATGTAGAGTACTTACTATACAACCACATCACTTTGTTTACAACATGTATTTATCAACAAATCTTCTTTCAACTTAAGTTCTTGAATTTCAATTATTTAGAAAAGTTATAATCACCTGAAGTGACCTTTTGTCTATGAGATGTATTTTAATTGCATCAATAATAATTTATTCAAGTCTCTAAACAAATTAATTGAAATGGTATCAAGTTTAAAAGGCGGAACTATATCGCTTGCAGGATAGAACCTTTCCTTGGTTTCAACACTTCTGGTATTGATATGTGGTGTTTAGTAAAGTTTGTAGCAACATGTTGTGTTCAACAAAGTTCCTAGAAAAAGATTTTATTTAAGAATGTTTATATCAACATGTATTTAGAAAGGTTCTAGCAATATGTATTTGATGAAGTTTCTAGCAACATGTTGTGTTTTGTAAACTTTCTAGCAACATGTAGTGTTTTGATTAACAGTGCTAAGAAAACAGAAAAGTCTTGTTGAAGATAATATTATTTATGCTAAAATGTAATTTTAAGTAGGCTAGTACTAAAACATTTAGAAACTATTTGGGATTAAATCTTCTGTTAGGAGTCAACATACTTTTGTGAATTGATATTAAGAGAACTTGAAATGACGTTCCAAAAATAGTTATTTTTACTAAATCATAAAGTATTCATTAATGTTATTTTGTAAATCACTATTCATTATAAGTCCTTATATCATTTTATACCTTGTCATTGTTTGCTATAAAGAAATATAAGTTTTAATAAACGATTTTCCACTCTCTTTCCACAAAAATGCAATTAGACTTTCTCTAAAATTCAACATTACACATTCCTAACACATTAGCGTAATCAGTAATAAGCATATAACCCGAACAAGTGGTAAGGAGCAAGGAGCATGCTAAAATCATAAACAAACAACAGTATAATGACTCAGGCCCCCCCAATTGAAATGCATATAGTGTTATGTATGAGGCACATCCAGAAAGTAAGAATACTCGATTTTTATATTTAAAAAAAATTGTATTTAAAAGAAAATTACAGGATTTTGTTGGTAAATATGTCAGTTATTTCTCCATGTAGTCAGTCGCCTTGCCATTATATGCAGGTTGTGAGCCGTGGCACAAGCTTTTTGATGCCCTCCTCAGAAAATTATCCCGCCATCACCTTCTTCCAGTTCAGGACCTCTTGTTTCACCTCCTCATCAGTTGAAATTTTTTTCCCACCCATGTGAGTCTTCAGGGAGGTGAAAAGATGAAAGTCTGTAGGTGCCAAGTCAGGGGAGTATGTGGGGTGGTTCAAAATGTTCCAACTGAATGAGTCCAAAATCGCCTTGGTGACGTTGGTCGTGTGTAGACGGGCGTTATCATGCAACAAGTGCACTCCCTTCGTCAAAAATTCCCCTCCATTTTTTGAATTGTTCTCTTGAGCTTTATTTTAGGGTTTCACAGTATTGTGCTACATTAATTGTCTCCACCTGAGGCAGAAATTTGATCAAAATGATCACTTTTTGGTCTCAAAACATAGTGGCCATGATTTTTTTTGCCCGAAATTGAGGTTTTGAATTTTTTGGCAGATGGGGAACTGGTGTGCTGCCACTGTGATAACTGTCTTTTTGTCTCAGGAGTGTAATGAGCCACCAGTCACAATCGAGCTCAGAAAATCCTCACCCTCCAATTCAAATCGCTCAAGGAACTTGCGAGCGCTAGCGATCCTATTCAATTTGTGCTGCTCTGTCAGTTGTTTTAGGACCCATCTTGCACTTAATTTTCGGAATCCCAGCGTTTCTTTAATTGTTTCGTGTAAGAGAGATCTGGAGAGTTATGGAAATATTGCAGAAATTTCGTCCACTGTCCATCAGCGGTCTTCACGAACAGTTTTCTCGATTTTTTTGCACCAACTCATCAGTCAAAATGGAAGGTCTTCCACACCTCTGATTGTCATTAACATTCATTCTGCCTTCATCAAACTCACGACACCACTTAAACATGTTTGTTCGATTCATAACACCTTCGCCATAAACAGTTTTGATCCATGAAAAAATTCCAGTCGTTGTTTTTCCTTCAGCTAGAAGGAACCTGATGACAGCACTCGCCTCGCACTTGGCGGAATTTCTTATCGATATATTTCACACAGACAGACACTACAAGGCGAGTTTTCATACTAACAAGGTCCACCTGTGCTTGCTGTGTTCAGAAGAACCCCCACTACCACTCAGTATTGCCAACCTTGGAAAAAAAATTCTCGCAGCTTGAGAGGGCAACCAGTACTCTTACTTTCTGGATGTGCCTCGTAACAGTAATTAATCCTATAATATATTGATAATTTATAATTCAATAATAGTATATCTTTATTTTTCATTTATTATTTTGAACAGGTACATTTTAATTTCAAATACAGTTTTAAGTTGAAATTTTCATAGGTACTGTTTTCCCTCTCCTCCATTGACTACTTGCTTTAACTTCACTAAATTTTTATGTAAAAAGGTTTGAAAATGATCTCATATTAAACATTTTCCTCAATGGAATTCTGATATGTGTGACTTGACCACAATAATCACAATAGGCTAATTTTAGTGGTCATTAAATTAAAGTTTCACACACACACATCTATAAAGTTCTCCCTCCATTCAGCAATAAGCAGACTGACATATATTGGTGCACACTAGCTAAAATGATGGGAAGGTCTGGGGTTTGATTGCTCACCAGATTCACAAGCGATGAATTCCTCACATTGGGGTTCCCATGAGAAGGTGGTACATTTACTCAAAACCCACCCTTCTCAACTTTACCCCAAGTATTAGATAGGTTTAAACTTCTCACAAGTATATAATACTATTAGCCGGATAGGTATAGACTATCTGCGAACCATTCAACGCTGACTTGACTATGTTTCCTAGCACTGTTCATCTCTCATCTAGAGTGTATTGTATCGTATTGTATCGATTAATATTGTATTGAAACATACCCCAAGCTCAAGTTCACCTCTCCACAAAAAAAAAAATGTTGGAATTCAGTCGGCTTTATTCTTTTATTGATTTCTCCTTAGTGAAGCCCAAATTTCTTAATAAATGGGACCTGTATTGTTGTATTTAATTTAAATTTCATTAGTCTTGGTTTTAACTTGCCAAATAAGCAGGTCCATTGGTCCACACAAGAGGGATATTTTCTCCCCTCCTGCACCTCAAGATCCAAAATAGTTTGAATAAAATATTAGAGAAAACAAAGTAAAACTAAAATATAAAGCACAGAAAATGAGTTAAATAAACAAACTACCTACATTTTAAGACCAAGTTTAAGACTTGATATTCAAAAGATGAATGTCTATTTATGCTCATTAAAACTCTCCCTTAAATTCCCAATTGAATAAAATCAAAAACATTTATGATTCACTACATTGTATACATTACCATAGCCAGATAAAATTTCAATTGTCGCCTTATTTTCTGTTTAAACATTAACACAATTAAGTTACAAGAAAAGATCTAAAACTAGTAACCACCATTCTAATGTTTTAACTACGTAATTTTTTTAAGGCTCTCAACCCAGATTAAGGGCTGTTACACCTGGAACCACATTTGTTGAGACTTCAGAATCCCTCGTACATCACTTAATTTGGCATAAAGCTAAGATTAAATTTTATCTAGGACTAGGACTGAAATTCATACTGACAACGCTACCATTATTGGTTATTTAACACGCTGAGGCATGGAACCGATGATGAACTAAAATTTCTTTCAAACAATACAAATTAGTATCTACTATTAGAATACAAAATTAATACAAATGTTGAATTTCTGTGGAATTAAAAAAAACCGCTATACATATTAAATAATTTATGAAGAGCAAATGTATTAAAAATATTTTTAGTAATATCTTTGTTATTCTTTTATTCCCTTCTCCTTATTTGAACCTTAGTCATCTATGAAGACATGTTTCGGTGTTAAATGTTACACCATATTCAAGGTCTTATTTATGATGATGATTTATTTTAAATACATATTCTCAGAAAGTTTGTGAAATTATGTAAATTACACTCTATGCTACACTCAAATTTATTTAATTCATATATTATATAATAATACTTCAAAATTTCACAAATCTTCCAATAGTATGTATTTAAAATAAATCATCTTCATCGTAAATAAGAGCTGAAGACGGTGTAACATTTAACACCGAAACATGTTGTCGAAGAAGACTAGGGCTCAAATAAGAGAAAGGGAATAAAAGAAAAACAAAGAATATTTAATTTTAGCATGTATTCAAAATGTTTATAAAGTTTGAAATAAAACTTATTTTTAGAGCTATAAATTTACTTTACCCTTCAGTCATTAATAAATTCATCTATAAATTTAGCACATCTGAACGATTTCTATTATTTTATTTTAACTAATTATTTTAATATAAACTAAAAAAAGGCATTTATTGAACTTATACAATTTAATTAGTTGCCCTAATAGTTTAAATAGTTTCTAGAAGCATTTAATATTTATAGATATTTTTATTATGCTCCAATGTTTTAGGGGAGCGGGGGGCAGGTGAAGGGGGATGCTCTCATAAACACCCTTTCCTCAAAATTTAATTCTGGCTATGGCTTTGGTTATATGTTCGTCGCTCCACCCCAAAGTAAGTTTCTGGGTTTGCCTCTGATAAGGTCAGGCATAGAAACAAATATTTTGGGAGATCTAATAAATACTTTATAAAACACAGGGTTATTAAATTGTAAGATTTATCACTAAATACAGCTAATTAAATTCCATAAATCCCTACACATCCAAAGGTGAGATACATTATATTAACAACCCCATCAATAAGTGGTATTATTTGTAAAAATAGGCTCTAGGTTCAGAGTGATTGATTACGATCACCCAAGATTTAAAAAAAACACCTTTTTTAGGAACTAATCAGTAGATTTGAATGAAAACGCTGTGTCTGCTCAAAACCTGTGCATCACACCACTTTGGTTCTGCAGAAGTCTCATTTGAAAACATACTCTTATCATGAATCAAAAAACACATATAAGAAATGAATCAAATAGCCGAAGCTATCATTTATGCATTTTAGTGAGGATAACACCATTTAGATATCATATTCTGAAAATTGAAAAATGACACCTGGACACGGGAATCGAACCCGGGACTTTCGGTTTAGTACGCCAATGCTCTTACCACTGAGCTATCCAGGACTCGTCCCGTGCCCACGGACATTCTTCATTCTTAACTCGTCGCGGGTGGCTGCGTTGTCTGATGGTTGTGATCTTATATAATCATATATTTATAAGCTGATGACTTCCACACGTCCATCATAGACTCTGCCTTAAACTATGAATGAAGAATGAAGAATGACCATGGGCACGGGACGAATCCTGGATAGCTCAGTGGTAAGATCATTGGCGTACTAAGCCGGAGGTCCCGGGTTCGATTCCCGTGTTTAGGTGTCATTTTTCAATTTTCAGAATATGATACATATAAGAAATGTTTATTGAATGTAATCTTCTACCTATGCATGTTAAGACATATACTTATTTTTTATACTTTTACCTAAATATTGCACAAAGAGAAAACCACTTATAAAAATATTTTAGGACCCTAATCACATCATGATGTTAAGCTTGTATTAAAATATAATTTGAAAATCTGAACTAAGTACACGAAACCATGAGTTGGACAAACCATTTAAACCATAGGTCTGCACTCTGCACTAATAAAATATTATTTGGTTATTTTGTCATTAGGTAAAGTGAGAACGCGTAGGCGGCTAATTTAGAAATTAAAAACACAATTAATTTTGTGGTCAACTTTGTAAAAAATGGAACTATGCCTTATGCTAATATTATTTTATGGGTATTGATACAATACATCAAAAGTGACAGCTGCAGCTTGCCATATAAATATGTGACAGTAGTTTTAGTAAGGTAACTTTTGTAATGATCTTATTTTTTAAAATCATCCTGGCTTAAGCATCATTAAAAAATATTTCTTTCTATGGCCACCCAAAATGAATTTGAAGCCCCCTTTTGCCTTTGATATTGACAAAATAGCTATTACACATTAAAAAAAACCTCCATGATGTGAGCCCGCAAGCAAGCTATGCTGATCAAGCAGCCTCCATCGTTAGCAATGATAGTGCCAACATTTTCTGACAGATTTATGAAGAATAATAATATTGTTGCCAACTTATTGTCGGAGAGATGGGCTTGGACTGCAAGTCCAAACCTTATATTGGGATGCAATATAATTAACATTTAACTTTGTATTAAAAGAAAAAAGATCTTATAATTTATGAATAGATATAATTACATACATATAAATCATGTGTGTGTATTTTCTCAATATATGTGGCTTATCTTTACTGTTGCACACATGCCAACTCTTGTTAAGCTCTATTTTTTTTTATAAGAGAACAAATTGAGGGCAATCACACACTCTACAAAACAAAAATCAAAACGACTAAATGTGGCCTTTATTTTACACACATTTCCCCTTTTTTCTTTCACCTTCTGTCTCTTTTTCCTTACCTATACCCTTCCCTTACTAGTACCTTTTAAAAGAACACTCCTCAAACTAAGAGCTAAGCCTGGAGTTCATATTATCCATTTGGTATGAAATAGTTTTCTATTCTAATTTCAAGTAAAAATGGTTCATTCTGGCTTCTCCCTGATAATTTAGAGCTAATGGCACCTATTATTTGAGGATTGGAACTAGTCTTTCCGTTTGCTACAAGTGAGTTGTTTTGAACTCAAAATATATGAAACATATTATTTGGGGGTTGGAACTAGTCTTTCCATTTGCTCCAAGTGAGTCTTTTTGAACTCAAAATATATGGAACATATTTTTACTAAACATACATATTGCATTTAAACATATTTACAATTTAAAGATTTCTTTTAAATACCTTAATTATACAACTTCACTTTGAAAAACAAAACTGATATTGTATTTATGGATGTGTCAAATATGCATGTCTAGTGGGTGAATGGTACATTGCTATGAAGAAAAACATTGGTGTAAAGATTCATTTACTAAAGTAGTTGTAGGGTCTGTGTATGTTTGTTGGGGGGTTCACTTTGGCTACTTTTTAATAAAACATAATTTTAGGTTCTTAAAAATGTTGGTTTTTGTCATGAATCATCAAAAGGTAGGTTGTGTGAAATCTTAATAAGCATGAACCACTCTGATATAATTTACTTTTTGTATCGTATGTGACTAATTTGTAAATGTGTTTATAAAAGTAGCAAGATTACATCTCTTAAATTAAGATTAAAAATTCACTTTGTTATTAACAAGGGGTGGATCTTGATAAAAAAAAAATTCATGGCATCAGCCCGCAAGTAAGCTATATCGACCAAGCTGCTGTCATCTGTTGGTAAAAATAGTGCCTACATTTCAGTGTCATGTGGTCGGCACAACAAACCCACCGGAGCTGCTACTTCTTCATTCAAGCAGTTCTTCTGTTCTTGTGAGGTTGAATCGACCTCGTTTTAGACCCAATGCTTCACATAAAAATCTGGAAGCACTGGGGTTCCATCCAGGACCTCTGGATCTGTAGCCAGGCCACAATAGTTGTAGGGTGGTTGGTTCTTAATATAACTCAAATTTTGGTCTTCACTTGCCTTGGTTATGTGCACATATTGAGAAATATGTCTATAAAGGCGAATATGATTCTATATAAAATTATACCTGAATAAAATGTGCATTGCTTATATCACATAAATTAGTAAAAGCACATCTCATAACAAAATAAACATCATTAATCAATCAAATATCATTATTATATCTGGAACAACAAAATGAATAAATGAACTATGACCAACATTAAAAAAAAAGTATATTGGTATTTTAATCACACATATTAATCTCATTGGATCTGTTGCAACAAATCCTAAAAGAATAAATTAATATTGGAAATCTCATTATATTTAAACCAACACAAATCTTGGCCAAGTGATTATCTGTCCAAACAATTAAAATGAAAATATAAAAAAATATAAAAATTATTTCTTTATTTCACCAAGTGTTCACCGATACTAAATGGATGAATAAAACAAGACTATCATAAGAAAAAAATTCATCAACTTTTACATAAAGACATCTGCTTGATGGATTTATCATATACTTGTGTAACAACATGCACATTAATCTAAGGATAATCTCAATAACTACATGAAGAAATAAAATGTTGATATCTTTCTCTACCTTGATCACATATTGGAATATATTGTAAAAACATATTTTCAACAACAATATTGTACTAGATAATGAAGAATCAGACAATTTATCTGGATAGACAATATTTTGATTCATCTGTATCCAGTAAACATACATTTGAGAGCTTGTGAGTTTGTATTGATTTTCTTTAAGGGCATGCCAAGAAAGCCCTTATACATTTTGTTTATTCATTTACTCTTCACTCCTTTATATTTCCAAATATATCAAACCTACTCTATATTATCATTGATTTAAATCTTATTTTGCGCAGATCATGGTTCTTCGAAAGATTAAATTTCATTATTTTGTATCATGTTTCAATGAAAGATTTATGTATACTACAAATAGATGACATTCATTTTATGACTTCTTTGGAAACTATTTTTAAGTTTGAAATAGTGTAATAATGGAGTATAAAATACAGTTCTACTTCAGTGGCTTTTATGAGAGGCATTTAGCACCCTTCCTTTGGTGGGTGTGGCTGTTTAAACACATATTTTATTTCAGTTTTTGCACCAACTGGTAAAGGTGCCATTACCAATATTAATGCAAAACCAAGTTATAACTACATAATTATAACTTTTTAGACTTGTCCCTAAACTAGAATAGTCACTACTAACTATCATGTGCTTGTGTACTAAGCTTTTTTCAAACAATCAATTTTTTTTTTATCTAATCCCTTTCGGTAATAATTGAACAGAAATCTTTAATGCAAATTACATTGATACATACAAAATCATCCCATGTTCAGTCATCAGTTGCCATAATTGATTTATATGTAGAACATGTTTGAAATATTCTTTGTTATTTAATCATGTTTATTGATCACAAGAGAGTATTTGTTTGTGCAACACTATTCCGTCAGCACTCTTAAAAATATACTTTGAAAAATAAAAGTACTATGTTACGACAATAGTGCAATCCACACTTTAACAAATAAGTATCATAAAAACACTTTTGACCGTGCAGTAAAATACTTGGAACACTAAAGTTAATAGGATTTGACTAAGATTAACAGGAAAGCAAAAATCTCATAATGAGCACAGTAATGTACACCCATAACATCACAATTGAGCACAGTTCCTCCAGATGTGCTTTATTCTCACTTAGTGCATTCTTGCCAATGTTTGTCAAAATGAACTAAAATTTATTTTGCAGCTCATAAAAATTTATATTTTCTGAAAGCACATACTCGGATCCATATATTTATAAAATGTTGATTCAATTGAACATCATTATGATGTCAAAAATAAAACTAATTTGCCAAGTTCAGTTGTCCGTTGTCTGTATTTAAGTGCGTTAACACACTATAAGTGTTAAATTATAGCAAATTGAACACAATATTTTTGTATTTGCTTGGTCTACTATCAAAATAGAACCCCATTAATCATTGATATCCTAGTTGTTTAATTTCTTTAACAATTTTTTCAAATCATTACTTAAGTACAATTTAACTATTACTTTTTATTTTGAGATTTTGTTGTTGACTGATTCACTAAAAAATTGTCCTTGTTAAGTCAGAAATTCACTTAACATTTTGGAGTCGATTTAACTATATTTTTTGAATACATTGTTCCTCAAAATTTAATATAATAACATTTACAAGTGAATTAAATATATATTAAATACATTTAATTTTGTGGAACAATTTACTCAAAAAAATTAGTTCACTTGACTCTAAAATGTTTAATAAGTGAATTATTCCCCAAAATTTAATTTTGAAATATTTTTAAGAGAATACTCTATATATATATAAAAAAATTCTGGTCAACTTATAATTTCTACATAAAAATAGTTTTGTAAATTATAGTTATATTCAATAAGTCATCAAAAAAACCTGTCATTTTGGGAGGCTGGTTGGAACTAAAATCGTTCATTCATTATTTTTTTGATTAGGTATCTGAAAGAGCATTCAATCATCATTTACTTTTTTAATGTGTGCTATAGAATCATATGAAACACAATCTTTCGTCCATGGTTTTTCTTTCACATTTGTTTTGAATAATATTGCATGGTCTTTGGAACATCTTAAGTTTTTAACCCTCCAGATTTCTATTGAAAATGTTTGTTTGTGATAATTGTGTAGGGTTTGTATGTCTATCCCTCAGCATGTTTCATACTAATAACAAAAATAATTCCTTATTGTGAGGTACTACACAGATAAGTCAACTCAGAACTTTCACCACAATATACTAATCCATGAAATGCTGGTACGAACACACAACTTGTAATGACTATTCATTTTTGGGATAACTTGAACAGGTTACAGCTATAAGCTTCTTCTAGGACTAGTATTCTGGCCTCAAAATCCCTTTACTCACATAAAACAAACAACATAATTGATGATACTCGCCTCGGTGGCGTAGTTGGCTAATGCGCTTTTCGTGTTGAGCTCGACTGCTGAGGACGCGGAGATTGAGGTTCGAATCTCGGTCGGGTGAACTGAGGGTAGTTTTTCCTAAATGGTTTTCCACTCTCCCTCCACGCAAATGCGGGTTCACTTCCTCTAAATTCAACCTTCCCAATTCCTAATCTATTAGAGTAATTAGTACTTAAAAGCGTATAAAGTAAGACGTGGTGCTAAAAATAACAACATAATTGATTATATTTTACCCACAAAGAATTTCCTTACCAAAATAGTGAATTAGTTCTAAACACTTTTAGGGCCAGTCTTATGACTACCAAATAAATATTTCTATCCTGAGGTTAAAGTTAGGGGCCAGATAAAGGTTATCAGCCACTTTAATATTTTATGCGTCTTATGAACTGAATTTATCTGCTGGATAGCTATTTGAAGGCCTATCAAGCCGGTAGTGGAAAGTATATGGCTTGAATAAAAAACTGACCCAGGCCACAGGCTGGAAATAGTAATGGATGTAAAAAAAAAATTCTTAACCCTATTTCCTTGATTTCTTATTGAAAATATATCTCTTGAGCTATTTGTCATTTTTCAAAAATATAAACACCATGTAAATAGAAAAAAGAGCAATTTGTACCAGCAATTGGATTGCTGACATTTGTTTGATAGTGTTGTGTTTTTATTGCATGCAATTTGTGCATGGCTGAGTCGAATTGTTTAGCAGCAAAACAGTTTTAGTTTGTAGGATGGACTATTTGTGTTGGCATATAGTATATTGAAACTTTCTGCTGTAGATACAGGAAAGGAAACTTTATAAATATGTTTACTCTGCATCAAAACCTTTTGCTTAGTCTTATTTCTGATTAGCTCATGTGCAAATACTTATTCCTAGCGTAAATGTGAAATATACTTTTGCTACTTTAACATTTTGATTTATTTATTGTAAATATCTGTGCCATTCTTAAGACCCAAATAAACAGCGAGTAAACTTATAAATGTCAATTCTTATCAATTATAAAGCTATAAAATCTATATTAACAACAAATAGTGTTATAGATTTATTAGTCCATACCAAACAAATATGAAATTATTGCATAACAATATCGACATGTAAAAAAGATCCATAAACCTTGTAAATATACAATTTTATTTTTTTTTGCAAAAAGAAAAGGATGAAAACTGAGGAATTTTCATTCCAGAACTAGCTCATTGAACTTTCAAGTCTCAATATAATCTACTTGGGAATGTCTTGCATTTTTGGTTGGCCATGTTTTTTAAAGCATTATATATTTTTTCTAGTTTACGATTTTATTGACATTTAAATAAGCGAATACTGATTTTAGAATGGTCTTTTTTTAAGGAGATATAAAGCTTGATTCATACCTTGAAGCCAGAAGCACTAGCACCGTACAAGATGTTGTCTTATTTGAGCTGAGGGCAATGTACTTATATACTATGTTGTGTGGGAAGTGAAGACAGTACAACTTGTATGGTTCCATTTGCAGACCGCCAGCACCAAGCCCAGGAAACCTCCCGGAGAAAAGAAAAGAGAAAGTAAACTCCCAGCACAGCAGCGAAGAAGGGGAATGGGGCGTGGCTTAACTCAAACAAGAAGAGCCTCAAAACACAGGCTTCAAACAGTTGGAAGTGCACAGGGAAAGAGATGGAAGGATTCTCAGATGTTGTTGGACCTCCCTGCCTGTGCCATGGAACCTATTGTGGATATAATCACAGAACCATTTGAAGTTGTTCAACTAAACAGTGGTAAAAATGATGATAGAATTAGCGAGTCAGAAGTTAAAAATGAGCAAGTATGTGAAGAGAATGACGACACATTGACCTACAAAAAGGCTTTCACCTGTTCCGTATGCAAACGCTCTTTTTCAAATCGTATATACCTCAAGGAGCATGAAGCCATGCATACTGGTATAAGAGCTCACACGTGTGAAGACTGTGGTAAGACATTTTATAGTGAACGCAAATTGAGTGTACATGCCAAGACTCATTCCACAGAGCGGGCATTTGTATGTGGTCTGTGTGGGCGGGCATTCCGTGCAAAAAGTGACATGCGAAAGCATGTGCGTCTCCACGTGGAGGAACCGTCTCATCTTTGTAGCATTTGTGGGAAGACGTATCGTACTAAGTTTTATCTCGCACGTCATATTGTGACCCACTCAGGGGAGAAACACTTTATGTGCCACGAGTGCGGCAAGGCCTTCGTTTGGCGTGACACACTGGCGGCACATGCTCGAGTACACGCACCTGTTCGACCAGTGTCCTGCGCTATTTGTGACAAGACTTTTAAGAGACGTGATGACCTCGGCAAGCACATGCGCACACACACTGGAGAGAAACCTCACCTCTGCGCATACTGTGGGCGAGCATTCAGTGACAGATGGAATCTGACACAGCACGTTCGTTTACACACTGGAGACAAACCTTACAAGTGTGGTGTGTGTGGTCAGGCATTCAGACACAATGTAACCTTGAGGAATCATGCCAAACAGCACACAGTAGCTCCCGAAACTCAACAAGAGGTCGCACCAAACTGATTCAACAAACATCTCTTGTGTGTGATAACATTATTTGTATATTATGCTTTAAAATGTGTTCTATTACCTATTTTAATTCATTATTCAAGATTTTCTAAATTGCAATTACATTTTTCTTTAGATATATATGAAGAATATCCCATTAATGGAAAGCAATTTAGAAAATATAAATATAAACAATATTGTTATTTTAGGTGATCTGGCGGTCTAGGGGTAAGGTGTCAGACTTCTGTGCTGGCGGCCGGGGTTCAATCCTCGGTCCCGGCACAGATTTATCCGATTACCAAACCCTTCCTATCACCTCTGACAAGACATCTTGTGAATGTGGGGAATGCCAGGCCTCCACCATGGTTCGGATTCCACGTTAAACCTTAGGTCCTCCATTTCATCTCACAATCACCCTACCATTACACATTAGCGTAAGTGCATATAACCCGAACAGGTAGTAAGACGCGGTGCTAATAATAATAATAATAATATTGTTATTGCACAATGGTCTTGTGTTTATATTTATATCTTTTGGACATATTAAATGATTTAATGAATCTTAATTAGCGAAAAAACCGAATATCTCCGCACTTCACTTGATTATGAATTGTCAAAAAATTAATTGAAGTATAAGATTTGAAAAGGTTGAAATTAATTTATTACAGTGTGCTCAGAAATTTGCAAATACAATTTAAGGAAATCCCTTTAGCACAATTATTATTAAAGTACATGTGCCCAACTGACACTTTATTTCTGAAAACTACATTTTCAGCTATCATTTGGTTCTAAGAAAGAGGAAGGATGAATGGAATCTAAGATTACTATTAACTCCTAAGGTTAAGTGGCTATTTTATTAGAACCATTGACGAGTGAGCTATTTAGGTCACAAGATTATCCCTAAAGAACTTATTATTAGGTGTTCAGTCTTTCAACAAGTCAGTTACCTTGTCCAAATTGAGTCCTCCAGCATGTTCTATCAGCAACATTCCCCTTTTTTTTAAATCCTTGAAATACATTTTAGTTCCTTGTTTTGAGGTATTCCATCAGTCATATTTATCATCATAATGTTCCCCTTCTTCCTTCCTTTCTGCCTTCTATGACGTCAATTAATATGCCACATCTTCTAATAATGTCACCTATCCAGTTGGCCTTTATTTGTCTATGGTCACCTGCAGACTGATTCTATTTTCATTGACTGATCTTAGTAATTCTTCATTAGTTGTCAAATCGGTCCACTCTATTCTATATTCTCCTTAAGCACCAGATTCCAAATCTTTGCAAGTATTTCTTATCCTTTTTCTTTAGGTAACATGTCACAGCGTTGCTCAATTTGTAACTCTTCACCAGTGTTTTGCACAAATTAGGGTCCATTTTGTTAGTTATTAGTATAGATGTGACCCAAAAATCCTTGATTACCTCAAATACTTAGCAATATTCGAGATTTGAGGATTTGAGAAAATATATTCTAGAATTATTAATTTTTTTCTTTTTCTCAAATTTATAATTGTAATTTAGTTTTATAGCTTTATACACCTTATTGATGGTTCAGACTCAATATAATTATAGTACAAACTTAATTCAACCCCAGTACATTAATTTAACACTTAACTGAATGTATGAATATTATAATGGATGGATTATAGCAACAACAACAAAATTACATTTAGCTACTATTTATATTTCATATAATTTTATTATGTTCCCAGTTACTCTTTTATTAATCATTTTCCACACGATTTGAATTTTATGTTTGGGATTTGTAGATAAATTAAAGATTTAGATTTGTAAAATAGTAGTTCAGACCCTACTCTAGTAATTAGCATCTCATTAATTGAAGGTTCCTATATAGACTCACCGAAATTAAAACAATACATTCTGGCATATAAAACTAAGATGAATACCAAAACATGGTATCTCCTTCGTTTAACATCATTTAATTAATGATAAAATAAACATTTTCTCATGTATACAAATTTTTTAACTAGCAATCACCCGCTTTGGTGGCGGCATGGTCTAAGGCGCTACTCTCGTGTTGTACTAGACTGCCATAGACGGGGAGATCGGGGTTCAATCCTGCTTGGGTGTACTGGGGGTGGTTTTTCCTAAATGGTTTTACACTTTCCTTCCACACAAATGCGGGTGCACCTCCTCTCGATCAAACCTTCCTGATCCCTATACCACTAGTGTAATTAGTGTATAGACTTATAACCCCTAATGGGTAGTAAGATGCGGTGCTAATAAACCTTAAAATCAATATTTACATACTTTATTCAACACCACATATTACTACTCTTTTGGGTTATATGCCTATGTACTATTTACAGTAATGTGTTAGTGATTAGGAAAGTTTGAGTTATACTAAGTGCACCCGCATTTGTGTGGAGGGAGATAAAATAGCATTTAGGAAAAAACACCCTCAATGAACCCAACCAAGACCAAACCCCACACTCTCCTTCTTTGGCAGTCTAGTCAAACACAATATTAGCGTGTTAGACCATGTGGCCACCAAAGCGGGTGTTGCTATAATTGCTTAGCAACATTTTCAAAAGCATAAACTATTAAAAATATGAGAATTTACTACTTATATATATAGTAATTACTACTGATGATGGTGCAATACAATAATTAATATTTTACTTATAGGTTATTTTCTGTTAAAAAATTGCCATCTAGTTTGTTAAATATGGTCTGTCATGTTAACCAATTTGATAAATGCATGAAATGTAAGTACTATCAGAGTTTCTTAATTTAATAATGGGAATAAACTTTATTATTTTGTGTATGCATACACACACACACAATTTTTGAAACACCAACTTCAAAACTATTTACTTTTTAATAGCTTTATTTATAACATATTCCTTCTTTAAAAAAAAATCATCGTGCTAAATAGCTCCTAATAGATAGTATTTTCACTTGTATTCCCATTTTCTGTTTCTTGTTTGCGATTGTTACTCGAACTTAACTACTTGAACAGAAAATAATGCACATTTAATTCTGACAGGCACTATTATAGTCAAAATCTCACGATTCAGAATGGCTTTTCACAGTAGAAATAAATTGTATTTCGAAGTTACGCATGCATGTAGTATTTATCTCTTCTCACTATAAATCCAACTAATGTATCAAAAAGTCTGGTCTCTTGCAATTAGTTTTAATAAACTTTAATTCCATCACAAGGAATTGAAATGGATATATTTTTAAATTTAATTCTGTCCAAATCATAAGTTATTTTTTGAAAAAAATGTTGATAATAATAAGTATTTGCTAATGTGTTGTTAGCAATAGATAAGTTATTCACAGATTTAAAACAGCGAAAGCTTTGACTGAAACACACGTAATTATTTCTCTCCTAGATGTTATTGACAAGCCTGGGACTGAAATCTACTTATAGAGGAAAGAAACGTGACCATTCTACTCTTAAACACACCATCTTTGTTAAAAGAAAAAGGAAATGTGTTGTGACAGAGACAACTTTGTGTCCCAAGAGCTGCATGAAAAGTAATATTTTGGAATGCGACTCCCAATCATCAGAGGCCGTGTTTCAACCTATTGGTGATGGAATAGAATCATTGGAACTGGGGACTGCTGTCATGTCTTCAAGTCAACATTCTTCAGATAGATCGTTGGACAAAGACTCCTCCAACTCTCATCAATTGTTCCAGTGTCCAAAGTGCCCCAAGACGTTCCGAGCTCAGTCTGGTCTCAAGTACCATGAGGCCTCACATCGTGGAGTGAAGCGGTTCACCTGCCCTGTGTGCAGCAAAAAGTTCCTGGATTCTTCTCAACTAAGGTCTCACTCTCTGGTCCACTCTGCGGACAGACCCCACACTTGCCAAGTCTGTGGGAAAGGCTTCAAGAAACTGGCAGATGTGAACAAGCACACCCTGATCCACTCTGAACACCCAAACTATCTGTGCGACTTTTGCGGCAAGAGGTGCAATACCAAGAACTTCCTGAACCATCACTTGAAAGTACATTCTGAGGCGAAGGATCACCAATGCCCCAAGTGCGACAAGAATTTCAGATGGCGATACAGCTTGGTGAGTCACATGCTCACACACACGTCTGAGCGGCGACTGCTGTGTGAGGTGTGCAGCAAGGCTTTCAAGAGGAGAAGTGACCTTCTGCAACACATGAGGACACACACTGGAGAAAAACCCTATTTGTGTACATTCTGTGGGAGAGCCTTCTCAGACAAGTGGAACCTGACTCAGCACATTCGACTTCACACTGGGGACAAGCCATACAAGTGTGATATGTGTGGTGAGGCATTCACACACAACGTGACCCTTAGGAACCACCTCAAGCAACACACAGCACCTTCAGATGTTCAACCCAAGCCTTCAGAAATACACTGATGTTACCCACTACCCCTCCTTATACACACACACATTAGATCTATTTTAAATACCGGAAAAAAATAAACATATAAACTCTTTAATGATGATAAAAGCAGGAACTTATATTAAAGTGATTTTTATATACTATATGACCCTGTGCTTACTATATATATATATATTTTAAACTTAAATTGTGTTCCAAACATTTTTTTATGTTTACATAGTTAATGTTAGTATGTTTCACCAATAATTGGATTGTAAAATAAATTTTAGCACAAATCTTTTCACAATTGAAAAAGTTCAACACAGTGTATCATAATTTCAGTTACTTCACCTCTAGTGAGATGTGTATTTATTATATTTTCACTCACTTCACCTCAAGTGAGACACAATTCAGTAAATTTTATCTAGACTTGTCAGTAATAATTGTATTTCAAAGACATTTAGTGGGAATCACTTTGCATTAATTAAACACAAAGTTTGGGCTAAGATATTTAGTGTACTTTGTGTCAACTAGATGTATAACATAAGAAGAGTACAGGTCAAAAAACTGTGAACGTCACATCCACACATCTTTCAATAACTAAAACCACATCAAGACTCCAACAAATACTTTTAAAAAAAATTAAATTAAAATATGACACCTCTTTTGATTATAATCTAATGTGCATCTGAAAGTTTCCTTGATTGTCTAACAAATGACAGCAATTTCACAATTTGAATGAAACTTTGACTTTAACCCCCCTCCCCCTGCCCTTAATATATTTTAGGATCAGTTGCCTTAATTCCAACTTTGGGTTGGATAGTAATCTTTCCATGTAATAAGTCTTGTTCTTTAATCAGGCAGAGCTATTAACTATTTGATATGTAGTCTTAAAAACCCTTATTTTATTGACAGAATGATCGAAAACTCTCTCTTCCCCAAACAGATTTGTTAATATAAATTCAGAATGTGGCTAACTTCCTTAGAAATCACGCGATTTGCTTAAGGTGGGGATGGAGGAATGTGAGAAAAGGTTAGTGTTTTTGCAGTTTTTATAGCAAAACATTTTTTTTTTGGTCAAAAATTGAATACCGTTTTTATACAAGCATATATTTTAATTTCCTTTACGGGAATATCTCTCAGAGGTGAACTGCAATTTCATGACCACTTTTTCTCTTAATTTAAAAGAAGTTTTTAGAAAATGCCACTGTGGAAATGACAAATATTCAGCAACTCTTGTGGCCACTTTTTTTTTTTTTATAAAAGACACATTCGATTTATTTTGACCAATAAAAAATGTTTTGCTATAAAAAACACAAAAACACTTACCCTTTCTTGCGTTCCCTTCATCCTCACCTTAATGTTGACTGACAAATCTGATACTATTTGATCACTAGCACAAAAACATTCATTTTATTATTTGTGGTAATGTGCAAACCTGAGCACATTGATTAAATGATGTTGACACCCACCAATAAAGATTCACACAAAATATCATGTTGAGATCTCAAAACAGTCTTCTGTATTGCAGTTAAATGGTTTCACTTTTGTTTTCCATTTGACTTAAAATGCTCAAACAAGGTTTTTTTTTTATTTCATAGAAATTACACTCAACATCTGGATATAATTTATTTTGTGAAATGAATTAATTCTTTAAATCTTTAGTTGTGGTTCTGTAAATATACACATAATTTTTATCTATCAGCTATGAATTGATATTGGCATAATTTCAAATTTGATATAACTTTAGTATTTGTTGCTTACATGTCTTATAAAAAAATAAATATCTTTAAAATTCTAAAATAATAGGCCTACCATATTATTTCATTCTTTTCGACTACCACCACCACCACCACCACCACCACAAGTTGAGACCTTGGTCAGAAATCTTTGAAAATCGACTATGTCATGAAAAAAGAAGCTTTGCAAGTTCTTTTAAGGAACATTTAATTCGGCGCTTACACAAGTCTTATTGTAAGTCTTATTTTTATTTGCCAAATTATAGAAAAAATACAAATCTAAAAAAAACCCACACAAATGATTGGAAATAATTACGATACCATTGACAATGTTTTATAATAGTTATTAATTTTATGCCGTAACTTAAGAAATGGCTGAGCTTCAATAGCCCTAATTGCATTTATATACCTGTTGGCTAGGTGATACAATAAGAAAGACGCTTTGCTTTTGATTAACTAGTTATTATTTTGTCTCCTAGATTGTAACGGCTTCGAGCGGTCAACCTGTCGGCTCAAGAAATGCTTCTCTGAGAATCAAGAGAAAGCTGGTCCCGAGTAAGGGAACACAAACCGCAAAGTGTAGAGTCACTATTAGTATAAGCCCCAAGAAGAGGAAAACTAAGAAACCCGTTGTCTCAAAGAAAGCCAATAAAATCAAACCAAATAAGTTACGCAAGTCAAGAGTTAAGGAAACCCCATCAAATGACAAGGAGACAGATTTGGCAACAAGTCTTCCTGTGCCGGGTAAAGAGGATCCTGACTCTACAGAGCCTTTTGAGTATGTTACGACAACTCTATCTGTGTGTGGCGAGGATGAAAATGTTCTGATGCACCCTCCCAAGCCTTATCAATGCTCCCACTGTTCCAAGTCTTTCACTAATCGCTACAGTCTGAGGTACCACGAGTCCACGCACACCGGTGTGAAGCACTGCTTTTGTCCACAGTGTGGCAAAGGTTTCTTTAACATGTCCAGTCTCAAAGTACACCAACAAACCCACTCCTCTGAAAAACCCTACCTTTGTAACTTGTGCGGCAAGTCCTTCAAAATCAAGAATGACCTGAGCAAGCACCATGTGATACACACTGACCAGTTCCCATACCTATGTAACGTGTGTGGCAAAACGTGGAAGACCAAGAGTCGCTTGTCCATGCACCTCCACACTCACTCCCCGGAAAGGAACCACATGTGTCCCGTTTGTGGCAAGTCCTTCCGTGGGAAGAATACCTATATGACACACCTCAAGACTCACAGCAACGAGCGACCCCTCTCTTGCCCGATTTGTGACAAGGATTTCAAACTAAAAAAATCCCTCAACAAGCACATGCGAGTTCACATTGGAAAAAAACCCTTTCAGTGTACGTTCTGTGAGCGCGCATTTTCTGACAAGTGGAATTTGACCCAGCACATCCGCCTGCACACAGGGGATAAGCCATATGTATGTGCAGTGTGTGGGGAGGCATTCACTCACAATGTGACTTTAAGGAACCATGCAAAACAGCATAGTATGCCCCCTCCTGACATGCAGCCAAATGTTTCTTCAGTTCTACAGTAAAACAGCTTTCATTTGTTGTGGTAAGAAATTATTAGGTTTATTTTATTTTTATTTCATTTTTACAACTTTTTATATCTTATTTATTTTTGCTTGGTTTGATGTTCTTTCTTGAGCTATTTATTTTACCTTCTCAATCATTGTTTTTCTCAACATTATTTGTGTACTGCCCTTTTTAAATGCTTAAAATAGCCCACCCTCATTCTTAATAACAAAATAGTCCATAGTATTTTATTACTTGGATTTTATTAAGAACCTGACTTTAAAAATAATGTGACTTGAAACATTTTTTAAAATTATATTACTCAAAATATTGGTTTTTATCATTTAATTAATGT
Source organism: Timema douglasi (assembly GCA_901482245.1). Classification (NCBI taxonomy): domain Eukaryota; kingdom Metazoa; phylum Arthropoda; class Insecta; order Phasmatodea; family Timematidae; genus Timema; species Timema douglasi. The sequence continues at coordinate 429,892 of CABEEJ010000082.1, read as the reverse complement.
AGATATCCATATAGTTGACATAACTTAAACCACCAATAAACAGTTAATTCATCTAACTTGATTTTATAACCATTAGCCGATAAATTCAATCTAGTAATATAGATGGCAAAATAAATTGAGACTGAAGTAAGCCCCTCCTATTTGGATACCTCAGTATATTTTTGTAATGACATACTTTCTGCATGGTAAATAATATTGGAAAAATATAAATTGATATTACTTAAGTAATATATATAGGGTAAAAATAAAATAAAATTGGGCCAACTTGAAATCAAATTTACACATGCTATAGGAATACCCTTTTTTTTAGCAGATACTCTTAGCTACATTAATAACTATTCATGTAATAAATACAACTTATTATTAGATTTTAAGCAGAACACAAAAAATAAACAATCCATTTATTTATTTGTCAGATTTAATTCTTATTTTATATTCTTTACTTTTTTATTACATGAAGAACTTAAAACTATTTCATCTAAAAATTTACATGTGTAGAGGCAATTTTAAGAAAATACACCAGCATTTGCCTGAAGACAAGCAAATACTAAACATACTTTGTTACTCTTCTTTTTGAAGTCTTAACAGAATTACATTTGAGTTTAATTTTAAACATTATGGTACAAACTAAAACTTATCACTACTAAAGGTTTTGTGAAGGGAACATTGTTTTTCAAAGTGTCTGGTCTACAAGGGTTTGGAAGGTTCTAATCTTGGCAGACTTGGGATCAGGTTATCTTGTTTGATAAACCCAGGACTTAAAACACACTACATAATGACCTTAGTTCTGTTATTTATATTAATTTATTTGAGTATAATTCATAGTTAAAATTCCTGCTCTTTTCATCTATTTTGTTTATACAATTAAATTAACACAAAATAATTAGTAACTTATGAACTAAAATTATCACAAAATAATAATTTATAATAGTAATAATATTTAACGTTGCGTCTTACTACCCGTTCGGGCTATACGCTAATGATTAATAACTTATGAACAATTTAAATTCATCATTATTGTCCGATTATTTTAAATATTTCAATAAGTAGGTAATATTTAGTAAATAATGGTTTTTATCTAAGAACATTCAAGTTCTATGACCAGTATATTTGAGCAAAATATAATAAAGTAAAAACAAATTCTGTCTATAATAATAATGTTAACTTGAAATACATTTATTATTAACATTTTTTTAATGTAAATTTGTTCCCCTTAAACAAAGAAAATCTAAGGAAACTTTTGTGACTTGTGCTAAACACATTTAACTCCATAAGATCAAAATTGTTGGTAGACATCACATTGTCTACTTTTAATTTATGTGTATTGGTATTGTTCGGTGCAAAATTTGTTCAGCAAAATGTTAATCCATTTAACATGAAAATAATAACTAAGAAATGTAAAATACATTTGTTTTATAATCATAAAATTAACATTACTCTGAAATTGTGATGTATTCAAAAATGATTTAATTGTTTAACTTGGTCTGTATCATCCTTTATCGAATATATAATTTCTTCAATTCCATAAATATTATTTTGTTTATTTTTTCTCCAGATACCATGGATGTATAATGCTCCATCAACATCGACAGAAAAAACTCTTCACAATAGTTGGGACAGTTTGAATGCCTCTTCACAACAAACAGAAGAAAATTGTGCATCACATAGAGAAATAGGAATTGAAACTTGTACCATTATTGTAAATGAAAAGCCAATAAAGATAGAAAATGAGTTGGAAATTTATAAATATCTAGTGGGAGATAAAACAAATAGATTAGAAGAATCTCCTGGTGACAGAATGCTCCCAAATGAATGTTTGAAAGATGAGATGATCTCAGAACATCCAACAGAAAAAAAAGCAGAAACTATACCAAAAGTGCTTGATTTTGAGAAACGTTATACTTGTTCAATTTGTCAAAAGAAATTTCAATTTCCTTGTTTTTTGAAAAAACATTACAAGGCCACTCACAACAGACCAATGCTTTTCCTCTGCTCTGAATGTAATAAGGTGTTTCAATCCTATAAACATCTCAAGGAACACAAACGCCAGGACCATCCGGTACCTAAACAATATAACTGCAAATGGTGCACCAATACTTTCAACTGCTCAAGTGATTTGAGGAAACATGTCCAACGTAACCATCCTGAACATCAACCTCAGACCTATCTATGTGATTGGTGCGGTAGAACGTTCAGATGCAGAGCTAACTTGATGAAACACATGCAGCATGTTCATGCCGGTAAGACTCCAAGAGATTTGTGTAGTATATGCGGCAAGACTTTTTTAAACATTAAGTTCCATTTGCCAATCCATTCTGAACAGTACTACGAGTGTTCTCACTGTGGACAACAGTTCAAGTGGAGGAAGAGTTTCATAAAACATTTGCAAGTCCACAACGCAGACAAGCCATTGTCCTGCTCCATCTGCGACAAGGCGTTCAAAGATAAGGTTAGCATACACAGGCATATGCGAACTCATACGGGAGAAACACCTTGGACGTGCAAGTATTGTGGCCGCTCCTTTAGCAGGAGGTGGAACTACATCCAACACCTTCGCTTACATACCGGGGCCAAGCCATATGTGTGTGAGGTGTGTGGTGAAGCGTTCACACACAATGTGACCAAGAAAAAACACGCAGAACAACATAAGGACACTTAAGGTCCTCACTTTTGTGGTTCATTAGCTAATTTTTAAGGTGGCTGTTTACTGGAAAGGACCAATTAAAAAAAACACTTGAGATGTGCAATATTTTATTTGCTAATTTTTAATGAGAATAAAATAAATCTTTACATATATTTATCCTAGTGTGGCAAATATTTCAATGACATTTTTCTGAATTTTATCTTGTTTGACATTTGATATATTCAATAAATTTTTATTATATGTTTAATTATCATTTAACTAATTTGAACAAATCCCAGGCTACAAAATTTTATTTCTTGAAATCTCTCACTATTGACACTAAAACTTACACATATTTTTACATTTAACACTCCAAAAAACATAGGTTCCGAAGTTTGTGCGATCAAAATAGTTCTAAACAATGCATCTGTTTATAAAATATGTTTGTTTATTAAAGTTGAAACTATTGGTTATTAGTAAAATTATAGTTTTATTTATGTGTCATTTTTATTTGTACTTGTTATAGTTTATGTTCTATAAATATATATTTTTATTTTCACACACTAGCATGAATGTGAGTATTTATAGAGACACAGAGTCATAGTTTATTGATTATTTGGATGCTAGTTCATGAATATTTATCAAACTAGCAGTCCCATAGTTTGTGGTATCATTGAAATCACATGTTTAGTCTTGTTTGTTGATTACCATTTTATAGAGATTTGTTAAATCATTATTCTTGTATAGATGAAGATTTTAAATGTGACATAATGTGTATGTTTCAAGTGGTTTGAAGTTCAATAAGTTAAAAAATATAAACTAAATAGAAATTAATAAATATATTATTAATATATTTTCACATTGATATTTATAAAAGTTATGTTTATAATGTTCAAATGAAAAAAATAAAACAATCTTAAACCATCTTAATTATATACATGACTTACTGGAAAACATAGCTGTCGTTCTACTTTTAACTTGTTGGGTAATTTTAAAATGTTGGGTACATCTAAAATTCCTCTCACACTAAAAATATATTTTGCATATGTTAGTTAGCATCTTTAGTAATGATACAGACGTGTAGATGCCTCATACAATATTCTTGGTACTAATAATTAGACTGGCTGGTACATGTCTTCAGCATTATGTAAAGGTGGGAGTGTATGAGGCATGAAAAAAGGTAAACTAACAGTTTTTGCCATTTTTATAGTAAAACATTTTCTAGGTCAAAATATATAATATATTGCTTAAGTAGAAACATAGAATTTAATTTTCTTCCTTTGGTGTTACCAAAAGTTCTTGAATATCCATTATGAACATAGTAGTATTAGTTTAGAAACTTTTTAAATCAAGGAAAAGAATTCACAAAATTCTGGGACACACTTGACAGATATTAAAAATCTTTTGTCACCAAATGAAGAAAATTAAACAGTTTGTTTCTACTGGAGAAATATTGGATTTATTTAGACCAAAAGATATTTTGATATAAAAATTGTAAAAACACTTGACTTTTTCTCATGTACCCTTCATGCTCACGTTAACTGCTGATTTTATTTATTTATTATTTAGCACCGCATCTTACTACCCGTTCGGGTTATACGCTTAAGTATTAATTACGCCTACGGGTTAGGAATTGGGAAGGTTGAATTTAGAGGAAGCGAACCCGCATTTGCGTGGAGGGAGAGTGGAAAACCATTTAAGAAAAAAACCTGTTCACCCGACCGAGATTCGAACCTCAACCCCCCCCCTAGTCGGCAGTTTATTCTACGGCGAAAGTAGCACCCTAGACTATGCGACCACCAAAGTAGGTGTTATTCTTGTTGGTTTCTAATTCGGTAGTTTCTAAACAGTGAGTCACGAGACAATTTTTGAAAATATAAAATAATGAAAATGTATTGAAGAAAGAAAAAAAAGGTGAAAAAATAAGTCGCATGGTGAACAAATATGGGAATCGTGTTTTATATTCGTGCNCCCCCGTCCTTGGCAGTCGAATTAACTGCTGATAGCTATACTGACTTGTGCACGTCTCCCGAATATGCCAGAGTTTAATGACTATATTGATTGCCTTTGGGATATGTTGGGTGATGAAAATGATACTGACTATTGCATGTCTACTCAATATGTTGGGTCCTGATAATATATACTGGTGCTCATTTCCTCCTTATGCTAGACTCTGAAATAGCATTATGAATTCATATACGTCCTACATACTGTGTGTGCTATATAATTGTACTAACGGTTGCATTATAAATGCAGATTACGGTTACTGATAATTGCACCTACTGCTGAATGCTTTTTACATATTCTGTGCTGATAACTATACTGACTCTTAAATGCCTTTACAAATTCTGTGTGCTGATAATTATGCCGGCTGGTGAATGCCTCGTGCAGATTATGTGTGATAATAATAATACTGGCTAATGCATGGTTCCTGCACATTCTGAATGCTGATAGTAATTATAACATAACTATACAGTGTGTTACAAAAGTTACTGTGACATAGTACTGTGTGGAAGTTATTCCTACAACAGATGTTGGAAATGTCTCCCAGGAGCCTAAAGGCATGTTTGGATGCACCATATATTATACGAAGAAGCGTGTGTAGACATGTGTTCAGGCCAGTGGGGGACATTTCTAACGTCTTTTACAGTAAGAACCGCAACGAGTTATACGGTAGTTTACTGCACAGTAACTTTTGTGACAACCTGTTCATGGCTCCTGCTTTATTCTGGTTTCTGATATACTGACTGTTGCATGGCTTCTACATGTACTTTGGTACATATGCTGAATGCTGATAACTTTAATGATTGGCATATTCCTCCCGCACACTCTGGGTGATAAACACACCTTCAAAAAAAAAAAAAATTTACTAAATTGACCAGCATAGCAAACTTGAGATATCTCTTTCAGGTTCATTCTAATGTTATCCTCCCATCTGCGTCTAGGTCTTCCCAATGGTCTTTTCCCATTAGGTTTGCCAAGCAATACGCTGAACAAGGTTCTAGAATCTCTCTTTTGCACTGCAGGTCCCTCCCACCGTAATCGACAAGACTTGATTATCATAAGATTGTCTTGTGGTGAAAACAGGATATGTAACTCATTATTATGTAATCTCTTGCACTCCCCAGTAATCTCATCCTACGCACCTGGTTTTTGATTACTCTAAATTAGGTAAGAGACTGTGGTTCACACCCATAGAGAACAATCTGTAAAATTATTGTTTTGTAACCCGCCTCGGTGGCGTAGTTGGCTAACGCGCTTGTCGTGTTGAAGCTCGACTGCTGAGGACGGGGAGATCGAGGTTTGAATCTCGGTCGGGTGAACTGGGGGTGGTTTTTCCTAAATGGTTTTCCACTCTCCCTCCACGCAAATGCGGGCTCACTTCCTCTAATTCAACCTTCCCAATTCCTAATCCATTAGCGTAATTAGTACTTAAAGCGTATAACCCAAACGGGTAGTAAGACGCGGTGCTAAATATTATTATTATTAAAATATTGTTTTGTATATTCTGAGCTTTCCTGTACAGCAGGCAAGATGTCCACAATTTACTGACCGTTTACTAGCATGCATTTTGCTGACAATATTCTTTTTCCTAGTATTGATTTAAATAATATTATTGCTAGTAATTGTTCCTAAATAAAACATACTTTATTGTTTTAGAGTTCACTTGTTGACCTATTTCCTTTACTAACCTCTTGTTAAATTTCTGCATTTCTTGCAAAAGCTTCCTTACTATTACCCATTAAAGCTAAATCATCTATGTATCCTAATAGCTACATCATAAAATATTATTTATTATATAAGATAAGGGTGTAAGTAAATTTTTCCAATTCAAAAGTGACATCATATTGAACATATGTAATGGTCTCAAAGCTGATTCATAGTATGAATAAATTTATTTGTATTATGTTTAGTAAAATAATATTTTTTCCTTATTTATATAATTTAATGCAAAAAAATATTTAGAAAATAATTTATTACACAACTGTTTGTAACTATTCATTCTAATCAGATTGTTCAATTTTCTATCACAACATTCACTTTAATTAAGATTTTTTTTTTCCCATGTGAATGCTAGATTAAATTTTATTTAACAGCTCTGAATGGCAATAATTGAACATACATTGAGTATTCTAGTTGTCATTGTTTGTGTTGGAGAAGCCAGAGTTAAAAAAAAAAAAAAAAGTTGGAGCGGATATTTTTTCCAAGCCAATTCAAATCTTTGAAATTTCATACATCCCTAATTTAATAAAAGTAATGGTGTATTATTAACCCTCTTCCATCATAGATATATTTTTTACCCATAGTTGTTTGTTTATAGTCTAAAATTGCTAATCACAATATTAACACCTTGTCATACATGCACACACACACAATTCAATGAAGCAACTACTCCCATTTAGTGAAAATAAATAAATCTTAATATTTTCACCGGCTCTCCATCAACAAAGCATATTAATGTCACTGAAACAACCTACCTAATGCTAAGAGTTGTAGAACTACGTCTTGTTCGGGTCATACACTTTTATACTAATTACGGTAACAGTTTGATGGATTAGGAAGATTATATTTATAAGAAGTGTATCTGCATTTGTATGGAGGAAGAGTTCAAAAACATTTTTGAAAAAATAGCCTCAGTACACCCGACTGAGATTCATACCTCAATCTCTGTCATCAGCAGTCTAGTCTACTGCAAGAGTAGCGCTTTAGGCCTTGCAACCACCAAAGCTGGTGACATTTTATTCTTGTGTGCATATATGTATCTGTAAAGCATAAGGGGTAAAATTATGCACAGTAATTTTTAAACTGGAGGAATGTTCTGTTTTCAAAAAACACTAATAGATTAAACAAACCCAATTTTTTCAGATAACATTCTAATAAAATATTGTGTAAATTTTGAAAAATGACAGCCGGACAAGAATTTGAGCTATGATCATACAGCTTTTAAACTTTGAACGCCCTAATGAAATGAATTTGTAAATATAGAAAAATGACACTCGGATAGGGATTTAAGCTCTGATCATCCAGCTTTTACACACTGAATGCCCTACCGATGGAACTATATGGGGTCTTCTTTACATTGTGTCATTTATTTATAATATAACTGGATAGCTTGGTAGGTAGAGCGATTGCTACAAAAGTGTTTAGTCAGCTCTAGCTGTCATTTTTTGACATTTAAACACTTGTTTTCTTAAGGTAGATTATTTTTTCTCTAACGATCTCTTTGTCCTGATTCATTGATAAACTCTAGGGAAGATTAATTTTCCTCGTGAGCTTCTTTTATCAACATCAATTTAGTTTCCCAAATTAACTTTCTCCCAGCACCTTGACGGTATCAGCACTACAAGTCTCGTCCAAGAAAACCAGCACACACCATAACCAGAACCATAGAACATGAGACTACAAGCTTCTTGTATCGTGAAAGCTTTCGATCAGTTAATATTTCTCTAAATGCCTTCTATCGAAGGTTCTTCTCCCCCTACACACTCCACCCTTTTCCTAAACCCCATTTTGAATTAATTAAAGGACATCCTCTTTAAACCCTCACCTTACGGACAAACCATTGAGACATCTCATGGATGTTATATTTCTATTCCTTTCCTAACCTTCCAAGTATTTATTTATTTGAGGTATTTAACTTGCACTTTCTGAACCGACTGATGTATCAACACACAAAAATGTATATGAGTGCCCACTAAAGGGCTTACCAATTTTTCCGGGAAAGGTATTTTCACATACCTTCCAGAATTCTTTTACATGCCACAATCAACATGGAACTGACGGCTTTACTTCCTCCTCAAAGAAAGTTATGAGACAGATTTTTATCACTCAAGGATAAATCTGTTGACACTGGCTGGGTTTGAACCTACAAACATTAGGTCCTAAGGTGAGCACTTTACCTCAAGACCATTAAGGTCAACAACTTAAAAAGTAACTTTAACACTCATGGCCAGTAGTCAACAAACTACATTTTCTGTCCAATCACATAAAGGAAAACCCCAAATAACCCAACTCTGACTTTCATGGGTACCTTACCCGATCACCAATACTAAAGAACACCAAAATATTGCGAGACATTGTTTTTATGAACTTTTACTTATCACATTAAAATTAACATCAACATATTTTTTAAATTGATTGCAGCATTTTTGAATTTATTATTTATGCGAAATAAAACAAAAGTGAACCTTTTTTACAAAATACTTATCCTTTTATGCAAATAATGGTCAATTATTTAGTAATGATAACTAACAATATCCAAACGGTACACATTTTTACTTATTGTAATGGCAGATGAATGGCTCTTTGACTGAAATATCCAGAAAAAATATTATCTACTGCACTATTATATTTTTCTTAAACAATCAAAGGAAGTAATCATGAATATATTTTCGACACCTACCTTACTGTACGGAACAGAATGCTGGGTTTCTACAACTAAGGACAGGAACAGGATACAGGCGGCAGAGATGAAACCTCAACGGGTCATAGAGGGAAAGACGAGAGTTCGAAATGAAAATATCCGACAGAAATTAGGAGTAATATCGGTATTATATTAAAGAAGATAGAGGCTGCCCAGTTGAGATGGTTAGGACATGTCGAGAGGATGAAAGGAGAAAGATTTGCTGTGCGGTGTTGGAGATGTGAGCCTTGAGGGAAGAGGTAAAGAGGTAGTGTGGAGGAAATCCTTAAGAGAGAAGAAATGCCAAACATTTGACAGTTGAGAGAAGGGGAAGCACTGACTGACAAACTGAAATAGAGGAGCATTTTCTGGACGGTTTGATGTTCTAGCATAATCTAGGTCTGAGGAAGCTCATTGTGTAAACGAATTGTGTCATCTTGATCACACCCTGCATCCACATGGATGTGACTTGAGGAATATGTAGATTCTCCCTATCATGAGACTGCCCCGAATCGAGCTGACATATTACCCTTACTAATCCCTGCCATCTCTGGAACTGCTCAGTCAGTAGAACACGATTCGTCGGGAAGGGCTTGGCCACCCTGTGTCTCTTGTTGAACTCAAGTCCATCTTATCGTATAATATATTATATAATCAAACGAATAATTTTTGAAGAGGTTTATTCAGAAGCGGATTTACACTATAGACCCACTAGGGGCGGCAGCTTTAGGGGGCGGAACATTTCGGGGGGTAAAGGGGGCCACATAATACAATTGTGCCTAGGGGCGCATACATTTTTTAAATCCACCACTGGGATTATTAACAATAAAGGAAATTTCATATTTATGTATCATGCAAAGCTCACTAACTTAGCATACAAAGCGTGTCCTGGAATTTAATGACAACTCTTTCTCTTCATTCAAAATGTTTCTCATCTAATGCCGCTATGCTCATGAATAGGGTTGCCATCTGTCTGGGCTGTCCTAGCCATATCCTCTTTTTTTCAGGCATCTTGGGCTGTCTAGGTGGGTTTTTCATCGTTGTCAGGGGTTAATATTTTACACACCTCAGTTCAAAAAATAAAGATGAATGCCTACCCAATGAAGTTTTATCATATAAATAATTTGAAATTTATATTAGAATGTATGCTTATAAGTATTTGATAAGAAGTGTGATTTCACGAACATATTAAATATTTAAATGACTCAAAAAGCCATTTATTCCCCCTGGATTTTGAAGCTTGCTACCATGTGTTTCTACTGGAGAAATATTTTACTTATTTTGACAAAATAATTTTTGCTATAAAAAAAAAAAAACGGCTCTTAGGTTGCGTTCCCTACACTCCCACCTTAATAGCGAAAACCTCATGGTATTAAAAATCATCCATTATTTGGATTAGTTTTTTAAATAATACTTTTTTTACATAGTTTATTCTTTATGTTCCTGTACACAATGCAAACACATTATACAAATCTAATACTGCACTGTTCACGATACGCAAATAAGCTGAAATGTAGGTATACAGTAGGTCTACATACTGTATATACTTTTAATAAATCCACTCATATGACTTAAAATAAAGAAAATACAATACTACTAAATTTAACACTGATCTAGAACATTAAACATACAGGAATGTCCAGTAGGTCTACATACTGTATATACTTTTAATAAATTCACTCATATGATTTAAAATAAATAAAATACAATACTACTAAATTTAATACTGATCTAGAACATTAAACATACAGGAATGTCCAAAAAAAGAACATATGTACTCTAATTACCTCAAAACAATAAGGATGTTGTGTATATATATATAATAAGAAATCTTTCATCAATGAGCCCAAAATGTACATTACTGTTTCCTGGTTAAGTTTATGGTTGAAATAAGTTAAACATTTTTACATGTTTTTTAAAATTCTATTTTCAAGATACATTTCTTCTTTAGAATAACTTTTAAGACCTTTAACATCTTCCTCTAACATGGAACTTCTCACACTGCACGCAATACATTGGCATTTCTCGAATATATGGACTGGTGGTTGCAATTTTTGACCGATACCTAGAGATTTTAATCCATAAATGTGTGTGTCTAGCAGTGTGTGTGCCAGTTATTTAGAAAGTCCATTGTCGTAAATATGTTGCACCATGAGAACCCATGTCGAGGAAATTTAAACCGTCCATTATAAAGAATAGTGTGCTGTTTAAAGGTGTCCGTTAAGAGATATTTTGTTGTATTTATTCTTGATAATATCCTCTTTATTAAAATAAACTTACGTTAGCTTAGTCAAATGAAAGTGAATCAAAGATGTGTTGTTAAAAATAAATTGCCAATAAAGTCTTGATGACACCTGAGCATAAGGCTACATTCATGTGAAACTGCGACTTTCCAACGACGTTTTAAACTATACTGTGACTCAATTTTACCAGTATTAACAAAATAACAGGAAAGTGATAATTTTACAGAAAACTCTCTAGTTTGGAGGATATCTTGATAAATATTTGTCTAAAATCAATTCTCAATTTCTCGATATTTAAATATATATTGATAATAAAATACATATTCACACAAAAGCTTACAAACAATTACCTACATTTCTATAATCTATAAAGAGAATACTTATTTTCTACCTCCTTTGTTACGCACGTATTGGTGGTGGTCACACAACTCTATAGAGTGTCAGGCTTGCTACAGACTGGATCACAGGTGATGGGGAAATCAGGGTTTGAATTTTGGTCAGTTTCACTGGGGGTAGTTTTTCAAGTCAATAAAACTGGTTTTCTCTATTGACTCTCATCGCTAATGTGGGTATGCATTTCCTCTCATTTATACTCCCAATGCCTACCCTTTAGGACCAAGACTATGAAGGTACTTTGAATTACACCAGGGTTTCTCCTTCATAAGAACTTAAAGCAAGTGGAGAACTGTTGTCATTAAAATGAGAATCATAGTCTCAACCCTTATAAGTAATTTATAAACTTACTTGGCCGAATGCACGGTTTAAAATAAATGCTCCCAACACTATATCTAACATCTATAAGCAAGCATGTCAAACTCGGTTGGCCATGAGGGCCACATTGAACATTGATAATAATGAGGTGGCCACATTTCAGAAAGTTCAATATTGTCACCATCTTAAGGCCCTTGGCCTTGTCAAGTGCAAGTCTAAAACCTATTTTGTGGGATGGTGGGCGGGAGGGTAAAATCCGTGGCATGGCTTCACAACCAACCAAAGTATCCGATGGCGCTAGCTACCGGACAGGTCTTGCGAAAAAACCATACGTTTGGATATATCAGTTTTCTTGAGAATGAGTGAAATTTGTATGTAAATATTTTCAACACTCCTTCTAAAATAATGTATCGATGTTTATTAATTGTTACGTTTTCTTATTTTTTTGCTATGAAGCCGGCAGTTTTATATGTAAAAATGTCAATTTTATCGATATCTGATCACTGTTAAAATTATAGAGGAGTTGTGTATATAAAAAGTATAACTTATTCAACATGCTATTCTTGAAGATAACCCTTTGTTCCCATGGATCTGCATTTCCACGCCAAATGAAAATGGCCAATCATCTTAAGCGAAAAAATATCAATTTTAAAATCCTTACTATAACAAAAAGAAAATCAAGATTACATGAAATGAAGACCTATCTTATATTTTTCTAACAAAAATTTGAAATTTCATATTTGCAGCAAGTGTGTAAGTGACTTGAACTCTCTTGTTGAAGACACGCTCAAAATGGATGACAAAAGTTGTAATAATACTTATATATATATATATATATAACATGTTCAGTGTCTTCCATTTTTTCCTCCTTTGTTACTTTTCAGGTTATACTTAGGGATGGGGTATCAAAAGAAACGTATCGGAAGATAAATATCGATACTCTACTCATTAAATGTATCGGAAGAAAAATATCGATACTGTACTAGTATCAAAAGAAAATTATCAATATCAATAATTATTGGTATCGAAATTTCAATCTGGAAAAATGTGTTTTCTTAATCTAGTATTAATAATCTCTTACTAGATTCGATGGTCGCATAGTATAACGCAGTAATCTTGTGTTGGACTGGACTGTCGAAGACGGGGAGATTGGTTTCGATCCCAGCCAGGTGCTCTGAGGGTGGTTTTTCCTAAATGTCTTACTACTCTCCCTCCATGCAAATGCAGGTGCACTTCCTCTAAACTAAGCCTTCCTAATTCCAAACCCATTAGTGTATTAGTAGATAGGTGTATAACCTGAACAAGTAGTAAGATGTGGGGTTAAAGAAAAAGTCTTTCAACTTTTTCATCATAACTGTACTTCCATTTTTATCCAAACATTGAAAATTATAATGATTTTTAATAGTTAAAAAAAAATTATAAGAAGCTTTTTCGCTATCCACCTTCTCAAAAAACTCCCATAATTCACTACCAAGAGGTGCTATTTTAACTACATTCGTCATTTATATACTCTATCAAAATAGATTATTAACTATTGACAAACACTTAAGAGATTACAATTTTCCAGGAAATTTTGAATAGGAAAATTTTCCACGTTGGCGGCTTGCGGTGGAGGGGTTAAATTGTAGAGGTGGCACCTAGATCTTATTAGACTTCAAAATATAGTGTGTTAAGAGACGAGTGGGTTATCATAAGGGGTCATGGGGCTGAGAAAGGGGGAGGGATAGCTAGGAAGCACGGAGAATACGGGGTAGACAAAAGTTGGGGCAGCCTTAAAATTATTTTACTTAACTTAATTGATGATAAACAATTGAAGTATGATTTATGAACATAACGGGTCTACAAAGGCTTGCATTCATTTGTTTCTTCTAATCTCTTTTAGCCCCCCTCTCTCCCCTCGTCTTACTAACCGTTTTAACTCCAATTCATTATCATCATCAACTGTTTCCTGCCTGTGACCAAGTCAATTTTGTAAAATGCTCCCATCATCCTCTATACTTCCACCATTCTTTCTCCTTTAATTGTGTGTATTCTTCTCCTCCCACTCGCGCACTTTCCGTTATCTGCTCTTTCCAACTTTTTTTTGCCCTCACTTGCGGTATTTTTCCTACATATACATTTCTATCTTCTTTTTTTTGACATCCTCTCATTTTCCATCATAATTACATATTCATACCATCTCCAATTACTTTTTAAAATATAAGTTACACTTCTTGATATTGAGCTTTTGTTCCAAGTAAGTTAATACCCACCAAGATTTTTAAAAGAAATCATAAAAAGGCAATTGTTCTGCTTATTTACCTAGTGTGTAATTGCCACAAAGTAGGGATCTAATAGTGACATCTACTAAAACTACTTTCATTTATTAAGTGATATAATTTTCAGCTGGCACATTTGACCGATGATATCAATGCTGATAAAATTATGAGACAATTTTTCAAATGTTACTGCGAAAAATATTTTAGTATATTGTTAAACTTACCTCCTTGCTTCTTGTGCACACCAGTTAAGAAATAGCCCATATCTGGGACTTTTCCCAGAAAAATTGTTAGGCCCTTTTGCTCTCACTAATAGAAATTCTTGTGTTCAGATATAATTATTTGGTTAAAAATGTGCACATTAAATACCTCTAATATACAACTAACCAGGATGTTAGATACAAGACTATGCTTAAATGATAAAACATCGAAGTATGCATTTTTCCAAAAACTCTTGATAAAAGCTAAATTGGGATAAATCCAATGTTTTATTAATTTTTAATTAGCTATTGATTTTAAATTTTTGTTGCATTAAAAAAAAGCAAAATGGTTTCTCTAGTTTTAATCCCACCATTTTCTAAAGTAGACTATAGAAAACCCCATTAAAATGTGATGCCTGTTTTGAGTTGTACTATTTAGCTAAGCTAGTTAAGATTTTGATCACCCCTTAACCCCCTCTATCTTATGTATTTTTTTTTACAATTTGGTAAATTAAATTGATAGTTTAGATATGAAATCTATATTCAATAATTTCTCTAATACAGTAAAGAAATTACTGACTTTGGGGCTTATCATTGAATGAAAGTGGAACCTTTCAGAACTAAAAAAATAAATATATATATTTAGATTTTTTCTTACTAGAAACATTAAGGTGAGCTGGTGGTCTTAGGGGTAGGGTGTCAAACTTCTGTGCTGGGGTCCGGGGTTCAATCCTCGGTCCAGACACAGATTTATCTGATTACCAAACTCTTCCTTCACCTCTGACAAGACGTGTATTAATCACAACTTGTGAATGTGTGAAATGCCAGGCCTCCACCGTGGTTCGGATGCCACGTTAAACTGTAGGTCCTACATTTCATCTCACAATCACCCTACCATTACACATTAGCGTACATGCATACAACCTGAACGGTTAGTAAGACGCTGTGGTAATAATACTAGAAACATTGATAAAAAAAACTTCCTTAAGATGGATCCTGACCATCCACGTGTGTCTATAAATATATGCATTAATTTTTATCTACTCTGATTGTTATGATCCTTTTATTACTAGTATATCATATTTAAAGAAGCCCCAGGGGCTTAGATGATAAAGCTAATTCTAATATCAAGGTTATCCTCTCCATGGGGCTTTAAAGGGGAGGGGACTGTTTCTATGAATGAGTTTTTTAGTTTAGGCTCTAAATCTCTAACTTTTATTATAAATTAACAAATATATGACATGATGTGCTCATTTGTTTAATTCAATCATCCATAAACAATGTGATCCCAAAACATTGTTCTCTTTTCACAAATTTGTTGTCTACTTTGAGTTTCTATATATTATCAAATATCCTTACATTTTTCCTTTTCACACACTGTCATTAAACTAGTATAAACTGTGGATAGCATCTTTAGCATTAAAACAAACTTCAATTTGTCACTCCACTCCTCAACTTAAAACTATTCCATTCTTCCGAATTTATCAAGATCTTCAAAATAAAATGTCATTCAACTTTTTGTTTTAGTGTCATAGTTATTCATAAAATATATTAATTTTACCTGTGGTCTTTCTTCAGAGCACTATGCACATTTTAACTGTTTTTGTAGCTATACACAATTTTTTTATTATCTACTAGTGAAACTTTTTTCATGGTGATAAAATAAGTATAGCCTATTTACTATACATAATGCATCTATTTATTATTACTATTACCGCGTCTTAGTACCTGTTTGGGTTATACGCACTTACACTAGTGTGCAATGGTAGGGTGATTGTGAGATGAAATGAAGGACCTACAGTTTAACGTGGGATCTGAACCACGGTGGAGGCCTGGCATTCCCCACATTCACAAGTTGTGATTAATACATGTCTTGTCAGAGGTGAAGGAAGGGTTTGGTAATCAGATAAATCTGTGGCGGGACCGAGGATTGAACCCCGGACCCCCAGCACAGAAGTTCAACACCTTACCCCTAGACCGCTAGATCACCTACTATATATTTAGTACATGATGCAAATTGTGATACATTATGTATTATTCAATGAGACATTGACTTCTATTGTAATTACATTCTAAAATTTGTTCATAGTACTTGTAATTGACATCATTTACAGATTCATAAGTCTTAAAAGAAAGTTTTTAACCAGAAAAAAATTAAGCTCCTAGATTACAACACTCCTCATTTAACACAAAATAATAAACTGGCAAAGCTGCTAATTTCATTTAGATATCAATTGGTGATTCCTAGGTCTGAACAAGTCAAAGGAATTGTATTAGTATCTTAATATCGCTGATATTTAACCTGATACATGTAAATGGTTGTAATATGTTGTTAAGTGTGTTGTTACTATTGTTGCATTTAAATGGTACATAAAGACGTGTTGATAATTTCCTATATTAGAGTAGTAAGTTTACCCCTTACATACCATCCAACACTGAATGTTCCCTATGGAACTATGTTTTTTTAATCAGCTAATTGCTGTCAACATTTTCAAAAAAGGCCTTACACTTTTTTTTATTTTTTCTCTAGATTGAATTGCTGGATAGTGACCATTCTGAAATAAATAGAACCTCTCAACATATTGGATATGAAATATTTGGTGACAATTCACAACAGATAAACTATTCTACATTTGGGAAAACACCTGTTGAAATGTGCACTGCCATCATAAATGACAAAGCAGTTGATATGAAGAATGAAAACACAGATAATACAGAAGTTGAAAGGATAGGGGATACAATTACATTAGAAGAGTCCTGTGACGGAATAAATTCCCAAGACGACCCTCTTATATTAGGCCTTATTAATGATAAGATGCATTTTCAGTCTTCAAGCGGCCACAATTTTGAAACTCCTTCAAAAATTCCTCTTAAGAAACACTACTTTTGTTCCAATTGTCCCGAGAAATTTCTATTTCCGTCTTTGTTGAAGAAGCATTGCAGATCTTTTCACAATAGCCCGGCGACGTACCTCTGCTCGGAGTGTAATAAGATGTGTCCATCTCTGAAACAACTCTGGGAACATAAACGTCAGGAACACACCAAAGAAAAAAAAGAGTATTTATGTAACTGGTGTGACGAGTCTTTCACAGATAATCTTAGCTTAAAGAAGCACCTTCAGAGTATCCACTCTAAAAAGAGATCCCAAGGCTATCTATGCAATTGTTGTGGAAAGTCTTTTTCATGCAGTGGTAATTTCAAACAACATGTGTATTAAAGTTCACTCTAAAAATCCACCTCGGGAACTTTGTAACATTTGTGGGAAAACTGTGTCTTGCCTTAAAGTTCACCTTCCTATCCATTCCGAGGAGTATTACGAGTGCGCGGAGTGTGGCCAACGTCTCAAATGGAGGAGCAGTTTAATCACACATCTTCAAGTCCACAGTTCTGAACGACCAATTCCATGCACAGTCTGTGACAAGGCGTTCAAAGATAAGGTGAAACTCTTGCAACACATGCGCACCCACACAGGTGAAACACCTTGGGTGTGTGAACATTGTGGGCGTTGTTTCAACAGAAAGTGGAACCATATTCAACATGTTCGCCTGCACACTGGCGTCAAACCCTATGTGTGTGCAGTTTGTGGTGAAGCGTTCAGACACAACGTGACGATGAAGAAACACGCAGAGAAGCACAAGGCACCTTCAGACATTCAAGGAAATAATTCATTTGTTTAACTCTAGCTCGATCATTGTGGTAAGGACTAAAATAGTTTATTTTGAAATAAATAATTAGTTATTATCTTTATATATATTATTTAGAAACATACATTTTAAAACTTCTATTGTTCTTATTTCTACTCATTTTTCTTTACTTGTGTACATACATTAACTCACCAATGTGTATTATTAATATGAAATAAAATATTTGAGTTTTTTTTGTTTTTAAACTGTTTGAGCATTATGAGTTTCTTAATCAACTCGAAGTAAATACTTATTATTAAAATATATTATTGTTTCATGGCAACTTTATGTATGTAAAGTCAAACACTGTTAACAAACATTGATTAAAAATAAAGAAAATAGTTATTGCCATTCCTTAAGGCATATCCAAATATACATTTTGAATTGGTACAAATATTAAACCCATACATGCTCATTATTGTCTGTATAGGATTACATGGCTGGGATTTTGTAGCCACATATTTTATGCTGATCTTGAAACTATTTTAAACCTATATTTGGCTGACTTATCAATACAAGAACACTTCACCAACATTTAATCAGTAGACTCGAAACATCCTTCATCAAACTAAACAGGCTTTATTAATACAGGTGGGGTGTGAGTGCTCAACACTATATTTTTTTATTTTAATTACTAAATGCATAATGCCAGGCCTCCACCGTGGTTCGGATTCCACGTTAAACTGTAGGTCCTCCATTTCATTTCACAATCACCCTGCCATTGCACATTAGAGTAAGTTTGTATAACCTGAACAGGTAGTAAGACACAGTGATGATAATAATAATAATAATAATGTATTGATTTGTAATGTTACAAAATATTAATATCTAGCTATCTTTTGCAAATTTGTATAACACTCAGGAGGTTTCTTGTGCTGTGACAACATTAAGCATCCCCTCATCTCACGGACACAGAAGAAACAGACAAGAAGTAATCATTAGGCCTACTGTCCTTTTTACAAAAACTGAGATTTTATTTAAGATACAGAAACTTGCTACTATCACAAATCATACTTTGAAAATTTGGTTCACAATACTTCTCTTATTAATTCATCTAAGCTACTGTTGAAACACATTTGCCCCAACAATATTTGCTTCAATATACAAACGTTTTTGATGCCAATGCGTAAGAGTATTATTTTTTTTACTTATAGCATAATTGATTCTCATCAAAGAAAGGGAAAGTTTATCCTTATCATATCTGCTAGAAAATGATCAAGTCTTGTTCTACTTCTAAATTCATTACTTTTGTGGTTTTATTTAAATGAGGAAGTTCTATTGTCAACAAACTTTGAGTCTAATAACAGAGAAATAATATTTTAATCTTAACCTCAAAATACTTACGTTAAACTCTTTTCATCAGAATTAGCTTAAGTTAAATTGTGGCTCTTGATTTTGCAAGAAATATGGTTGGTGACACTATTTATAACACATATATTTTATTATAAATATTAATTAAAAATTATATATTCTATCTACCTTACTTATCCTTTTTCCTTCAATCATCATAATTTGCGAATAGTTTGTTTATTAAGGTGTATATTACTAAACTGACTGCAACCTATTATTTTGTTGTTAATTATTTAAATGCATCAAATAATTTTAACATTGATGTTTAATATTCAAGTATGTAATTTATATAAAATCTAATTTTATGTATTCATTATCTTTTGTTTGGTGTATGGTACAGAGATTATTTGGCTGTCTATGAATCTCTCACAATCTAATTTTTTTATTGTTAGAATTTATTTATTATGAAAGCAGAAAATGTTAATGGAATGATGTTGCTACATAAGAGCAAAAGTAATTCTTAAATACAGTAGAGTCTCAGAAACTCGACACTTGATAGCTCGACATTTCGTTTAACTCGATACACACAATTGTTGGTGCCAGTCATCACAACCCAAGGTCATTCAAATATATAACCTCTCAGTTTGTTTGTGTAACTCGAGTGGAATAGTCATGCTGTGGTGTTTTTTACAAGTCCTGTGTTAGTTAGTTTTCCAATTCACTAACATGTTATTCGAATCAATACAATATTATATGTACAGTACTGTACTGCATTTCTAAATATCGCAAATATGTATATGCACCATTATATTAACATGTACAGTACTGTACTGCATTTCTAAATATCGCAAATATGTATATGCACCATTATATTAACATGTAATATGGTGTACTGTAGATATATTACTGTTATTTTACTGTATAATATGACAGTACAGTACAGCTGTACTTATAATATTCGATACTGTACTGTGATTAATCCTTTATTAGTAAACATGCATCTTACACAAGTTCATTCATAAAAATCGACATTTCAATGACTTAACACCATCTCAGTCCACATTGGGTCGAGTTTCCGAGACTACTGTTATATCACAATTACCTATTAAAGCTTTTTGTACAGTTTTTTCCTTCTTTACCCATCAATAAAGACAGGGGTGGAGAGAGGGGTGGAGGTTGGGGGTATTTTATGGTTGTGAATGAACTCAATATTCAAATAATAAATTTACCCCTTCCACCATCCAACATTGAATGTTCCCTCTGGAACTCTGTTTCTTTAGCCAGCACTAACTGCTTTCAACACTTTCAAAAAAGGCCTTACACTTTTTTTTATTTTTTCTCTAGATTGAATTGATGGATAGTGACCATTCTGCAATAAATAGAACCTCTCAACATATTGGATATGAACTATTTGGTGACAATTCAGCACACACAAATTATCCTACATTTGGGAAAACACCTATTGAAATGTGCACTGCCATTATAAATCACAAAGCAATTAACATGAAGAATGAAAATACAGATAATACAGAAGTTGAAAGGATAGGGGATACAATTACACTAGAAGAGTCCTCTGATGCGATAAATTCTCGAGGCGATCCTTTAATATCAGATCATGTTGCTGATAAAATATGTTTTCAGTCTTTAAGTAGCCACAATTTTGAAACTCCTTCAAAAATTCCTTTAAAGAAACACTTCTTTTGTTCCAATTGTCCTGAGAAATTTCTATTTCCGTCTTTGTTGAAGAAGCATTACAGATCTTTTCACAACAGCCCAGCGATGTTCCTCTGCTCGGAGTGTAATAAGAGGTGTCCATCTCTGAAACAACTCTGGGAACACAAGCGTCAGGAACACCCAAAAGAAAGAAAAGAGTATTTATGTAACTGGTGTGACGAGTCTTTCACAGATAATCTTAGCTTAAAGACGCACGTTCAGAGTATCCACTCTAAAAAGAAATCCCAAGGCTATCTTTGCAATTGTTGTGGCAAGTCTTTTTCATGCAGCGGTAATTTTAATAAGCATGTAATTAAAGTTCACTCTAAAAATCCACCTCGGGAACTTTGTAACATTTGTGGGAAAACTGTGTCTTGCCTTAAAGTTCACCTTCCTATCCATTCCGAGGAGTATTACGAGTGCGCGGAGTGTGGCCAACGTCTCAAATGGAGGAGCAGTTTAATCACACATCTTCAAGTCCACAGTTCTGAACGACCAATTCCATGCACAGTCTGTGACAAGGCGTTCAAAGATAAGGTGAAACTCTTGCAACACATGCGCACCCACACAGGTGAAACACCTTGGGTGTGTGAACATTGTGGGCGTTGTTTCAACAGAAAGTGGAACCATATTCAACATGTTCGCCTGCACACTGGCGTCAAACCCTATGTGTGTGCAGTTTGTGGTGAAGCGTTCAGACACAACGTGACGATGAAGAAACACGCAGAGAAGCACAAGGCACCTTCAGACATTCAAGGAAATAATTCATTTGTTTAACTCTAGCTCGATCATTGTGGTAAGGACTAAAATAGTTTATTTTGAAATATATTAAAGTTCACTCTAAAAATCCACCTCGGGAACTTTGTAACATTTGTGGGAAAACTGTGTCTTGCCTTAAAGTTCACCTTCCTATCCATTCCGAGGAGTATTACGAGTGCGCGGAGTGTGGCCAACGTCTCAAATGGAGGAGCAGTTTAATCACACATCTTCAAGTCCACAGTTCTGAACGACCAATTCCATGCACAGTCTGTGACAAGGCGTTCAAAGATAAGGTGAAACTCTTGCAACACATGCGCACCCACACAGGTGAAACACCTTGGGTGTGTGAACATTGTGGGCGTTGTTTCAACAGAAAGTGGAACCATATTCAACATGTTCGCCTGCACACTGGCGTCAAACCCTATGTGTGTGCAGTTTGTGGTGAAGCGTTCAGACACAACGTGACGATGAAGAAACACGCAGAGAAGCACAAGGCACCTTCAGACATTCAAGGAAATAATTCATTTGTTTAACTCTAGCTCGATCATTGTGGTAAGGACTAAAATAGTTTATTTTGAAATATATAATTATTATTTCTATATACAATTTCTAGAAACATTATTTTTAAACCAACATTGTTCTTAGCTCCACTCATTTTTATTTAAGTGTGTCTATTGTTACTATTATCAAAGCGTCTTACTACCTGTTCAGGTTATATCCACTAATCACTCTAATGGGATAGGGATGAGCAAGGAAGCATTTTAGAGGTAATCTACCCGCATTTACTTGAAAGTAAATTGGGAAAACATTTAGTAAAGACTACCCTCTGAAGATTATAATCCTGATTCCCTTGTCTAACACGAGAGTGATGCCTTAGACCATTTGGCCACTGAAGCATGTAAATGTTTGTGTTCATTATTTCACTGATGTGAAATGTTAATACGAGTTAAAATAATTTATTTTGCCGGTACTTTATACTGTTTGTTCATTGTAAGTTTCTTAATCGACTTGAATAAAATATGTAATACTAACAAATTTTATCAATGGTTTTATTGCAACTTTCTTTACATAAAGTAATATACTCTTAACAAACATTAATTAAAAATAAATATAATTAATTATAGAGCACATCATATCTAAATATACATTTTGCCTAATGGCTTTGAAATGTATAATAAGACAGTGTTGAAACACTGTACACTTATGTAAAGTAAATGATAGTGGAGGAAGCCAACCTGAAAGAATAGTTAGGATAGAACTAGATAGTGACACACTTCTTTATTCATTTCTTCCTACATGTTAAACACTTACAACTTCTTCACACTACCACAACACATTGTTTTAATTTTCAGAATTATTTCTTTTTCAGACAAAGAGATTCTTGTAAAACCTAAAGGTTACAGTTGATTTTCAAATTATTCAAGCATTTAGTCGCTTATATCTTTCTTTGTATTTTATGTTATATTTGCTTCAAAATACAAACATTCTGTATACCACTGCATAAGAGAAAGTATCATTTTTTGACTATTAGTATCACTAATCTTAAATAAAGAATAGGAGAGTTTGTCCTTATAATATCTCCTAGAAAATGAACAAGTCTTGTTCTATTTATAAATCAAGTATTTTGTGATTATGATTAAATTCAGGGTGTCTACTCGCCTGGAATTCTAAGGGATTTTTCCCTTTCATGGAAAATCAAGGAGCTATCAGGGAATTTTATAGGGACTCAGGGATTTTTTTAAAATATCCAACATTTAAAAAAAAAAATATATATATATATTTGTTTCAACTTTTATTGTTCCAGAAAATTATTATAAAAACAGAAAAAAAAACCATTCATTTAATTGAATTCCTACTCGTGCTCTCAAATACATATCGACTATTTCTCAAGATACATTGTTGGTAAAAATCACAAGAATTTTCATACAGTTGTTAAACTGGACTTCTTCCTCTCGTACGGCAATGCAAACTTGGAATGTAAATTTCCTTTAAATTTGGAGAGCCTTTTTGAAAATGCGCATGGACAATGTATTCTTGCCAAACAACAGTTTTATGATGCTATCGTTGCAGCAGTAATTTATAAGACACCCAAAGCCTTTAGTGCATGGATCACAAAATGCCCATACACGTTGGATAGAGGCTAGTAAGGAGTGTCGAACACGAGAAGCTGCAGCAGCTTGTGCTATTTATGAGAAGAAAATCACGCCATTAATAATATCTTTTGATTATTACACTTTTTTTTTAAATTAAAATGACAAATACAGGTATATTTTAATGATAATAAGATTACGGGTACTAATATAGGATTTTTCAAGCCTGGAAAAATCTGCCTGTAAAACCTGTAATTTTCATTGATGCCCCCCC
>CABEEJ010000082.1:347329-405639 GCA_901482245.1 Timema douglasi | reverse complement strand
CCCCCCCCCCAAGATTGATGAGACACCCTGAAATGAAAACTTTTACTATGTGTTTAGTAAACTTTGATTCTAATATCAAAGAAAAAATATTTTAATCTAAACCTCAAATTACTCAATTTTAGTTCTTTTCATTAAAATTAGTTTATATTAATTCATGGATCTTGATTCTGCACAGGACTACTGTTGGTGACAGTGTTAATAACTCATATTATACTTATTACAAATATATGAGTTGGTGATACTAACCATTGTAATTAGCAGGGTTGACTCATTGCTGTCTAGACCATCTGATGCGATTAAATCTATTTCAAGAGTTTTTTTTTTTAGTGCACTTGATATATTTTTGCCATTCTATTATTTTTAATTTTACTTCTATAAAAGCACATCTTTATGCATTTACTTAAAATTTGCCTTGCTTCAATGTGAGAGTTTAATATGTATGTATGTATGCTAATTTATTCAAAATATAATTTTATATTCCTAATTCTTTGTTTTTACAGGTAAAAACATAATTTGCCTGTTTATGAGTATATTTACATGGGGACACTTTTAAGAGGCTGATGCATGCCACAACCACTTTTACTTATACTTATCATCAAATTGGTATAGTCAAACGGGGTCATCGGATTGGTGAGGATAGGCGACTATAGTTAAGCAGAAGCCCACCTATGCTACTGGTGGCGCCATGACATGATTGAGCCAATACTAACAGACCATTGTTTATCATTGGTGTGTTTAGATGGAGTCACGGCCACCAGCCACTGATGCCAGCCATCTTGTTTTAAATCACTCTCGAGCATTTTGGAGCTTTGATCACCATGCTGAGAGCCAATAGTATAGTAGTGTAGTTCTGCACTTAACATCTTAAAACAATTCATCAAATGAGTTTTTGGACATTCTAAAGTATGGTCTAGACAGCAATCAAAAATATCATTTCTTCATCTTGTCTCAAAATCTTTATATAGCCTGAGTTCTTTTGATTTTCTTTCAATCAGCAGATGATGGACATGCATTTTCGGTTTCGCCTTTGCTCTTTCTTTCTCAACAGGAAACGCAACAATTATTCCTTATTCTCACGCCTCACCACCTTAGCTTCAACTGGCCCAAAAATCTTTCCGTGACTAACATAACCCACTGTAGGGGCTGCCATGAGCGACTGCAGTGGCTTGTGACTGTGGTGCATGGCCCCGTGTAAATATGCTTTTAGATCCTTTCAAGATCTTTTGTTCTTTGCTGTTAGAATTTACAGGTTATGAAAACAAGAAATGTTATTAAATAAGTTATATCTACATGAGAGCAAAAGTAATTTTTAAACTACTGTCAAAATTACTTATTAAATTCCTTTGTGCAGTTTTAATTGATTTTTTGCTTCTTTTCTTTCTTTCACTTTGTATAATGTAAAAAGTATACAGATCTGAATATAACTCTAACTCGCTTTGGTAGTCTAGGCAGTAATAATGTCCAACCTTTACCAGACAGAGGGCCACATAAGTTCTCGGAGAATTGGCCGAGAGCTTCATATGAGATTTGTATGACCTAATGCCAAAATATAATAAAAACAAGAAGGAATAATTATTTATTTTTAACAAATACATACATTACAAAAGTAACATTTTAAGCTTTCTCGCAATTTAGGAAACTTTATGGAAATTAGCGAGTATTTACGTCAGAGCCAAGAGCTTATATTCTTGTTTATTTCTGCAATTTGAAGTATTTCACTTTAAGTTGGTGGGCCTCACACAGCAAACTTGGGGGCCATAAGTTCGCTGTGGGCTGGACATGTCTTGTTTAAGGCATCACTCTTACAATTGTCTGGACTGCCGACTATGGAAAGATCAAGGTTTGTATCCTGCTTGGGTGTCCTGAAGTTGAGTTTACCTAAATGGTATCCTACACTCTCCCCATAAAAATGTGGGCAAACTCCCTCTAAATTCAAACTTGGTCATCTCTAGTACATTAGCTTAACTAGTACATATGCATTTAGCCCAAATGGCAAGTAAGATGTGGTGCTAAAACAAGATTCTCTTTCGATAGTTGAAACAATCGCCACATTAAATTATGTTGTTGTAGTGTTTATTCTACAATTAATGTTTACTTTCATGCTATAGCCAAGCTAAAGTAATTTATTTATAATGCTTAAGATTATTTGATCTCATGAATAAATATACATTATACCCAAACATGTAAGCTGGTAACATTATTACTGTCTTATTCCCTTTAACTAAAACTCACATTTAATTTTACTTTGAAAGTAGATAAACTATCATTCATATATTTAGTTACAATACGATTATCTATCAATTTGTCATAGCATTCACATAGCTATAAAATAATTCTATCTCACACTTCATGCGCATTTTCAAAAAGGCACTCCGAATTTAAAGGAAATCTACATTCCAAGTTTGCATTTCCGTGTGAGAGGAAGAATTCCAGTTTAACAACTGTAAGAAAATTCTTGTGGTTTTTGCCAACACTGTCTTTTGAGAAATAGTCAATATGTATTTGAGAGCATGAGTAGGAATTTATTTAAATGAATGTGTTTTTTTTCTGTTTTATAATAATAATCTGGAACAATAATAGTCAAAACAAATTTAGTATTATTTTTTTTAATATTGGATATTTAAAAAAAATCCCTGAATCACTCTAAAATTCCCTAATAGCTCCCCGATTTTCCGTGCAAGGGGAAAATCCTTGAGCATTCCAGGTTTTCCAGGTGAGTGTGAGATAGAATTATTTTATAGTTATGTGAACGCTATGATAAATGGATAATTGTATGGTAACTAAATATATGAATGGTAGTTTATCTACTTTCAAAGTTATATATATTAGCTAACCACTTGACACATGTATTGTACACTTATCAGTTTGACACATTCTTCATACTGCTGAGCAACACCAAAATTAAATCAAATTACTTTAACTATCTGGTTGCCCAATTTTTGATAGTTTCTTGTTGTACATTCCTGAGCTAAGTATAGCAAACGCAAACCAATCATGGATAATAATAATTTAAAATAATTTAAATATTTGAGACAACATATTACCTTTTCCACAAACTGAGTGCACAAACAAATGCAATTCATTAAATATGTAATCTTTACATAAGCATGATCATAAACTAAGATAAACATTGTTACAGAAATGTGTTTAAAAACAGATTATCACAGTTAACCAAAGAGCATGCTCAAATAATAGTCTCTGTTACAGAAATAAATTGAATAATAAACATAATGATTTTCCAAAGAGCATCACAGTTCACTGAACTATGTTACCAGAATTGGTTTGTTTTAGTCCATATGTTGCTGCTAAATTGGTGCTAATTTTTATTTTTAGTTTTGTTATTCTACCGATAATAGATCCGCTTTTAAATAATCGTTAATTTTGGTATTCGTTTATTTTTAGAGTTTTTTCTTATGCCTCTTCAAAATTTAAACTTTTTACCATTTAGAGAATTTTTTTTCTTTTAACTATTTTCTGCCATAAATTTTTAAATTCCAAGCCAAGCTTTTATGGTTACTGTGGAGTAGTTGTTTTACAAACTCAGCAAATTTAAATTTTCTTCCACATCGAAAAGAAGATTTTACAATTATTATGGAAAGATTTTAAACTAATGCACATTCCCTCCCCCTACACACTTTTTCAGTTCCCACATTCCCATTTTAAAATTATTATAAGATTTATTTTACCATCTTATATAGCTTACTTACATGCTGCCAAATTTCAGTTTTAAGCCACACAGAAAAGTGGTGTACTATTTTAGTTGTATCACTTTAGAGTTCTTTCATTTCCCGGGATTCAATTTTCAATATCAGGAGTTGTTTCTCTACCTGTCTGCCAAATTTTAATTTGATACCTCTTAAAAAAAAAAAATTCTAATCTAATCCCCCACGTTTCCCTGAGCCCAATTTTTAAACTTATCAATTTTAGATTTTTCTGGTTGTATGGGCAATCTCGCTACCTTCCTGACAAGCAAAATGTCAAGTTTCAAGCTGAGAAAAAAAGGTGGGAAATACGGCGAAGAGTGAGTCACACACCTTTTTGCCCCTCACCCTCTTAGGGAACATATTTGGAAAACCTTCAAAAAGTTGTTTTAAATTTTAAGGTTCTATGTCCGTTGGTTCAAAAGATACATCAGTGAATTTTTAAAACTTTTAACCCCTATTTCTCACACTTTAGAAGCCATATTTTGTAAAAACCCGTCTTATCTCTTGCCTAGGGCCTAAAAATAACCATCAAAACAAAATTTCAAGTTTTTTGGCTTAAGGTGTTGGGAAAATATGGAATTGGTCAGTGAGTGGGTTTTGTTTTATTTATATATATATATATATATATATAAAAAAATCCTACCTTACCTTACTGGGGCATTGATGGAAAAGAATAAACAAAGTAACTAATTTTTGATGAAATAGAATATAAACAATTTAATGAATCATTGACATATAATCATTGTTTAGTATATTATATAACCCATAAATAGCGATAGATTTTATAGTTGCAAATTCAGTCCTATGTAAAGCAATATCTTGCTTCAATAGGCTCTATCACATTTTTATTTTATTTTTTCTCTAGGTTGAGGGGGAGAATAATGGTCAATCTACAATAAATGAAGAATCACAAGATAGTAGATGTATAACATTTGATGGACCTTGTGGTATACAAGAAATTTCTACAGCGCGTGGAAAAATACCAGTTGAAATGTGTACAGTCAATATAAATGATGAAACAACGACAATAGACAGTGCCGAGCCAAACAAGAAAGAAGTTGAAATTAAATTAGAAGAAACATCCACATTAGAAGAGCGTTTTGGTGGTAATATTCCTCTGGCTGACTCGGTAAACTCAAACTGTATCCTTGAGGAGAAGTATATCCCAACTGCACATTCTCCAAGAAGAAAACAATCAGAGAAGGCGCCAAAGGTGT
The DNA here is from genome assembly GCA_901482245.1 of Timema douglasi. Lineage (NCBI taxonomy): Eukaryota > Metazoa > Arthropoda > Insecta > Phasmatodea > Timematidae > Timema > Timema douglasi. Next base: position 400,718 of record CABEEJ010000082.1, on the reverse strand, counting down.
TGTGTGAGAAACGCTATGTTTGCTCTAACTGTCCCAAAAAATACAAATATGCCTACATGTTAAGAAACCACTACATTTCTTCTCATAACATCCATACACCTGCATTTCTTTGTTCTGAGTGTAATAAGGTGTTTCCATCTGTTAAACACCTCAGGGAACATAAACGTCAAAACCACCAACAAGAAAAGACAAAAGATAGATCTTACATTTGTAATTTGTGTGGTGTAACTTTAAATTCCCGTTCTAATTTAAAGAGGCATCTTCAAAATGTTCACTCTGAGAATAAACAAGAGCGTAAACAATGTGTAGATCTTTGTAGCTTCTGTGGTCGTTCTTTCAGAAGCAGTGGAAACCTTAAAAAGCACATTTTAAGGGTTCACACTGAAAATCCACCGAGAGAACTTTGTAATATATGTGGTAACACCTACACAAATTTGAAAATTCACCTCTTAACTCACTCAGAGCAATATTACAAGTGTTCCGAGTGCGGTCATAGCTCAAAATGGAAACAGTGTTTTATCAATCACTTGAGAGTCCACAGTTCAGAGAGGCCGATTTCCTGCAGTTTCTGCGACAAAAGTTTCAAAGATAAAAAGAAATTAAACCAACACATGCGCACCCACACAGGGGAGATGCCATACATGTGTAAACACTGTGGGCGTTCCTTCAGCAGGAGGTGGAACCACATACAACATGTCCGCCTACACACCGGGGCCAAGCCATATGTTTGTGCGGTGTGTGGTGAAGCCTTCAGACATAACGTGACTATGAAAAAACACGCTGAAAGACATAAGGCATCTTCAGACTCCCATTAAGGTGATTTACTAGTTAGGCGTTTGCTTTTTGTTTGGGAACTGGTTTAAAATTATTTTCTAACAATGCCCTTAGTAACATACTTGCCCTAATATAGTGCGAGAATTTTCTCTTAAGAATGTCTTTCCGAAATCTGTCCTCGTATTATATGCGCAGCCTAACATTTTTCACTGAAAATAAGTCAAGATTCTTAGAGAAGTCTTATTTCATAGTCTAGTATAACTGTACTGAACGCCCCGACAGGAATCACTCTGTACGCTCATGTTTTATAATAAACTCAAGGTCAAACACAAAGAGAGAAACCAGTGAGTGCAGGAACTATCACTCATGCACTCATAATAAATAATAAACTCAAGGTCAAAACAGAGAGCAAGGGAGAGAATTTCCACCCTTCATTGTAATTGGATTGTTAATTCAGGTCGATGTTAGTTGGTGGAAGAATCTGTGCTGTGTTTATGATTTAAAATTTATTAGGAGTGCCTGAGCATCAAGACAAGTATTCAGAGGGCCTAATAAAACTGTGTCATGTTTGTTAAGTGTTTATCTTTTATATTCAAAACCTTTTATGTTTCATGGAGAACACCTTCAAAATATTTGGGTTGTTTTCTGTACAAGGCTGTACTTTGTTCAGGTCATTACAGTATGTATGGGCTGTAGGCACTTTTAATGAATACACAAAAACTTATTGGGTGTTAAATTACACTAGAATTACTATAAAAATGGCCACCATTGTTTATGAGTTGTGGGGGGTAGAGATTGATTGCTACTGCATAGCTTAAAAACAATTACCTTTGTTTTTATTAAGTGATTTTAAGCTAAAAGGAAATAATTTTAACAGTTTTTATTTTGTATTAAATAAATGGTTATGTTGCATGCTGGCACTAACATTTGGAAAAAGAACAGTGTGTCCAGCGATCTAGAAAACCTGGAAATCAGAGAAAAGTCGAGGGATTGTATCAAATTTCTGGGATTTTCGCATATTCACTAAAAAATATACAACTTTTATTAACAATAGTCACATTGACACATGTCTTCCAGATAATACAAACCATGAATCTGTTTTGTTACAGTCCCTTTTGAGCATACTTATCTCAATTTTCAAGGTTAATGGGTGATTTTTGTGTTGTCTTTCCACCCCTTTAATGTGCATCTTTAACTAAAGCTGAATCATGGTTATGTGCATGTGGGAGAATTCAATTAAATATAGGAAGAAGGAACTATATAGACTGAGTCTCCCTTCAATATTCAACTGTACTGATTAAAGGGATCTTTTAATGTCTCACTATGATCTCAGTGAATTGATACCTAGCTCACACTACCCATTAGCTCAGGGATTCCCAAACCGTGCATCACGACTTCTTGGGGCATCGCCGGTCTTGGTCCTGAGGGTCGTGGCTATAAGTAAAAACTAAAACTTATAATGTGTTTAGAAACTTACCATGCAAATTTTGAATACTTGTACTCTTAAATATTTTAAAGAATTGAATAAATCATACAAGGAAACACATAATTATTTCTTTTGAAAGTGATCCCTTAATATGAGTTTCGGATTCTGATGCTTCTTGGAAACTTGGCATGACGTTGTGCACAACTTTCTTCCCTTCAGTCTGAAAATGGACTGACACAAGGTCAAACAATAGTTTTTTCTTTAATATTGGGTATGGGGGTGTCGCACAGAAAATCTGACATGTGAAGGGTGGTGTGGTCTCAAAAAGTTTGGGAACCCTTACAATAGCCTATTGCTTTAGACTGAAATCTTGTAAAACACACATAGAATGCTCCCTTCAACATCTCTATAGGTGACCTGGCGGTCTAGGGGTGAGGTGTCGGACTTCTGTGCTGGGGGTCCAGGGTTCAATCCTTGGTCCTGACACAGATTTATCTGATTGCCAAACCCTTCCTTCACCTTTGACAAGACGTGTATTAATCACAACTTGTGAATGTGTGGAATTCCAGGCCTCCATCATGGTTTGGATCCCACATTAAACTGTAGGTCCTCTATTTCATCTCACAATCACCCTACCATTACACATTAGCGTAAGTGCGTATAAACTGAATGGGCAGTAAGGTGGTGGTGGTGGTGGTGGTGATGATGATGATGATGATGATGATGATGATGATGATGATGATGATGATGATGGTAAATAAATAAAGTTGATCAAGGAAAATGGTACTGGTGTGTGTGTATATATATATATCTCTCTCTCTCAATATATCTATATATATATATATATATTATATATATTATATACTACTCCCTGTTCAACACACTTCATAGCAAACAGAACATTTTGTTTTTATGGATGTTCTTATCAGGATTTCAGTTCAGAAAATAGTATTTTTGGACAGGGTTATTATTATTTTTTTTTTACCGCAGTTAATTTATAAGAGTTTGTTGTTTAAATGCTTTATAAACCAAACAATACAAATATTAAAAATGGAAAACTATCATTCTCTTTATATTAATTAAATATATATACTATTAGGATAAAGCTTTTTATCATGAATCTAAAACATCCTGAAACTATTTTGATTGTTTTAGTTTTGTAAATGTCTGAATTTGTAAGAAAATGTATAATTTAATCAATTATTTACAAAAGTTTATTTTATATAAAACACTTTATATTTTTTTAAATGTTTTTAGATATCACTTGCTGGAAAACTATTTTATAAATATATATCAATATTTTATGTTGTTTTTGTATTCATAAAATCCTTTTATCTTTTCCTCTTGGATTCAAATAGTGTGCCAAGATTATTGAACCACAACCTTTGTTGGTCATGACCATTGTTGTCGATATATATTTTTGTGCCCTAGGCAAATCAAGCATTTGGTGCCCTCTAATTTTTGTTTAGCTAATCAATCACTAATAAATCAATTTTTAATTCTTTTAATACTTTTACTTTATACATTTCAAACGAAAATAACTAAATATGAAAATATATTATTACAGTTTTTTGTCTTCTTCTTCTTCAGGCTAGAAACATTTTGACTAGATTAGCAACATCTAATAACCTCGCTGTTTATTCTTTATTACTTTAAATTATTTAAAGTTTATTTCTGCCCCAGCAGTTTCATTGGGTAACATAAATAATATCCTTAGCAACAATATGTCTACATTAAAAAATACTTCTCTCAGATCACTGTCATTGAAATGGTATATAATTTCTAATTGAAATAGTTCTTCTTTCACATTAAACTGCAAAAAATTATTCATCACCATTGCTTTGTAAGTCATGAGTTTGGTGTAGTAACATATTTATTGTTTGAATATCATTGGTTGGACAAAGATTGAGAAAGAGACTAGCGGAGAAATAGCAATCATCGCATGACAACTTCTATGCTCCGTTCTCTGTCGCACAGCGATCTATCATATATAGTCCCTTCCTTCTCTTCTTTTTACCACAATACTGTGAGGTGATTAGCCCACATTAAATAAATTAAAATCAAATAATCATCACTATGGCAAGGCACCTTACCCAAATTGCACCATAGGCATTTGCCTGGATGCCTACCATTATCATGACGGGACTGATCAAAGCTATTGACAACTCATTATAAGTTAAATAACAACTCTACCATCTGTAGTATTATGATATTGGACTGGACAAAGACTCATTTTCTTTGGATCTTGTATCAAGGGGACTGAATAGAATACCAAGAACCAAGTGTCTGCTATGAAGAGGGGCTGTTCTCACATGCACTCCTTTGTCTGAATGATAATGAATCCATACCATACTGCGATGATCATTTAAAGAATTCCTCTTCAAGGAAAAGTCATGATAAGTTTGATTATGATTTACGAGTCGCCCAGAGATATGACCGCCCTCTGACAAAATTTTTTTTTTTAATGTGGAATTATAAACGGCAAGGCCAATGTCAAAAGTTTTGCAAGGTTTTTGGTTTGTACTGCACCACATTCATCATTCATTGCCACATTTTAAAATTAGTGAGACACATCAGAATACTTTATGACCGAGTATCACCTGCAAATAGTTTCTAATTCATCATGATACATTATTGATACCTCACCCATCACGTCAAACTTTGTACCAACTCTTGTTCCTTTTTTTTTCTTTTTTTTTCTTTCAAATATTGTGATAAAAAGTGGAATGTTCTTAATGCTCTGTATACTCATTTGATGTTTTATTCTTTGAAGAATGTCTACAGATGCTCTTATTGTGCCTGGCATTTAAAGTCAACATCATTTTATAGAAACACAAAGATTAAATTACATTCAAGAGAAGCTACGGGGGTACAAGGCATTCGTATTTTAATTATAATACAGACCATCAAGTGGTCTCACATTATGGGGGCTGCCTTGATAAGCGAGAAATTGTTCCGCAGATGTTCAGAGCTTTAACGCAATATTTAAGTCTACAATGCGTGATTTCATTTATCCACAACAATATATTAATAGAAAATAAATGGCACAGAATTCCACATGGGCTTTCTTGCTCTTTTATTTAAAAATTGAGATATTCACTCAAAACTCGTATATTATGTGAAACGAAATAATATACACCAGCAAACCCAAACAAAAATTGTGCTATACATAAAACATTTTTTGACTCCCGGTTTTAAATTTTATAATCATATTTTTAAAGAATTAAATTCCTTATTTGTATATTTGGACCAATAAAAAAGACTGATATTGGTCCACAAGGGTCAACACTTTGTATTAAAATGTTTGACATTTTATTAGGTGTTGCATCTCATTGTTATTAAATTCCTCATTTATATATATTTTGACCATTAAAAAATGTAAATATTTATTATTGAATCTAAAATGAAGGAGATTGATCATTGCTGTACAAATATTTCCCCTAAGAGGTTAAATGAAATAGAACAACTTTTTGAGATGCTTACTAATATTTTATTACTCTATGGTAGCGGTTTCAATATTTTTCTTTAGATTAAACCCCTGGGCCATGTCTAAAAGTTTAATGTGCCCCAAGATAAAGAATTTCCAAAAAATATGACCACTTGGTAAATTATTGATCTTTTAATCTACTGGGGAAAAATGTCCGTAGTCAAAATATTTCAATTGTGACAAAGTTAGTTAGAGAAAATCCTTCTGTTATTGCCTTAACATTATCGCTTATTGAAAATCGTTATGATCAGTTAAAAAAAAACAATTTTACTGTAAAAAGTTTTATACATTTTCTTCACAAATTCGTTCAAAAATAAAGAAAAAAAGTAAACATAAACACAATATTTTCAAGTCAAAATTTTTAAGTGTAATTTTGGAGCTGATATATTATGAATCCCAAAGTTTTTCAGTGAGAGGGGTGTGACTGCATGGCTTGGCACAACTTTTTGATGTCTGGTTGGTCAGTTGAAACTTTCAAGCAGTGGTCCGGCTCCAAATTAGGCCTATTGCGGTACTTATTTTTTTAGGTACACCATGGATGAAAAACCACTCTCACATAGATATGTTGTTGAGAAAGGCATAATAAACTGCTAATGTGGAAGGTGTCAAGTAGAGGGTTAAATATTCTCAGAAATCGGTCTCCAGCTGAGAGAAAATAAGGGAAAAGGAGGGGTGGAAATAGCCAGATAATGGTAACCTTCAACAATTAGGGTTTTCCCTAAATCCCCTTTTATTTTGTCAACTTTCCCTTGAGAGCTGCTTGCGTACCCCCAGAAAGGTGCTTGTGTACCCTATTTTGAGAACCACTGTTTTATGGCATTAGAGAATTATGGCGTTAACACATAAATAGTATCTCTGTACAATTAAAGCTCACAAAATGTTATTAATATATTAGCCAATATCTCTTTTCACCCTTGAGTAATTTCCCCTTAGTTTTAGGGTTAAATATCCAATTCCAAAAACACCTTGAGGCAACCTTATGAAAACCCTCGATACTATGTTTTAGCTTGATTGCTAAATCTGAGCTACAAACAGACGGACATACGGGAATTCAAAAACCACTTTTTCGGATTCGGGAGGTTATGAAACATCGAAATTCATTAAAATCTTGAGTTGGACTTTTTTTTTACAATTTCAATACTTTCTCTACCTATAAGGTAGCGACAAAGTAAAATTGTGTGAACATGTGACATGAGCTAAATCTTCAACGACTTTTAAGCATATATGCAGGGCTTTGAGATTAGGCTTGATGAAAAAGGGCTTTGGATTTAGCCTTCTTCTAACAAATACAATAATTTTTTGATAGGTTTTCAACAGAAAATTTTAAGATATTTGAGAACTGGCAGCGAATCTTCCTCTTTACTATGAGATAATAATTTTCATAGTATTTTATACCCTATTTCTTATTGACATGACAAAGGTTGATTGTAGGGTAAGGGCATATATTAATACAAATTATAGTAGTTCCAGAAAACAACACAAACCATTGTATTTTAAGCTTTGTGGCTTGACAGCAATTGATACTTTCTCGCTGACCAAAGCGGCCGCCTTAAAGGCACTCTTCAAATACAGGTTTTGCGAGTATTTGTAGTTGAGCATATTGAACCTCACACAATAGTGATCTGCCATCTACTTGTGTAGAGTATGTTAAGACTATTTGAGACACTGAATTTTGACCTTTACCCTCACAATGGATTCTCACTAAGCTCACCATGTCCTTTCACATTAACAAAATTATGTAGGTTCTATAAGATGACTCATATCGAATTATGAAATTATAATTTTATAGAATCTAATTTTTATTGAAACATGGTGTAAAAATGTCAAACCAATATCGGAAAATATGTGATATTTATAATCATTGTCATTTATACCAAACTTATAAAAAATAATAAATCAACCCAAAAATTATGTAAATAAATAATAATAATAATGTTTTATCTAAACATAGATCCATTCAGATCTCTTTGAATGTTACCTTAGTTAATATATGTTTTAGAATTATAAAACTTTTTCTCACTACTGGAGATGAGCTATAATGGTTGGAGAAAAATTCAATTCAGTAGGCTCGCGACTATCTGGTGCTCTCTACTATTCAGATGGGGCTCCAATGTAATTACACTATGTATTGTATTATACTACGGTAATTTGGATCCACAGATCGAGTGTATAAAAGTTTTTATTAATATTGTACCGTGCGTTCCAATCATAAGCCCCTTAAAAAAATGTACAGTAGCCCATTACTTCTTTGGTGCTGACTGACAGCTCACAGCTGAATGCTGACAGTTTTGAAAAGTTACCAGACCAAATTATGTATCCCTACACCGAACCAGATGATCTGCGAAAACATGTGTTTAGCAGCTGTCACTTCTAACAGTCAAAATTTAGGTATATACCTAAATGTTGACTGTCAGGAGTCAGCTGTGAGCTGTCAGTTAGCACCAAAGAAGCCATGGGGCTACTGTATCTATTCTGACAATACACGCACAGCATATTGTTTGAAAAAATGCGTGAGCTGGTGCATATCTTTGCATGTCCGTACAGGAAAAGATACGCGTGGCTTATCCGGCTTTTTTGCTATCTGGACTGGCTGATCGCCACATTAGGTCGGATAGTCGCGAACCTACTATGGTTGTATATTTGCTTTATATGTGATGACACACACACACACATCTTTCCCAAACTATTACTCTTAAAATAACATAATACATTGAAGAAAACCTTTGGTTTAGAAAGTTTCTATATCTTTTATATAAGAAAAAAAGACATGATGCATAGATGCCAACACTCCCACTTTTTTTTAATGATAGAATAACTCTAGCAGGTAAGGGATAAGGAGAACCATACAGGACACGACACACTCTGTACATCCAACTGTAATACGAACCCTGACCTCTCCAATACCAGCAAACTAGACTGATGTTTAATACACGTGCCTGTAGATACAACGCTATAATAACCTACTTCGGCGGCCACATAGTTTAAGGCATCATGCTCATGTTAGAATAGATTGCCGATGATTGGAATATTGGGCTCAATTCCCTGTCGGGCCGACTGAGGGTGATGCATCCAAAATTGTTTTTCCCCTCTACCTCCACACAAATGCAGGTTCACTTCCACTAAATTCAACCTAACTCATCCCTAACTTGTTAGCATAATGCATAATAACATATTATTATTGTTAGCACCGCGTCTTACTACCCGTTCGGGCTATACACACGCTAATGTGTAATGGTAGGGTGACTGTGAGATGAAATGGAGGACCTACAGTTTAACGTGGAATCCTAACTCACGGTGGAGGCCTGGCATTCCCCACATTCACAAGATGTCTTGTCAGAGGTGAAGGAAGGGTTTGGTAATCAGATAAATCTTTGCGAGCCCGAGGATTGAACTCCGGACCCCAGCCGAGAAGTCCAACACCTTACCCCTAGACCACCAGGTCACCCGATAACATAATAACATATGTGTACTGCCTGAACAGATAGTAAGACATGGTACTAAAAAACAACTTTATAAACCTCCAAGAGTATTGATGTATCTAAGTACAAAAAATTTTTTAAAAGAGCCAATTGGATTGCAAGCTCATTGCAAGAGGTGCTTGATTAAATGTAAAATTCCTATTGTTGGCTTGTATAGAAAACGCTGTAGTTTAAAGTAATTGCTGTAATACTATGCACTCTTTATTAAGACTTTGTACTTAACTACATCAATACCGGCAGAGGAGGTTTATATAGTGGAACGGATCCTGGGCATGCAGGAAATTCCAAACATCTCACTCGAAGAAACTGCCGGTACTTAAAGCTATATTTTACATTTGTGCTGTATCTTACTACCAATTTGGATTATACGCCTATGTACTAATTACACTAATGTGCTATGAATTAGAAAGGTTAAAATTAGAGGAATTGTACCCACATTTGCATGCAGGGAGCTTTGAAAAACTTCAAGAAAAAAGCCGCCTTGGTACACCCGACTGGAATCGAACGCCAATCTATCCATCTTTAGAAGCTGTTTTTGCTTAAACAAAGATACAAATTTGTATAGGGATTTTTAATTTTCTCTTAAATAGTGAATTATATATATTTATAGCACAGTCTATCTTATACTATAAACCAAATGGCAAAACTCAATCTTATAGCTCATTATTTTAAATACCGAATGAAACTACAAATTATTATTTACCATAATAATTTTAAGGGGATTTATATAGTAATTTTTCACCATTTATAATCAAAAGTGTTATTACATCTAATTTAATAATTTTAATGTTTCCACTAAACATGAACTCATTCATTAAATAGTATTATTTATTTTTTTCTAGATTGTAATGGTGAGCAAGAATTTTGAAACTCATTCAAGGAATAACAAATCATTTCAAGAAAGTACCCCTGAGTTTTTTAATACTATTACCACCGAAGAACCTGATGTGTCAGCATTTTGCGAAGTGACTCTAACTGCTATAGATGACAATGATAAGACAAATTTAGAAAACAAAAATAAAACGATTCAAAGTAAAAAATCAAAAACAAATACAATAAAAAAGAAAGTTAAAACAAGTAAAGAAAAGGGGGCTTTAAATAACAAAACTACCAAAAAATCGAGCAAACGTCGAGTTAAGAGAAAACGAACTTGTGTTGATGCAAATGAAAGTATCGTGTTGAGGAATTTCGCGAGTCCACAGTCCAGCGGGCCATCCTCAAGCACGAGTGACCCAGTGCCTGTCCAAGACAAACGTCACACCTGCCACATCTGTCTAAAGAGCTACGCAAGTCGCCACAGCCTCACCGAACATATGGCCTGGCACAGTGGTATAAAGACCTTTTTCTGTCCTGTGTGCGAGAAAGGCTATTACAGTGCGACTCAGCTCAGGACTCATGCCAGGACTCACTCCTCCATCAGACCCTATCTCTGTAACATATGTGGCAAATCTTACAAGCTGGATTCAGACCTCAAGAGACACTCTTTCATCCACTCTGAACTATCGCCATACCTATGCAACATTTGCGGCAAGACCACCAATAGTAAGAGCGAACTGAATGTCCACATTCAATTGCATTCTAACGAGAAAAAGTATCTTTGTTCAGATTGTGGTCGAGCCTTTAAGCTGAGGAGCGTGTTGAAGAAACACTCTGCGGTCCACAGCCCGGAAAAACCTGAGGTCTGTAAGGTCTGTGACATGTCATTCAAGAGAAAGGAGTATTTAGAAAGGCACATGCGTATCCACACAGGTGAAAACCCTTATATCTGCAAGTTCTGTGGCCGAGCGTTCTCGGGCAAGTGGAACATGATACAGCACGTCCGACTTCATACTGGTGTCAAACCGTATGTATGTAACGTTTGCGGAGAAGCATTCACACACAATGTGACTCTAAGGAAACATGCCGAGAAGCACAAAGTTCAATTGGACACACAACACATAATGCCACCATCTCTGTACGAAATGGCTAATTCACTACAATGAGAAATTAGATTAATTTTACCGATTACTATCCTCAGAATATATTTTTAGTCATATTTTATACATTTGATAATACATAAGCTATCCTTTTAAGAACCAAATATTGTCTTACTACTTCTCTAAGATTAAAATTAAATAAATTGCACGTAAATAGACTTATTTCTGATCTTTCAACTAACATTTAGTTTGTAAATGCCATTTAGGCCCATTATTATTTCAGAGTTTGTAAAGATCACATTTACAACTTATCTCCAAATTATTGTGCTAAGCTCATTGCACTACAATACCTGGACTCATAATTTCAGAACACTCCAACTCAAAACATATGGATACTGGTGATTTAATTTCTAGTCAAATTTCATAATATGGTTGGCTTGTTCATTGGGTGGTTCTTGATTGTATGCTTGCTGAAAAATTGTAATAATTTAATGACGTTCACTTGTGAATTGGACTATTGTATAGTATTTATAGTATTTAGTTGACTTAGGAGAGAACCATTTTGTTTCAAAGGGTTTGTCAAGCTAGACTTAAATTTTGTATACATGTTTTATGATATAGAGGAGATAATGAAACACATTTTCTAATTCAAAGGAGGTCGAACGGCAGCATATTGGTTACAGTAAGGCAGACAAGGCCATTTAAAAAATGTATTAATAAAGGGCCTGCTTAACACAAGGTTTATTAGCGACAAATATAAGTGATAAGAGTAAATAAAGTAATAGAAGAATTGTGCCTACGCTAACGTGGAAAGAGGATGAAAAAAACTACATTGTGAAGAAAGGATATGAAATACAGTGAAAAATTATACATAGAAAACCTCCAACTCACACTTCATGATCTTTTCAAATCCTTAACACAATCAGTGGTGGTGGAACCGGGATAAATTGTCCCCTCATACCCCTTCCCCCTCTTTTTCTCACCCATCCTCTAAATTTACTTTACTCCCCTCTGCTTTTCTTGAATATAAAACTGAAATATGGCCTTGTATTAAACAACAAATAGCTTCTACAAACATCCATTTTTAAAAAAATTGGCAAGGCATTGGTTATTTTAGAAAAAAACGAATAGATATTCTTATATCATGTTTTTCATAAATCAAAATTTTCATCTAGAGCTATGGGTGTGCGAAACTTCGACTTGGCTTCAAAACAAACATCAGCTTTGACTTCGCTTTGAAACCAATTCTGGCTTCGAAGCTTTGACAATAAAAATATTGACAGTCAAAATACTCCATCTATGTTCTAATATAGCCATTCTAAGCTGTTTCATGCATTAAAAATTAATATTTATATGCAAAAGTTCTGAAATTGCATGTTATGAAAATAGCTTGATTTATTAAATTAACACACAAATTACAAACAATTGCACAATAAAACATTTTCTAAGTACATAAAGTAATATAAATAACCACAATATAAATTTTTATCGAGCGTAAAACAATTAAAAGAAATTATTATAATTTCGATTCGGCTTTGAGATTATTTTATATATTCAATTTGAATTCACTTCGAATTGAAAAAAGAGGACTTAGCACAACCCTATCTAGAACTAAAGAAAAATACAATGTAGGCTAGTGATCATAGATGAATTAAATAGCGCAAATACTTTTCATACTGTGACAATAGCATGATTCTTTTAAGAAGTTTTTTTTTAAACTACTTTAAAAAATTATCCAGTGTCCATGAATAACAGGACACTCCGGATGCTAACATAGAAATGTCATGCCAACCTACTTTAGCTCAAACCCCAATGAAAGGCATCCTTAACCTAGGACTCAGATTTATTTTTATATTTAAATTTTGCTATCTTGTACTTTAATCCAATATTAAAATTAGGTTTTAAACTACTAAACCATCAACTTTACTCAATATTATCAAACTGAATTCAAATGTTGAGATGTGATGTTGAGTTGAAGAAAAGACTTTTGAAACAAACTTTGGTGTGATTCTGAAGACATGGATATTTATTATAGTAGACCTAATTTTGGTGGAATATGTTTTTGTTATTAACTTGTTACACTGTATGAGAAGTGAAATATATCAATCTGTTTGGGAGATGAATACATTTTATTACAATATTTTGTTCCTTGTCATTGAACTAAGGTGGACATGTTACACGCTTGAGATACTTATTTTACAAATGTTATATAACCTTTTTTTTTGTGCTATAATGTTACATAACTAGTTTTGGTTGAATCTTTCTATTCTTTTTTCCACCTCATCTCACTGTCTGTTCAGGTTATATGTCTATGTATTAATTTCACTGATGGGTTAGGGATTAGGAAGGCTTAATCTAGAGGAGGTGCACCCGACCAGCATCGAACCCCGATCTCCACGCCTTCGGCAATCTAGCTCAACTTGAGATTAGCGTGTAATTAGATATTGTGTCTTTCAATCCCTCTTCTTACTCTACATTGTAAGGGTGCACATACTGTTAACTACTATTCTTCGTCAAACCCGAGATGTTCTCGGTCCATCTTTTTCTGTAAGGGAAGAGCTCTGATTGGACGATTTGTTTCACTAAAATATCAATGCTATCTTATATTAGTATTATTAGGTGGAATCAATTATTTTCAGCCTTTGAGTGTACATGGTTTGAATTCTGGCAAGAAAAGTCAAGTTTTAGTATTTACCAATTCCCGGTAGGAATAGCAATATTTGCAATAGACTGGACTGCCAATGATAGGGAGATGGAAATCCTAGTATGGTGTACTGAGAGTGGTTTTTTCTTTCTTAATTCATACGTGAGTATACTTTCTCACAATTTAACCTTCCTCTTATTTAACACATTAGCATAATTAGTATATATATGTATAAGCCAAACAGGTACTGAGACACGATGTATGTAATAATAAAAGGAATCATCATTATTATTTGAGAATATTAATATTTTTTGTCTGGGCTATATTAACCGTGGCCCAGTAGGGGAAAGATTAGCCATTATTAATGTACCGTTGCCCAGGGGATGCCTGAATGTAATAATTGTATATTCCTTCTGTGGAGGCTCTTTCCATATTCTGATGGGAAGAGGTGATGGTGGTAGTATAAGTGTGTGGAACTAGTAGAAACGATTAAACCAAACTTAAACCTAATTAATCAAACCCTGGTGACCATTGTAGTAACTCCCCTTTCGGGGAAAATACTGAAGGTGCCAGCCAGGAATCAAACCCAGGACCCCTAGACTTGTAGCCAGGTGCACTGACCACTACACCACAAGGTCGGTTATTATTTGAGTTAAGGAATCATGTGACCAGATAATAAAGTCTACGATTACCTACATATTTTATATGCTTTCTGTGTTAAACTTAAGTGATCAGATAACAAAATATTTGTGCCCATGATTGCCTCAACAGAAAATTACCTAGTACCAAGCTCTTTGTTTATAAGTTTTCTGGTAGGTATTTTACACCTAAGTTATACCGCACTATAACCCGCCTCGGTGGCGTAGTTGGCTAACGCGCTTGTCGTGTTGAGCTCAACTGCTGAGGACGGGGAGATCGAGGTTCGAATCTCGGTCGGGTGAACTGGGGGTGGTTTTTCCTAAATGGTTTTCCACTCTCCCTCCACGCAAATGCGGGCTCACTTCCTATAATTCAACCTTCCCAATTCCTAATCCATTAGAGTAATTAGTACTTAAAGCGTATAACCCGAACGGGTAGTAAGACGCGGTGCTAAATATTATTATTATTATACTGCACTATAGTCTATTTCACAATATTTTTAGTGAAAGATTCAAATGAGATGAACATATTTTAAACTTTTTCATTATTATTCTTCTCCATCTGCATAACATTTTGGGCTGAACCATTAAAAATCATATGTAAAACCAGGCAATATTTATTGAATTAAATCTTCATATATTTTATAGCTATATTAACTAAAAATGAGTGATTTGATATTATTAATAGAAGTAATAAAGACAACCATTTTCCATTTCACATTATTTTAACTGGCATTATCTTGATCTATTTTTCCTTTAGATTGTAATGGCGAACAGCGATCCAAACACTCGGTCACCAGTGGCCTTGAAGTCGGACATTGAAGAACATTTCAATTTCATGACAGAAATGTTTAATATATGCTCAGTTAAAATAGAAGATCTTGGTTCAAGTGAAGAAACCGACACTCAAACAATCAAGCACAATAAAATCTCTAAGACTAAGAAAGGTGGAAAGAAAAGAAAACTAATTGGAATTAAATCTGCTAGAACTAGAAAAACTTTAAATAAAAATATAGGAAAAGTTATATTGGTCGACCCCCTAGTCTCGGAGTCCAACAAGAACTCCAAGTCCATAGCCTCTCTCTCGTCTAGTATAAAGGACAAATCAGTTCCGAAGAGTGGTGTTGCAGAAAATTGTAAGGACCCTATAAACTGCAGTGAAATTGAACCCTTGTCCTCTCTTTCAAACCCACTATTCCATTGCTCAAAGTGTCCCAAGACATATGTTACTCACCAGTCTCTCATGAGCCATATGAGTAGTCACATGACTAAAGTATTTGTTTGCACAGAGTGTGATAAGTGCTTCAGCAACGCTTACCAGCTGAAGATCCACGCAGTAAGCCATAGTGCGGAGCGTCCTTATTCGTGCGCACAGTGCGGTAAATGCTTCAAGACATATAACAAGCTAAGCCAACATGCTGGGACCCATTCTGACTATCCCCGCCACCGCTGCGATGTTTGCGGGAAAAGTTTTAAGGCCAAAAGCATCCTCAACAGTCACAGGCACGTTCACTCTAGTGATAAAGACTATTTATGTACAGAGTGTGGAAAGACATTCAAATGGAAACGCGTCTTTGTCACCCACCTCAAAGTCCACAGCACGGAGAAGCCACTCAAGTGTGCGACGTGCAACAAGGCGTTCAAGAGGAAGGAACATCTCAGCAGGCACATGAACATTCACACCAAAGAGAATCCTTTTGTGTGCGAGTTCTGCGGGCGCTCGTTCTCCCAGAGCTCGAATCTGACTTCACACATACGACTCCACACCGGTGCCAAACCATTCTCTTGTCATGTGTGCGGGAAGGCATTTAGGCACCGTTTGTCACTCAAGAAACATGGGAAACATCACAAAGCATCTGAAGTTGGGTCAGAACAGGCACCCTTGGCCCAACATAAATAAGTCCACCACTAATTTAAGGGTAAGACATACTTTTTTTTGTCGTTTTCAAATTAAATCATATTTCTTTGGTAGGTGATACATATTAGTGAGGGAAATAAAGTTCCAGCTTCACAAACACACGCACACACACACACACACACACACTGTATAGCAGGGGAATAGCTAACATTATGAAGAAGGGGGGGACTTAAATGTCTTCAATGTAAAAGTTAAAAGTAATTAACAATAATTTTTAGAAAGCTCCAAAGTGCCCTTTCTCATGAAAATACAATGATTAACAAAAAAAATAGCTCTATTCTATAAATTACCTATAGTGAATTGTGTTCTTTGTACGTGAAATAGTTCTTACAGAAGTCTTATGTGGGTAAAAGTGTTTAAGTTAGGTAGTAGGGTATTTACATGTCTAATTATCTTAGGTACAAATCTTTTTACATCAAAACTTGCAAAAGCCCTCTTCGTGGCACACACCTTGACAAGACTTAAAATTGCAACGTTCTCAAGTATAAAGAAATAAAACTGTTGACAAAATATTGCTTATAAATTTAATAAATCAACATTTAAAAGTGAAAATATTTAGTTTAGTATGGTTTATATTATAAGTATTTGTAGGAGGCTGGGAATCTTAAAGGAGTAATGACACTTAGGATAAAAAAGAAGAAAAAAATGCTACAAAGTGAGGTGAGTATTAATAGTGGAAGGGAAATAAATACTATTCTCACCATGCAAGAAGAATTTATGTAGGATTTATCACTTTGGGGGTTGTGTTTTAAGTTAGATTAGTATATAAACCTGGGGTATTTATTTTTCTTAACTGTCCATTATAAGATTTAGGGAGACTTAATCTAATAGTCTACCCTGTAACTACACCCCTGTTGTATAGTAATATTTAAATATAAGTGGACATATTAGCTTGTGATATGAACAAATTCTCACTTCAATTAAATCATAAGTTTGGTTCTCTTCTTTATAGAGCTAACACGTTAACAAGGCCTAATACGTGGACACTAGTTTGTCAAAAACAAAAAAAAAGGCGGAAATACATCAATACGGATCTAGATGTCGGTGAGGAAATGTCGGTACTTAGGACACTAGAGCTTCACTTCAACTCACATCCTAAACTGTACAACCAGAACAATATATTAGAATATTTTTTTTTAGGAATCTGGCCTTTATTTGTTAAGTATTCATGCATCAAGTCATGTGATCAGTAGATGTTACCTTTGTTAACTAAGATCAATAACTATAAAAGATAATAAATAATTTTATAAAATGTTAATCAATGTTGACCACCAAAAAAATATTGTATATTTAAAACTTTTTTTACTTTCAGAATAATTTTGTAATAATTACCGTATCTTGTAACCCGGAAGTTCCTCCCAAATGTGTGCGTATGATCATAAAATATGCAATTTACATAAATATTTTTAAATTATAATTAACAAACTGTAAAATAATGTTTATATAATCAACTAGCATCAGCATTACACTTCAACATATCTCTTGATGAAGTACAATATTATGCTCATATATATAGTTTGCAAAACCAAGAGACCCTAATTTATAACCACTTATATGTGTTAGTATGTTTAGGGGCAGGGAAAACTATTAGAAATCTAGTACAAAGGCAAGGGATATTTTTCATTTAACATTGTCATAATTTTTATTTATTTGCTCTCAAAAATACATCATATTATAAATGACTAGCTGATGTATTTGTCAATGATGGTGTTGATTTTATGTTTTGGCATGTACAAGGTATTTGAGTAGAGGAAGCAGCCGCCATCTCTAGGATTTCCCACCCCTTTCTGCCTCTCTTCTCCACTTTAGGCGATCATATTTTAAAACTCCTCAAAACTCTTTCACTCGATTATAGAAGGAAACCTTTATTTTAAATTTTAAGGCTCCATGTCCTTCAAAAGATACATTAGTGGAATTTTAAAACTTTTAAACACCCCTTTTTTCACCCCTTAAAGATCAAATTTGAATTATTATTTTGGCGTAGTTTTTTTTAAATACTCCCTGATGTATAATTATGCAGAATTTTGTCCCTTTACGCTATTCGGAAAGTGGGAAAATTAGTGATGAGTGAGTGAGGGCTTTCGCTTACCTTAAAAAAATTTGAGTTCAAACATAGTGGAATTTAAGCCTGGTACAAACAACACAGCTTCTTAAACAAAAAAGTTGTACGAAGAAGTTGCAGCCTGAAGATGGCGTCACAGGAACACCAAGAATTGTACATGATCTGCTTTGCACACATTTTTGTATGCAATATCTTGTACCTTGTTGAGAATAAAATGCAAGCTAAACTGGCCATTTTTGCTTTGCATCTTTTGAGATGTAAACATATATAACCTTGTCTGCTAGATAAAAAATGTGTTTGAATACATTAGAGAGTACTTATTAAGCATTAAATTATTGTTTAACTGGTAATGTTTAGAATTAGATATATTTAATTAAATATATAATAAAAATATAATACAGGAGAGTCTCGAAATTTGGCCTAATGTGGACTGAGATGGTGTTGAGTTATTGAAATGTTGAGTTTTACGAATGAACTTATATAATTTGCATGTTTACTATGTCATGTTTACTAAACAAGGATGAATCACAGTACAGTATTGAATATTATATGTACATTTGCGCTGTACTGTAGTATGGTACAATAACATTAAAATACATACAGTACAATATATTATGTGTTAATATAATGGTGTAAGTACATACGTTTAATATACAGAAATGCAGTACAGTACTGTACATATAACATTGTATTGATTCAAATAACACGTTACTGAATTGGAAAACTAACAAACATAGCACTTGTAAAAACACCACAGCATGACTATTCCACTCGAGTTACACAAACAAACTGAGAGGTTATACAACTGAATGACCTTGGATTGTGATGACTGGTGCCAACAACTTTGTGCACATGTCGAGCTACATGGAATGTCAATTTATCGAGTGTTGAGTTTTCAAGACTACTGGATTTATTTATATATAACTTTAAACGTTACTTGTTTTTAATACTATATATATAGTTACTATATAATATAATTTTTATATTTAAGCGAATTTTTGGTATCTATGATAATTCACAAATTATGCTCAAGATCTTGTGGTCACTCGCACACACTGTGTGAATATTCCTCGGGTAAAGTTTGTATACAATCGACGTGACCAAATTATTGTACAATTTCTTGCACAACTTTTTGTACAAGAAGTTGTTTCATGTGTTTCTAGCTTTAAATATTCAACAACAACACCCAGTTTTACTTTTAACATTTTACATTAAAACAATTGTTGATGCTTTTTCATAAAACAACATAAACAATTTCATAGAAATTATTTCACAAAACAATCGTTTCTATCAAACTATGACATAGAGGATAAAGATTAATCTCCCACCTCCCCTCAATATAGTATATAGATTTAAATACTATACCACATCAAAAAGTTTTTTTCTTTTCTCTTAGTTTTGGAACTCCTTCCCATTTCCTTGTCATTAATTTTGAACATTAAGAATGTTCAGAACTTTATGGTAGTTTGGGGTCCTTATAACTGTCTCACAGATTTCATTCTTCTACCAATCTAATAAGTACCGAACTTATTTTAGTTTTGAAAATTTTGAAACTCCCATTTTGCCAGCCCCCTGTTAGAAAGAGAAAATATTTAACACTCATTTTGATATTTGGAGTGATCCCTCTACATTCCTGGCATATTCTAATTTTCTACCTTCACTAATTTTGTTTATAACATATATGCCGCCCCTTTTCCCCTCATCTGTCTTGAATGCTTATTTGGAGTGGTCCCTATACTCGATTACCGAATTTCACTGTTTTCTACAAGAGAAAACAGTAGTTTTTTTTTATGGAAGTTTTGAAAATTTGAATACCTCTCCTTCTCCCCGATATTTCTCCAAATTTCAACTTAAAACTTCTGAAGTGATCCCTTTACATGCCTGCTGAATTTCAATCTTATTCCACACTGAGAAGTATTTATTTCTATTAGTTTTGGAAATTGTGAACACTACACCCGCCGATCTTAAAAAACTCCTATAAACTTAATATTTTTTTCATATATATTTTTAGCACCACGTCTTACTACCTGTTCAGGTTATATGCACTAATTATGCTAGTGAGCTAGGGATGAGGAAAGTTGAATTCAGAGGAAGTGTACATGCAATTTTTGTGGAGGGAAAGTGGAAAACCATTTTAGGAAAAACCATCTTCATTACACCTGACTGGGATTCAAACCCTGATCACCCAGTCATCGTCATTTCAGTCTAACACAAGATTGATGCCTTAGACCATTGGGCCACTTAAGCAAGTAATTTCATATTAAATATGAATTTGGTTATTTGGAGCTGTTTGTCTACTTAAATACCCCATTTTTAAATTTCTGATTTTAATGTAACATTAGCGTGTACTGACTGCTATTATTATTATTATTATTATTATTATTATTATTATTATTAGCACCGCGTCTTACTACCCGTTCGGGTTATACGCACTTACGCTAATGTGTAATGGTAGGGTGATTGTGAGATGAAATGGAGGACCTACAGTTTAACGTGGAATCCGAACCACGGTGGAGGCCTGGCATTCCTCACATTCACAAGATGTCTTGTCAGAGGTGAAGGAAGGGTTTGGTAATCAGATAAATCTTTGCCGGGACCGAGGATTGAACCCCGGCCGCCAGCACAGAAGTCTGACACCTTACCCCTAGACCGCCAGGTCACCTACGACGGCTAATATGAAAATGTTACTACTCGCCCCTAAACAAGCTAATATTCATAGACATCCTTCAATAGAAATACAAATAAGACCTGCTCGCCTTATTAAATACTATCCCAAATAATGTTGTACTCATAGACTTCCAGAATTATTAAACATCGCAATCTTACTATGTCAAATATAGGTCTCTACTCACGCATATATATGCCTGGAGTAGAGCGACTTACCAACCTGTTCACCACGAATGCTAGAACGAAAAGAAGTCCCAAATAGGCTACAAATTGTGCAGCACTCTGGTGTTCCAATGGAGTGAGCCAGCAATGCTCTGATTGGCCCGTCCTGTACTATTGGAAGACCATTCATATTCATGAACACCTGGATGGCGTACGTGATCAAACTAGCATAGCCCTACACCTGCTTGTCTTGCGTCTTGGAGTTCGTGTTTTTGGGAAATAGTCGAGTGCAGCGACTGATAATCAAGACAGCAAGAACCAGCCTACATGATGTAAACAATGGAGCCTTTCAACCTGAAGTTATCGAGGGATGTAGCAAAAGACAACTCCCACCTTCTCACCTTGAAACTAGACCTATATAACGAGGGATCACAGACAATATAGAAGACTAATACATTCGTTACTTCCACGAGAAGTCCTCTTCAGGACTAGGGCATTATCTAGCCAAGACGGCTTATAATTATATCATTATTTGAAATCTATAAAACATTGCCGTAATGGGGTTGATTTCATTATATACTTTGGCTTAGTCTATTATGGAAATCTTTCAGTGTAGGCATTGGTAATGTTTTTCTAAAACCTTTCATCTTTAAACGTAAATTCTTTTGTGGAGAACGTAATGTTTCCTGTTGCCACTTGGGCGCTAGTATCTTTGTATTTTCTTGGTTTAAATAGGTAGCCACATTATTTAAATATTATTTTATGTCTTGCAATATTTAGGTTGAATATTAAATATTTGCTTTTGTGGTTATCAATAATAATTTAAATTCTTTAAATTGATAATGTTTCTTTTTTTGGTGGTTTTGTAGACATCTTATCTTTGAAGTTAATGTAAAGTAACTTATTTTTGTTGATTAATATAGTTTTGACTTTAATATTCATGAATTCATTTAGGCTAACATAACTTTGTTTTTTCTATCTTAATATTGAATATTTAAATGTGAGAATTGTGTTTAATTCTTTAAAAGTGATTAGGGTAGTTGTCCTGCGAAGGGTTGAGTTTTGTCAGGAAGTCAAACCTTTGTGCTTTAAGTAAATATCTGGGGAAATATTTAAATTTATTTCCTAAATTTAAACTGTTTTGTCTGTATTCACTGGTGTGAATTCGACGCGCTGTAAACTATTTAAAAGAGGCTCGCTAAGCTCTTTGCCATCTTGTAATAATTTAGTAATTTAAACCTTTGATCCTTTTGACTTTGATCTTAATTCATTCTGGTGAATTAGAAGCTTGTATATCATTTAGAAAAGTTTCTTTAAATAATAGCAACGATTTTGTTTATTTGATTGGTCTCTTCTAGACAAGTTTATATAATATAATTATATACCTTAAAAGTAACAAACTGCGGTTGTAATACATTGCTATGATTTATTTGTTTTTCAACACACTTCAGTAAGACCTGTAAGGTCATGCAACTTGTTGTTTTAATGCTGTTTTTTACTCTGAATAAATAATTCAAATATTTATTTAACCTGCAAATGTTTACTTTTTTCATATTATTATTTCCTTTAGATATCGCCCTCCTAGTTTCTTAGTCTATTGTGGCCGTACCTAAATAGAGTGAGAGTGGAGCGGTACATTAAGATTTGTATATTTTCTAAGTACCTACCCTCTGATATAGGCCTACAACTATGCCAAATTTTAACCTTCTAGCTATTCAGGGAGCAGGAAAATTAGTGATAAGTGAGTGAGGGCTTTTGCTTTTATACATACAGATAAAGTACATACTTAAATATATTGTAACCTGCTTAAGTGTTTGCATGGTCTAAGGTGTCGCTCTCGCAGTAGGGTGAACTGCCGATGACGGGGTGGTTTGAAATTTAAATCTCAGTCGGGTGTACTGAGAGTGGTTTTTACAAAACTGCTTTCCACTCTTGCAAGACAAGAGTAGGTACACTTCTTCTAAATTTAAACTTTCTTATCCCTAAAACCCCTATTGTAACTAGTACCTAAGTGCATAATAATAAGATGAGGTGCTAAAAAAACTACTTTCGAACTACTATTTTGTCGAAGATGCAATTTATGGCCAAAGGTAGCCAAAGCCGAAGAAGCTGATTGTTCGGTTGGACACCACTAAACTATCTTCAAATATACATAAATATAATTTTCTTAATATTTCTCTTCGTCACATAGCAATACGTTTTCCAGGGACATGTGCTACATTGAACTTGTTCAACCATAAACTTTGTTCCCTCATCACCTTTTCATGTTACGCATTCACAAATTTGATTTTTTTTTCAATGATTTTTATATTATTGAATTATGTCATATCTTTCCAAATTGTTCTTAGTATGCCAGCTAAGTTGAATTAGAATCCTTATTGGTTTTATTTATTTTTCCTCCCTAGATTGACAAGCTGATTGCTGCTTTAAAAGTTTGCTCATCGACAGCACGTAATGAAATAGAAGATGATGGAAAACTATTAGATATCTCTGTTGATTTGAAAGATATTAGTTTCTCTCAAGAAACCAGAGACTTAATCATACTATCGAGCGACCATGATGGGTTTTCCTCATCTGCCTCATCACAAGACTCAGGATCAGAATATATCTCCTCAGAGAAATCTGAAGACAACATGTTATTGAGTTCAAATGTCCTGGAGGGCAACCCCCATGATTTGGATGGTAATGTGCAAATTAATAGAACCTTCCATTGCCCAAAGTGCCCAAAGGTGTGTCCATCACCCCAATCATTGGTCACTCATATGGTTGCTCACACAAGGATGATAAATATTTCCTGTGACCAATGTCGGAAGAGGTTCTTCACCCAATCCCAGTTGAAGGCTCATAAATTCATAGTCCACTCCGAGAAACGTGTCTGTAACATATGTGGTAAGCATTATAATAAGGATGACCTAGAGCGCCATCTTGATACCCACTTCAGAGTTTCCAAACACATATGTGACATCTGTGGTGAGACTTTCAAGAGGAAAACTGTGCTGTTGATTCACCTGAATTCTCATGTCATGGAGAGGAAATATGAATGTGCAGAGTGCGGTAAATTTTTCAAGCGTAAATTTAACTTAGCCCGTCACATCAAAGAACATTGCACACACAAACTTAATCGCTGTCCTGGGTGTGGCAAGTGCTTCAAGAGGGAGGATCATCTTCAGATGCACATTCAAATCCATAAGAATAAGTCTGTCAAGCAATGTCACCTCTGTAATAAACACTTTGTGTTTTACTGTAAGCTACTGGTTCACTTACAACACTGTAGAAGCAAGCCTTATGTTTGTCCGATTTGCGATCAGAAGTTCACTTACAATAAGAGTTTTAAGACCCACCTGTTGGAAAAACACAGTACAGGCAAGCAAATTAATTATCGGTCAAAGAAAACAAAGTGTTATTAGTTTTGATAGTTTTAATTTAATTATTGTGTTAAACATAAGGGCTATTAACACATTTTCCAAGTAACGATTAAAATGATTCATATAGTATGTTAGGATTGGTAGTGTTTAGAAACAAAGTATCAAACAGAGACTGACGTAAAAACACTGGTGCCCAAACTATCAATAGCCATATTTATATTATATTCATTCTGGAATATTCTCTATAAACTCATATTGAACATTACTATATACATTATTTTACAAGCACCAAGGACCAAATAAAGGGAAAGGTTTTTCCAGTAGCATAACACATTTAAAAATCTTTATATATTATTTTCTTAGGTACAACTTATAACACAATATTTTTATGTATGTGAACAAGAATTTAAAATGATAATTTTAGCACTTTAATTAAATGAATTGTATAGTGAATAATTCATGTTGTAGAATAATAAGTTCAACTTGATAATTTTATCAACTTTATTAATAATTATGGCCACTGCATGTTTGTTAGTTAAATTATTAATTACAAACATATATGTGACATGGGGGTGAAACTCACACCTACGCAAGAAAAACACTACTGGCAAAATGCTGTAAATTATAAGTTTATATATATATATGGTTGGCACACACACACACGTGCGCGCTCACACACATTAGAAGCCAACACTCAGCTAAATATAACGAAAGATGCTCTCTGTTTTTCAAACTGTTAGTTTTGAAACCGTGCCCTGCAACCAATCATAACACACCTATGACCGCGTGACTCAAAACTGGTCATACAGATCAATGCTGGAAACAACAGACGCCCTTCACCTTGCAAGGTGCAGCTCACACAATAGCCTCATGCTGGTTATTTATAGTTTATTGCATGCACCACACTTCTCTTATATTTTCACCCTTTTACAATGCACTATATGTCAAATTCTAGCTCATAGTAACCTTAACCTTAAAATTGAATGTTACAAACTGTAATTACTTATCTTCTATCATCAATTCCTTATAATTGATCTAGTTCAATTAGTGTAAGGTAATTTTGCAGTTGATTATGTCACTCTAAACAAAAATCATAAATATCTACACATAAATGTGTAAAATGTGCCTGTTGTCACATGTAACATTACAGTTTATTCATCAGTGTATTGATAACTTTGAACCAATTTTAATATACAACAGATTGTACCAATGAGAGGGATGGTGAGTATTATTTTTTTCATTGTCTCTAGGTGATTGCTGGTGGGTTAGAAAAGAACAAGGTCGAGTCTCGTTTGAGTGTACTGAGTTTTATTTTTTTCCTAAGTGGTTTTCCACTATCTCTCTACGCAAATATGGGTACACTTTCTCTAAATCCAACCTTCCTCATCCCTAGTCCATTGGTGTATAACCCAAAAGGGTAGTAAGACGCGAGGCTAAAAAAAAAATCTTGTTCACTTAAAATAAATATTTGTAAGTCACTGATGTTCACTTCTGGTGTTATAGCCTACTATTTATATTATTACTACTATTATTTATAGAGTTTACAAGGAAAATCCACAGCCTGTCTTTCACCCATCAACCATAAAGTTAGTTTGGTTTTACAGATTTGTACTTTATTATAACCACCCGCCTCGGTGGCGTAGTTGGCTAACGCGCTTTTCGTGTTGAGCTCTACTGCTGAGGACGAGGAGATCGAGGTTCGAATCTCGGTCGGGTGAACTGGGGGTGGTTTTTCCTAAATGGTTTTTCACTCTTCCTCCACGCAAATACGGGTTCACTTCCTCTAATTCAACCTTCCCAATTCCTAATCCATTAGAGTAATTAGTACTTAAAGTGTATAACCCAAATGGGTAGTAAGATGCGGTGCTAAATATTATTATTATTATTATTATTTATTATAACCGACAATAAATTAATTTAAGCAGGGCTTTCACATACACTTATTATGCTGCATTAACTTATTTAAACTTATTTTAGATGTATGATAGTATACCTGTAAATTTGATTAAAATCGGTGGATATAATGTCTTCACCTGTCCAAATAGAGATTTATATGAAAAAGTTGACAATTTGTTATTAAGTCACCATCATATATTTTTAATGAATATAAATCTCAATGACTTTATGTTAAATGTT
The DNA here is from genome assembly GCA_901482245.1 of Timema douglasi. Lineage (NCBI taxonomy): Eukaryota > Metazoa > Arthropoda > Insecta > Phasmatodea > Timematidae > Timema > Timema douglasi. The sequence continues at coordinate 374,044 of CABEEJ010000082.1, read as the reverse complement.
TTGCTTTTTGAAGTAGCTATGATAAGAAAAGATGGTATTGTTATAATCATATATGTATATTATTTGTTTACTGGTTCTTTGCTTCTTGGATATCTGATATAATATGTTCATGATAACTTAGGCCTTTTCTAGCAAATGGAATTTTACTAAAAACAATTCCATACTCTCCCACCTGAGTAATTATGTTGTAACCATAAGAGATAATATTAATTGACTTCACATTTCAAACTGAGAACACAAGTAGGGGTAATACGTAACTGCTTTGAATGACTTTTTGATTTTCAGAAAAGGCTAAAGCTACCAATAGCTGAGTACAGTATATTAATTATATCTCGAGATGAGGCTGTCCCTACATTTTTCCATGTTTATTTAGGAGATGTATACTAGAATTAAGGGGTCAAAAGGGGGCTAAACATGCAAACTTCCACTAAAATTTTATGAACAAAAGTGTAAGAGTAATAAAATGAAAAATGTAATGTAATGTAATGACATTCCAAACATTAAAAGTACAGGTTGTTCTAAATAAAACCTACCCCAAATGCACAGCATATCAACGTATGTGTTTGAAATGTGTGCCACCAACCGCTATGCATAGTTCCGCTCGCAAACATTTATTTATTGAAACATTGCAAAACGGCTGGTGGTATACGTATTGCACTTTTTAAGCTTATGTTATCAATTACATTCTTTCAGCCTGGGGTGGACCAACTTGAACAAAAGTGACATTTTCATTCTTTATTTTTTCATACTAGGTAGGATTAAGTATCTAACTACAACACTATGTACAAATACATTGTGAAGGAGTACCACACCATAAAATGAAAAAGTTCAAATAGAATAAAAAATAATAACTACAATGGGCACCACTTAATGTGATCACATTGGGAAAGAAGAATTGATAACAATAGCCAATTGATAATAATAAATGATGCCACATTATATACAGATGCTTTGCTATAATCGATAACAATAAAAAACTTCAGTATTAATTCTACCATGTTTTCCCTTTAATTTGTGTATGTTAAGACATATTATATATGAATGTGCACTGTATAAATTTTTCCTGTATTTACATTAATTCTTAGATATCTCATTTCGATCACAGTTACCTTACTCTTGTATTACTCCTGACAAGCTTACGCTTCACATCCATAAAACAATGTTGGTATTAACACACTTTTATATACTGCCATCTTCCTCTTTCAATACTACTTCATTCCTTGCAATAGTTCACATATGCATTAAATAATAAGTTTTAAATATGAATCATACATTTTTAATTTTTATAATTTTTACCTACCTATTTGAATGTCTCTGCATACTCCTGGGGCTATGTGTACTCTAGGTTTAATAACACAGCCCTAGACCATAGTGCCACCAATGTTGGTTGCTGTATGTCAACCACACTTGATACACACACTACTTTGTATTTTTAAATTGATGAAGAAAATATATAACTAGATTTTAAAAAAAATATAAAACTGTCTACAATGTCCCTAAAAGACGGTCATTTATGAAAAATATTGATTAGGCCTATATATTTATTTTCAACATGTTTATTTAATACATTTGTCTAAAATTTAAAATGTAGCTTACATAGATTTATTCACATTAAATAGTACCAAAAATAATATGACATATCAGTATTAAAAAAATAAAAAATAATTCACAGTTAAAAAACTTACTAAAATCATTCAAATTTATATTTTCAAGAGATATCTGATAAACCGAGAAGCTGCGTACATGATTACGCTTGAATTAGAAATTGAGTCAAATTGCTGTTTTCGGCATTCTTCACTTAAAAGAAAAATTGGGATTTGGGAAGTAGCTTTAACTTTTAATATCGTTGGTATTTTTTTAAATATGGTAAAATTATGTAATAAATCTAAATTCTTCTGTCTTTTATTGATGAATAAAGGTAATATATTTTCTTCCCACAAATTGCAATTGGGATAGTTTATATTCTACACCTCATTAATAGTTTTTATTTCAAGTTTGTACAAATGTCAAAGCGTTTAAAAAGTAATATAGTATTGTTTTTTATAGATTCAAATAATCTCCAAGACTAATGAGCCAACATCTTTATCCAAAGTACAAAATGACAACAGTAAAACAGCTAGTAAAAAACAAAAGAAAGGCATCAGACTAAATGCTGGTATTCTCAAAAAACAATCTTTGAGAGCACAAGAACATTTGGATGAAAACAGTTTGAAAAGGGAAATATTGAGCAAGAACGATCCTAAAGTTGAAAGTAAAGCACCAAGCTCAGTGGGGAAAGATACAGACATAAGAGTGATCTTGCCATGTGAAGAGGTTTCTAACACAACTGTTGGTGATGAATCTGTGGATCACTCCAAGGATAAACCAACCACAGCTACACGGTTCAGGAAACAGTTCCGTTGTCCTCACTGCCCCAGAACATTCAAAAACCCCAGCTATTGGAGGGACCATGTGGCCACTCACAGTGGCATCAAGAACTTCACCTGTCAGGTCTGTGACAAAGGTTTCTACAGCATCGTCAAGCTGAACATCCACGCAAAGACGCACACCACGGAAAAAGACTGCCTCTGTAGCACCTGCGGTAAGGTTTTCAAGAAGAAGTGCGAGCTCAAGAAACATGCCCAGATACATTCAGAGCGCCCACTGTTCCTGTGCAACGTGTGTGGCAAATCATTCAAGACTAATCACTACTTGAAGAGCCACCTCATGGTGCACTCTGGCGAGAAGAACTTTGTGTGTACTGTATGCGGGAAGGCATTCACATGGCACGTGACTCTAGTCACTCACTCCAAGGTGCACAAAGCCGAGCGGCCTGTCTCGTGCACGTTGTGTAGCAAGGCGTTCAAGAGGAGGGAGGTGATGCTCAAGCACATGCGTGTCCACACTGGGGAGAAATCTTACAAGTGTCTGTTTTGCGACCGTGGATTCACGGACAAGTGGAACTTGACTCAGCACGTTCGTATACACACTGGAGATAAACCATACAAGTGTGATGTCTGTAACCAGGCCTTCACATACAACGTGAGTCTGAAGACACATATTCAGCAACGCCACCCAGGTGGAGCTATAACACCTAAGTAATTGTTACCAAGATTATATTCTTGTTAACAGCTTTAAAATTTGGTAAGGATGGACTTAATTAATAATAATATTCCAGATAAGATAACTCGATTCAAATATTAGCTAAATAAATGTAATATTTTGATGAAATTGAGAATTTATTAAAATGCCTGGATATGGACTCAAATCTTAGACCTTTTTAACTTAATAATAATCAACTGTTTTAGCAATGGAGCTATCACATCAATCTCATCATGCTATGTATTGTCTTCATGGTTGTTTATGGACTCGTCCCTGTTGATATACTATTTTCCGGTCCAGTTCCCACACATGTGCTGGGGTAAGAAAATCCTCTACTTTTAGGCTCACAGACTGCTGACCAGACAGTTGTGGAACATCTTTCTAAGTTGTTTGATGGCTTGTAAGTAATATCTATACACTTAGCTAGCTTTATTTTATTCTCTAGGCTTTCTGTCATTACATGTTTCTCACCTCCTTTCTTCCCAGTGTTGCCAACTCTCCCACAAATACATACTCTGCACCATTGATTGCCAAACTTTTTGAATGGTTTATCATCCCAATATTTTCCATAATTTGGAGTACCACCAATATAATGCTGAAACTATACCATTTCTGTACATTTTTAAAAGGTGCCCCACATACTGTGTGGCTCTCTGAGCTTGAATCAGTGTTGACATTCCTCTAACCACTGGTTAAATCTATTTTACTTTTGGTTAGACTTGGTTGCAATATATTTATAGGATTTTATGAGACACTATATTTTTCCTACTCTAATTTGTTTGTTTTGTTTGGCTTCTTACTGCATACCACCAGAAATAACTTTACATACCACATTTTGGAAACCGCTGCTCTACACTGTTATTAAATAATCAAAGAAATAAAATAATAATTCTATAAAAATAATGAACCAAATTACTTATCTTAGATCACTAAATATCTGGAATTCATCTGAACAACTTTTTGGGTGAAACTTTAATCCCTGCATCCATGTTGCTGTTCCCCCCTCCTCTTCACCTTCCCCCCACCCCCACCCCCACTTTCCCTTTTTAAAAACATTTTTAAGTTAGCTATGCAATTAATAGTTTCTTATGACGCTGCTTGATCCTCCACCTTACATTTTGTGATACACCATACCTTAACTTGTGGCTAACATTCTGACTATATCTTCTTTCAGAGGGTTAACGAATCAGCACAGCATATCCAATTCGGCCTATCACATTATTGCACTGTGTTTTAGGTGTTTTGAGTATCTTTCCACCTTTATTCTATTGTTTCATTAATATTTTATCTCCTGCTTTGATGTTGCTCAATCAACTGAGCACAGTATATTATACATCGTTACTCTGTCACACTTAACAACTGAGCACAGTATATTATACATCGTTACTCTGTCACACTTTGAACAAGAATAAATCTTGTGAGGCGGTTATTTTTCGAGTAATAAGCATGCGGTGGCACCATTGCAGGGTGAGGGGTGATTCTATATAAAAACAGGTATTTATGTAATGTTCTGGTGATGTCATGCTTCTACAATATGAATGATTCAGACCCTCATCCTTCTCTTTTATGACCTATGTAAATAATGACAAATTTTCATCAAAACAGCTTTTAAAAAAATACAAAAAAAATGTATGGCCAAAATTGATAACATTTCGTTATACTATTAGTATTGTTTTATAATTATTCATACTATCCATCAAAAATGACATCTTCAGATTACATGATTTAAAGTATGATTACATGAACATAGTAACTTCTGGATGATAAGGCTTTTTTTATGAAAATTGGACTGCATATATTATTTCTTACACATTAGTATTTTGTTTGAATCTATTAAACCTGAACAACAAATACAATTTAAGCTATTTAGTTACAGTACCATTTCTTTACTCTAAATTAATATTAGCAGTCAATAACAATATTAAAATAAATCAAACTGTTTATTGTTTTTACTTTTGTTTGTCTCTTTTTATTAGCCTGGTGTTGCCTGGGGTAACCACACAATGAATTGTGTGGCTTACCTGTGGCAAAGTCTTTTTTTTTTGCTTCAAACAATAAAAATAAATTCATTTTATTCCTCTGAACCATTTTTTAATTAATTTAAAAGAAAATCCAAATAGTAAAATTCTGGCTTTGAGCTGCAATGTTCATGCACAGGTGCTACAAATTTTAAAGTTTCAGGCCTCTGTGTGATAGATAATCACACAATGATCATGACCAACTGACAAAATTTCATTTTATTAATATAGTTGAAAATAAGCATTGACTGGCTGTAAACCATAATTTAGCTCAAATAGGAACAGTGAAACTAATTTAGAAACTAAACAAATCAATAAAAGAATACTAGTCTGGGAAACTGCACATGTTTATTAATGTTCTCCACATTTTCGAGAAGGCCTAAATATATATATGTGTCTAGGGTTGGAATGTTAAGTAATAACTACATCCACTGTATCAACACATGCCAATACATAAAAGGGAGCATTAAATGTTGGCTTATTCTTTGTGGTCTCGATATGTAAATATACCTTTTTAAGTTGCAATACATAATATTATTAAAATAAGTTCATTCACATATATGTTTCATTTTAAATTTTTGTCTATAGGTGTTAAAATTGTTTTTTGAACTGTTAGATCTGAAAAGGAAATATTGGCATTGATTTTCTTTTAGAAAAATAAAACAATGATTTAGTTGCACTTGATTGAATGTTTTTATTCTACCTTGATATGCATTGTGTTATCACAGTTATTTGAATTTAGGTTGAAAGCTTCCTCCACCATGGTTGCAAGGATTTAGTTGTAAAACATAGCTCTCACATTGTTGTGACAGCAAACTGTTAGCACACAACCTTTTCCACCATAGCTGTAAGAATGTAGTTGTAAAACATAGCTTTCATATTGTTGTGACAGATCATTGATATTTCACAACATTTTCCCTCATAATTGCAAGAATGTAGGCCTACTTAAAAACATAGCCATCACATTGTTGAGATATCTCACCATTAGTTTACAACATATCCCACCATAATTGCAAGAAAGTAGTTGTAAAAGGGTAGCTATCACATTGTTGTGATAGCTCACTGTTAGTTCACAACATATCCCACTATAATTGCAAGAATGTAGTTGTAAAACATAGCTATCATATTATTGAAACAGCTTACTGTTAGTTCACAACATTTCCACTGTAATTGCAAAAATATAGTTTTAATATATAATTCTCACTGTTAGTTCCCAACATGTCTCCCCATAGTTGCAAGAATGTGGCTATAAAACATAGATATCACATTGTTGGTATAGTTTACTGTTAGCTCTTCATATATCCCACTATAGTGGCAAGACTGTAGTTGTAAAACATAGTTATCATATTGTTGTGACAGTTCACTGTTATTTCACAACATTTCCCACTGTAATTAATTGTGAAAATGTTGTTTTAAAATATAATTCACACATTGTTGTGACAGCTCACTGCTATCTCAAAACATGTATCACCATAAATGAAAAAAGTTGATTGTAAAACATATATTTCACATTGTTGTGATGGCTTACTGTTAGTTCACAATAATTGCACGAATGTAGTTATAAAATTTACCTATCACACAGTTGTGACAGATCACTGCTAGTCCACAACATGTCACATCTAGCTGCAAGAATGTAGTTGTAAAACATAGCTATCACACTGTTGTGACTGCTCACTGTTAGTTCACAACATGTCTCATCTAGTTGCAAGAATGTAATTGTAAAACATAGCTATCATACTGTTGTGACAGCTCACTGTTAGTCCACAACATGTCTCATCTAGTTGAAAGAATGTAATTGTAAAACATAATTATCACATTGTTGTATCACGTTGTGACAGCTCACTTTTAGTTCAAAACATTTCCTACTATGGAAGTAAGAATGTATTTGTAAAACATAGCTCTCATGTTATTACACCTCACTGTTAGTTAGTTCACATCATGTTCCACTATAGTTCCAAGAATATAGTTGTTAAACATATCTTTCGCATTGTTATGACAGCTCACAGTTCACATTTCCCACTATAGTTGCAAGAGTGTAGCTGTAAAATATAGTTCTCACATTAGTGTCACAGCTCACTGCTAGTTCACCACTTACCCTGATAATCCATAGTTGCAAGAGTGTTGTAAAATATAATTCTCACATTGTTGCCACCTATCTCACCAATTATTGTACACAGCATCCTCCAGTGTAGTTGCAAGGATATAGTTGTAAAATATAGTTCTCACAACTCACTGACAGTTCACAGTATCCTCCAACATGATTAGAGGAATAAAGTTGTAAAATATTTATCGCATTGTTGTCACATTTCTCATGTTGTTATTTGTTATATATCACATTGTTGCTACACCTCTCACATCTGGCTCACTTCATCTTCATCATGTTTGCAAGAATGTGGTTATATAGAAGAGTCCTCACATTTTTACCAGTTATGAATCCTGCATGATTGAACTTTGGATCTGCAACCTTTTGTACTGTGACCACATTAGGTAGTTTCTTTGACAGCTTCAAGACCTCCTAAAACAATCAGGTAAGAAGGAATATTTTATGTCAATAGCAAACATCATTCAGGCACTTAGGGTGGGGATATGGATACCAGGTTAAGGGTCGTGTTTTAACACTTTTCATAACAGTTTTTTTTTTGCTAAAATATATAAAATTTTGCTCCAATAGAAATATTACAATTTGATTTTCTTCACATGGTGATAGCAACAGTTATCGAATATCTTTAGAGGGTGTCCTTGAATTTAATGACAACTTTTTCTCTTCATCTAATGCCACTATTCTAGTTACAAATATTCAAGAACTATTTATATCACCAGGTGAAGAAAATTAAATGCTTATGTTTCTACTGTAGAAATAAACTTCAAAAAAACTGCCCTAAGCTCATGTTTCCTACAATCTTACCTTAAAACAACTTTGTTAAAAGTGCCTGTAACATCCTTCTTCTAGTTTAGTGCTAATTACTGTGTATGAAGGCCATACTCATAAATTTATCTTATGAATTAGGAGTTCTATATCAGGATTTTGGTAGGAATTAAGAATAACAGATCACATGTATGTATAGATATATGAAAACTGTTTGAGTACCTAACTTTTATAACTGTCAAGAAAAGTTCCGCCATATCAAAGTCAGACTGGGCCTGTGGTGCGTTAAGAAATATAAGAGATAGGAAGAAATTTGTTCAAATTCATCTGGAAATAGTTTTTTTAACATAATTGGGGTGTTATAAATTTTACAAGACTCTGATAAGCTACTTGCCTGGGCATTGAAGAGGAATACAAAAGTATGCCATAGAGTAAGTAAGTACATATTATAATAGAAATTCCTAAAGTTTTTTAAGATACAAGGTTACCGCTTAATTTAAAGAGAACAAACTAAAAAGTAAACTTATGCAAATTTTCTGCTGTGGTGACCAAATTTACTGTAACGGTTTAATTTTAATCTATTTATTGCAATAATTATCATCCTTTTTATTTGGTTAACACATCCAGTGGATAAAAAAATTATGAGTATGTAAATTTAAATCCAAACAGATCAATAATTTCTTTACACAATTAAAAAAAAGTACTCTTGGCTTAAAGCAAATAAATAGTGAGTTTAAAAGTTTTCCCCGAGTTCATTCTCTTAATGGTGCCAGGATCAGATTAGTTTTAAACAAGTTTAACTTTGCTAAATAAAATATTTTAAACAAAGAGAAATTATGTATTCATATTAATAAGTTAATACATCCTCTTACTCTACGCTGAGCCTAGCAAGCCGAGGGTGGAAAATATACGGATTGAATAAAAAACTGCCACAGGCTGGAAATAGTAATGGATGTAAAAAAATCCTCCTACTATAATGACTAATTTTAAGCCAATAAAATATTCAAATTGATATGTTAATCCAAATGGTATCCACCATTTTGGCTCGCGTAACCCCGGATATAATTTTTTTTCAACTTTGTACCACCAAAGTTATTGTTTCATAATGCAAGTTATACTTAATATATAGAGCCCCGTAAAAATTGTTTGTTTTTAGTTAAATTTTGTTTTTTACATCTCACTTTTTGGTGTTATTTTGTAATTATTCAAAATTACATGTTATCTGAAGTGTATTGAGACAAAGGATACAAAATTAAAATTTATTATTAAAACGTTATATATTTGCTTTAAAATTTCCTGTCAAGTTTGTCTGCATATTTCACAATATTGTAGCCTAAATTTAGCATACACTACAACAAAATACTAATCAAATTACACCATGGTCAAAATTTCTGCTTAATTTCTTTTTAATTTCGTGTTTATTTAAAGATTTTTTTTTGGACAAGCAGTGTTATTTTGTTTTATAGGAGGATTTCCTGTAACAAGACGATTATGTTTTATTTCGCTTTTCAAACAATCATACCTAAAAACTATCAAAGGAAAAAGTACTTGATTCCATCTTTGTATGGCACTTTTCGCTTTATCACGTCCTATCATTTTTACGGGGCTCTATTAATATATAGTCTACATCTAAAAAAAATCAAATAAGTTCTAAACTAGAAAAATAGGCCTATGTGTCTATTTTACTATGTAATCCCTAAGATGTCTTCGCATACCCCTGTGGCTAGATGTAGCCCCATGTTGAACAACACAGTTTTAAACCCCTCTGTGGCTAATGTAGGAATCTCTTCGCGCAGCTATTATTAGTCTCAGCCTGTTTGCTATAACATTCTAAGGGCCACTCAAAATTTATGTTTGGATTCTTGCTAAGAATTTCAAGTGGAGCAATTGGCCATACAAGTCAACTAAATCATGGTACACAGTAGACTCATACTGAAGGGATGTAGTGTTATTTGAATTGCTAAACTTTGGTTTATGTTATTAATGGCCAGTGGTTGAATGGTTTAAGGTGTCACTATCGTGTTGGACTGGCCTACTGATGAATTGAAGATTGGGGCACAAATCCTGTTCTGATCTACTGAGGGTGGTTTTTCCTAAATGGTTTTCCATTCTCTTTTCATGCAAATGCGAGTAGATTACTTCTGAAATGCTTCCTTCCTAATCACTAAGCCATTAGAGTAATTATCATATATATGTATTATGGAGCCCCCCCTTATCACTATGTAATATTTACTTCTTTTTTTAAATTAATTTTTATGAGAAAATATAAATTGTGTGTTTGAAATTTGGCTGCAATTTGCTACTAAAAACTTTGAATCATCAAAATCCAAGTTAACAAAAATAAAAATGATAAATTGTAGATTTCCTGCCATTCACAGCTTTTTTTCATTTTATTTATTGTTGATTTTCAGATTTTTGTTGTTGCGAAAATTGGTTCTTGAAACTCATATAATTAGCTTAGGTTTATGTTCAGATGCTCACCTTTCCTACTACAAGGTTAAATTCCTGAAATTTTCTCTTGTGGAAAGGGGGTGGGGGTGGAGAGGGGTTGTGCCACATCCACAGCAGATGGGACTCAAATCCGTCCCCCATTTGTAAAACCTACATGAGCGCCCTTGCGATTGTGTATAGAAATAGTAAATCATATACTCACGACTGAGTCAACCATCATATCACTTTGGCCATAGAAGATTGCTACAGCAGCGGTCGCTAGGCTGAGATCATATTCGGGCATTCTCAAGTGCTTCAGTTTGTCAATCTTCCCAGCCACACTTGGGTCATAGTGGTGGAACTTGCCTGTTAATGTTAAAAAAAACTACCTATACAATACAGCCGGGTAAGAGATAAACTCCTTCCACCTTTATTGATTACACTGTGTATATTGAGACCTCATTTATACGGCCTAACATGGACCTGGTGTCATCCGGATTAATGAAAATCAGAATAATCTGTAAATTGTAGGAAAAATGTATTAAAACCTAGATACTACTACACCTCACCATTTATTTTCACACTAACAAATTATAAAACACTTGACACCTGTTATAAACACTATTCACTCATTAAATAATGAGTAAGTTTTTGCTTGGCCAATTTTGAATGGTGTTTACGAGTGGCGTGGTCATCCTGAGACTACAGTATCTTATCATTTAATTTATTTGAAATAATTTTTTTTTTCAAATATAACACATTAATTATTCATCTCATAAAATTTGCTATGTAATGTTAATTAATGTGAAATTCCAGTCGATATAAACAAGATTCCACAATATTTATCTTATAAACTACACCATACTGGAGACAAGCAAGGTAAGTTTATTATATTTCTTTATTAACTGAGGGTACACCACGATAAAAACTATAAGGACAATCTGGCTTAGTTAACACCAAGCACGTAATTAAGATGATGACATTGATGGTGAAGTTCTGACAACTTTGTAGAGCTAAACATTAGAGAGAAAATAAATATAACATTTGGCACAGTTATATAATGTAAGAATAGTACGGCCTATAAAAAACTGTTTACACTTTGAATGCCATGAGAACTATTTTCACTGATTAAATTATGGTCCTAGGCAGCCAACATAAATAACATTTTAGTATATTACTAGTGTTATTTTATAGGTATTGATGTTATCTATCAAAAATGACGACTGCAGGACACGACTTGACTGACGTATGAATACATGAATGTAGATCTAGTAACTTTTTTAGTTGTCAGGTATGGTGACTATGATTGGAGTTAACCATTAATGCCATGGATTAGTGAGAGGAAAAACTCTGAACCAACTATAATACTATCACACATTGAACCAGATAATATCGTAGAGTCTCCCTACATCGGTTGGCTATTTCATTCAAGAACAGATTTCAAAATTAAACACAGAAATTAATTGGGAAAATCACTTCTAACTTTAAAGATCTAACTAATCAACTATGAAATGAGACATTATCGGATCTATAACCTTATAATACATCTATTCCTTCCAAGTTAAACAAAAAACATCTTTTAGATAGAATAACAGGCATATTAAAGCTTACGATTCCTTGATTCCTTCTGTTATCTCATTTTGGGTTTAGCTATTTTGAGGCTACCTACATTTCTTTTTCTAATTCTATTCTTCATACAAATCTACATAATTATTCTAAGGATTTACAGTGTTCACATTTTTCTTAAAATAGCCGTTACATTTCCAAAAACCACTGCAATATAGATTTTCACATTTAGTTGCCTGAAACGTTATCTCACCAATTCAATGTCTAAGAAATAGACGTAGTGACTTATATACGTTTGTCTATTTACAGGAAAAGTGTCTTGACTTTTGAAGACAAATTTAATATTTTGCTAAAGAAACTTCAATACTTTGTTGAAGTTTATTTACTATGTTTATTGAATACCATCACATTTATTGATTTGTGCACTTATGTATAACACTTTTACATCTTTGTGCAAATGTTACCTTAGGTTTGTAATTCTCCTTATTCCTCTACCCCCAAAAATGGATAAATAGGCTATGCCCCTGACTTAATGGTATCAATAAAAATATATTTAAAAATACAGTTATTTGATAATTGTATTTGATAATTGTATTTAATATTAACTATCTTTAAATGATTAATGAATGTGTTTAATCTAAGGTTAGTAAATTAACACTTGAAACAATTTTTTCAAAGAAATGAACTGCCCAGTAAAAGTTTTTCCAACCTGTTTTCCTAATTTGTGCGAAATGGTCAAATGTGTAGATAGATGTTCCGGCGGGGAGGTGAGCTAGGTACATCAGTGCTACAGTCTGAAACATATTTCATTGTCACAATGTACTAGCGTTTCAAACAACAAGACACATCTTTTGCTAGTATAGAGGCATGCGATATGGATCTGACATCAAGAAGTAACATGGTTGAGCTCCATCAACTTGGCTCTGTCCACTAACGACCAAAATTTAATACAGTCGTTAGTGTTACATTAGTGCCGCTTATTGAATACAAAATGTTTGTTAGTGCTATATTTTTGTGCGAAATATAAGCCATAAGTAGGGGCCAAGCTCAGCCCAACCCACTATTTTCCAGTGTAGCACTAACGACAAAACTTAATCCGCTAGCTAATGCTGGTTATTGACCCAAGCATTTTCGTTGGTGTTACATTTTATTGGGAAATATAAGGCATTGTGTGGGCTCAAGTTGGGTCCCACCAACTATCTTCCAGTGTACCACTAATGACAAAACTTAGTCCACTCATTAGTGCTTGCCATTAAATTTTTTTTTTGTTTATACTACATTTTCTTTGGAGATATAAAGCATTGGGCCCCACCAACCATCTTTTGGTGTAACACTAATGAAAAAACTTAATCCATTCATTAGTGCTGGTCATTGAACATAACATTTCCTTTAGTTTTACATTTATCGGAAGATAAAAGCCTTAATTAGTGATCGGGGCCAAGTTGATGGGCTACAAACGTGCTCTTTTTATCCACCAATGTATAATTTAAAAATGAATAATTGCAATCTACCCTGTTCACTTGGGTGTTGAAACTGCCCAACGTGTGGTCATATATAACCTCACATATGTGACGGGTGGGACTGCCGGTTTCACAGAATGTGTTCATTAGACTGGTCATTTGCTTTGGATGGACAAAGCACTCGTACCACCCACGTTTGGTGTAGATCAGCTGCAACAAACACACAGGAACAGGCTGTAGTTGATTTTAATGCATAATATTATAATGTAATTTTTTATATATATCCACAATATAATATTTTTTCAATTATAAAACAACTAAAAAATATATCAGAACTCTGATTCGGTTCGAGAATATTTCATATATTCGATTCGAGTTCACTTCGAATTGAACAAGTGTACTAAGCACATCATTAGCTGACATCCTGGCAATTTTGGGACAACGACACCTCCAACAGCTCCCAGAAGTAACAACTGCCTCTAAAGTTCCAAGAAAACACAAACGCTATGAGAAATATCCATCAAGTACAGGAAACAAGACCTTCAAAGTCTGACCACTGTGTCGAAAGTACATTTGTGGGATTCGTGGAAAGTTCACTCGTGAAGAGTATCTTTAAAAGGTTTGTAGTGGTTACCCTGGTTAGAAAAGGTGACCGTCAACTACCAAATACCATTATTTTTAATTTATTTTATTTTTATATTTTGAAACTCAAAGAAGAGCTATATTATTTTGCATCAGGTTGTTTAACAAATAGCAGTGTATTGTGTTTCCGATTTTTAAATAGTAAAATATACTTTTTATATTCATTAAAATAAAAGTTTGTTTTATTGATCGCTTTCAATGAATGTTCTTGTAAGTCATATAACTTTTATATAAAGGGCTAAAAGTTTTAAAATTCCATATTTTAAACTCAAACATATGTTTTAAAATCAGATTGCAATAAAACAAAAAAACAAAATCATTAATTAATGAAAGAAGAAAGTAAACCCTAAAAAATCTATACTTTTTGGGTTTTGTTTTTTCCATAAATACACTAAGTTATTTTATAATAAGTGTTTGTTTAAAACATTTACTATCCGATATCACTGTTTCTTAGTATTCTCTTAGAACTTTGAGCGTGTTATCCAATGAATATTTAATTTGATTTAATTTTTTTCCCTGGTTTTTCAAAGAGTGTGTTCCCACGTGGAAAAATGTCAGATCTGGCCCATAATTGAAATTGGCCAGATCTAGGAATGCCAGATTTGCCCTATATCTCGCTCAGATCTGGCCCAGATCCACCCCAGCTTTGGGCATATCTAGCTCAGTTCTGGGTATATCTAGTCCAACTCAGGATATATCTGGGCATATCTGTCCCAGATTTGGAACAGTTCTAGCCAGACAAGATTCTTCCACGTGGGCTCGGATTATCCTGAATTTCTGACTGATGGGGTTTTACCGGAACTCAAATAAATGAAAAATGAAATTGACCAATAGACCAATAGTTTCTGAGCTATAAGCAAATATATCTACTTTTTTAATTCAGGTCTTTAAAAATGGAAAGTTGTATATTTCTTTCAAACTATCACTTATCGTAAAGTGCATAAGTTTCTACCTGACACACACATAGCACCCATTCCTAGTTTAGCTAAGTTGCATATGTGGAAAGAGAAGTAGTAGAGTTAGCTCTCACACGCAGCAGTGCGGGCTTCGAGGGCCTGTTGTTTTTTTCTCCTTAAAAAAAAGAAAGATGTATCTATTTTCTCAATTTCTCTATAACAATGTTCCTAGTGCCGTAGAGTAAATAACAGGGTATATTATTTAATATACTATAGTGTTTCTACAACAATGTGTAGACCTGTTATTTCGTTTCAAAAATCTTACGAGTTTTCAGTTGTCTATTTTAAGATAACAGCAGGAGAAAGTCTGTGCGGTGCACCCTACCATTTATTTTTGTATCAATACACATACACTACCATTATACACACTGTGTATATCAAAGAGTGGATAAAGGGTAGGGGTGCTAATTTATGTTCGCATTTTTTTGTTGTTGTTTACCCAACCAACCTAACTTAACATCTCCCTTTGTAAAAAAAAACCATTCCGGCGTCCCTGCTTATAAGCTATGCCATAATGGAACAATGTAAGGTACGCTTGTTATCAGTGGCGGCTCATAGCTAAAATTAGTGGGGGTGCTGCTAACATGGGAAGCAAAACAGTGAATTTTCTTACTTCACAACAGCAAAGCCAACTTTTCCGTTGGTACCATTCAGAATTAAAGCTACGAATATATTTCTTGTTGTTGCTTTTGCCTGACTGAGATATTAGAATATCAGGTGTTGAACGACCTCTTTTCTTAATTGTAACTTTCTCATGGAGAGATAGTTGTGGAAACTTAAGCTGTTGAAGTTCACTTACAGTCACAGAACTTATTTCTTGGGGGATGCAAGGCCATGATTAAAGTTTTCTGTTAAATAAAATAATCGGAAAAAATGAATCAAATAAAATAGCTGGAAGCAGAATAATAATCAAATTCTACACTCTTCTACACTTTATCACATTCAAGAATATGGTACATGGTTTTTAAGCACAACACACGCTGAGTAAAAAAAACAACCTTCCTTCCACCATCACGCCAGAGCCGGCACTGCAAGAGCAACAGTGCTCTATCTACCTGGCAGTCCTGCCTTCCTCCCCACCCACTCTTATGTGCGCATATGCACAACAGTCAAACACCATGTCGCTGGCACTGTGAAGCGCACAGTTCCATACAAATATTGTTGTATATTTTTCATAAACTGGGGGATGGCTACTGAAGTACTGACATTTAAGCTTAAGAAATATATATTGTACTACAAAAATAAAGAAAAAAATTACTCATTGTATTATATGTTATCGATAATATCAAGTGGAAATAGGTGGTGCCTATACACGAGCCGCCATTGCTTGTTATCATTCAGGGTAAACGAAGAGTACATCACGTGGGGCTAAGGAGCCCACCTGTATTCACATACTAGGGTGTATATCAGTCATTAATAAGTAATAAATTGAGATTTTAGTTATGAAAGTAATTAAATAAGGCCATGAAATTATCTTTCAGGTAATGATTTTTTTTAAGCCAAGTTCATTGTGCAGGTAAGAGTAGTTTGTTTTTTTAAGTTTATTGCGCTCAAAACTAGCTTAACAACGTTGTCTGATTGGAGATCTTGAAGATATTCTATGCGACGGGTTGCATCTTAGCTTGACGCACCTAAACAGTTTAATCACTATCATGCTCGGACGTCAATGTAAGAAATAGAAAGAGAGGGAAGAAAATGAAACCCGCCTCGGTGGCGTAGTTAGCTAACGTGCTAGTCGTGTTGAGCTCGACTACCGAGGACGGGGAGATCGAGGTTCTAATCTCAGTCGGGTGAACTGGGAGTGTTTTTTCCTAAATGGTTTTCCACTCTCCCCCCACGCAAGTGCGGGTTCACTTCCTCTAAATTCAACCTTTTGAATGGGTAGTAAGATGTGGTGCTAATAATAGTACAAATAATAATAACGTTCTTAAATTTACAACTCTTCCCCAGTGATGATTTAGTTCGGAAATGAGAGAATCTTGGATATCGAAATTTATGAAATTTTGAATGGAAATCTCATTCTGAGGGGATAATAAGTAGCTTTATTTTAGCACTTTTTGGTCATGAATATTAATATATAGGTAATGAAAAAGTCATGAAATATGGTTTACATCTGTATACACCCCGTAAAACTAATAGTTTTCCGAGTAAAAGTGTTCGTTAATGTCATGTTTCACAAAGTGGCAAACAATGGCCTCTAAAGAAGCTCACGTGCGTCCGTCAGAAGAGTGGAAGGGGGCAGAACAAGTTTTTGTTGAATTTACAAGGCTTTCTCTGATAACAAGTAGGTCTAGGTAGAACACAGTCTCCTGGTTTTTATATAGTCGACACGTCAGTGGCTGCTGTTGTAATTAGTACATTTAACATCGTGGCACCCGCTTTGGTGGTTCGAGTTGTCTGAGGTTAAGTTTGTAAGCTCACGGCCCGAGGGCCACCATATTTGACTAGACCGCAATCATGGACGCGCACAGACAATAATAGTTTAATATTAGTGTATTCATAATTTGTAACTTAAAAATTCTTTCAAAATATGCTTATTTTTCACTTAAAATAACTACTTGACTGGGAGATTTTTTTTTCCTCCGCGTCTTACTACCTGTTCAGGTTATATGCATGTATGCTAATAACTCTACTGGAGTAGGGATGAGGAGGGAAGTATTTTAAACGTATTCTACAAGCGTTTTCGTGGAAAAGGATTGCGAAATCGTTTAGGAAAAAAAAAACCTGAGTAGACCCGACCGGGATTCGAATCCCGAGTCTCTTGTTAGCAAATCGTATGTACGTATTTTAGTAAATAGATAGTATGATGTTCTTTTTGTTCTAACGGTGGGTTCGCGATTCATGGCCCGTGGAGGGTACCAAACACTTGTGATGTTATTTATTCGTGCCTACACGCTGTTCGCTAAATTTTGTCATGTTGCATGGAGCTACACCACGCTGAAGAGGGGGGGGGGGCAGTGTCATTTGGACTTGAGAAGTTGTCTCTGGCTCCACGGAAATGGAAATAACAGGTCTATAAACTACGCAACTCCACGCCTATAAACCACGTAACGTTGTTGATATAGAGGTATTATTATTATTATTATTATTAGCACCACGTCTTACTACCCGTTCGAGTTATACTCACTTGCGCTAATGTGTAATGGTAGTTTGATTGTGAGATGAAATGGAGGACCTACAGCTTAACGTGGAATCCAAACCACGGTGGAGGCCTGGAATTCCACACATTCACAAGATGTCTTGTCAGAGATGAAGGAAGGGTTTGGCAATCAGATAAATCCGTGTCAGGACCGAGGATTGGACCGCGGACCCCCAGCACAGGAGTCTGACAACTCACCCCTAGATCGCCAGGTCACCTAGCCCCGTAACTTTTTCTTCGAGGCCCCTGGTCAGCTACTCACCCACAACTCCTCGTGATACCGTGCCAGCAGTTTGGTCACGAGGCTCTTGGCCTTCTTGACGAACAACCCCGGTGCAAGGGCCACCATTCCCTGGATCTGGCTGTTGTACTCGGGACGGGTGGACGCCATCACGAAGAAGGTGGTGCACCCCATGGAGTGCCCGATGTAGAACAAGCGTTTCTGGCCTGTGGTTGCCAAGATGTGGTCTATACTGGCTGGAAGGTCCCAGACGCCCATTTCATGCCACCTGCAACACCATCTGGCATTTAGACTGACACGTCTTAGCTAGGGATTTGCCCTCCAACATCACCTGACATCTAGATTAACACGTCTTAGTGAGGAATTTGCCCTCCAACACCATCTTGCATCTGGATTAATATGTTTAAGTGAGATATTCCCCTCCGTATCGTGTGCATTATTTTTAAGGAGAACGCGATACATAAAGGTAATGTTATGTTAAGAAAATGTTTAGAAGTTTTTTCAGGAAATACTTTTCTTGGTGGTCAACAGTGAACTGGTGGTGCTTCAGGTCTGATGTGTGTCAGTAATTAGTATGGTATATGTATTAGTATTGATGTCTTAGGTTAAGTGGTATAAGTATTTTAAAACTAACCTAAAGTCTGAGTTGTGCCCCTGCGAAATTTCAGCTCAATCTATTTAGTGGTCTTTCAGTTACGTAGATTCTTCTGAGAGCGGCTAGGGGTGTGGGTGTTCAAAGACTAGCGTCTGTGGCCCTCCCCTCCCACCCGAAGGGCGGCTCCCTAGCCCCAGTAGTTGAGGAGATACGTTTGGGTGTGAAGGGAGAGGTTGGTGTCTTGGGTGAAGCGATTTAAGTGATTTTAATTATCCTGTATTTAACCGAACGTCTGATTATGCCCATGCGAAATCTCAGCTTAATCGGTGTAGCGATTTTTGAGAGAAAGGGTAAAGTATATTGGTAGCTCGTGACACATTGACAGAGTAATTGCACTATTTTAGTACTAGGTCTATTATTTTATAAGTATTGATACTATTAATCATAAATGATAGCTTATTAACATGTTATGACGTGGATTGGCTTATGACTATATATACATATTCTAAGTGACAGCACTTGGGCTTGCAGATCATATGGTTTAACGTGTCGATACATAGAAGAAGATCTGGTAACTTTTCCTATCTGCCAGATAAGGCTATTCGGTAAATAGCTTACGTGAAGTTCCAGAACTGTTGTTGTTGTGGCAGCAGTGTGATGTGTTTCCTGGAGTAGGTATTACCTCTGCTGTTCCCCAACCAAACGTCGTACCCACTGTCGGCCAAAACGAACCCTTGAACATACACACACGACGGTTATTTAGTCGTGTTTTTTTTTCTGATAAACAATCATTTGTATCAGAGACAAAAGTGGATTTACACTATAGGCCCACCAGGCACGAGTCTAGGGGCAGTGGCGGCACATTTTGGATAACATTTTTAATTTTACTATAACCCGCCTCAGTGGCGTAGTTGGCTAACGCGCTTGTCGTTGAGCTCGACTGCTGAGGACGGGGAGATCGAGGTTCGAATCTCGGTCGGGTGAACTGGGGGTGGTTTTTCCTAAATGGTTTTCCACTCTCCCTCCACGCAAATGCGGTTTCACTTCCTCTAATTCAACCTTCCCAATTCCTAATCCATTAGAGTAATTAGTACTTAAAGCGTATAACCCGAACGGGTAGTAAGACGTGGTGCCAAATATTATTATTAATTTTACTATAATATCGTTTTTTAGTAATTGCTTTTAAAAATTATTGACTAACTTTATCGGAATAGTTCAAGTTAAAGTCAGAACGACAATATTTATTTTTAAATAACTGTACTTTGCAATCGCTGTGTATAACTGACATCAGTATGCCCTTGTTCATAATGTTTATTCAAGCTACTGTAGGGCATGTACATTGTTCATGCCTGATTATCTTTCGTAGAAAGCGTTTCTTGAATACTAACTTCCCTCAACACTTATTTTCCACCGAAACTCCCTAAAGCCCTTGACAAAAAAAATTGGGGAGGGCGCATATTATAATTGCGCCTAAATTATAAATTAAATTTTTCAAAGCTATTCTATATAAAAACCTGAAAAGCTATACAAATTGGAGGCTTGGATTAATTAAGTTCAATCTTATGTTGAGTACTGAATATATGAAATCCGGATGGAACTGGTCAAAGATTGAGAGTTTTTTTCTCCAGCAAATTTATCATTCCAAGACATGCATTAAATTCCTCTCTGTATATTTGAAACAACTTATTCTAATATTTTAAGCAAATACAATACAGATCGTATCCAACAATTAAAAAATCTACTAATAAACTAATTTCTGTGCTGGCTGGCCGGGGTTCAATCCTCGGTCCCGGCAAAGATTTATCTGATTACCAAACCCTTTCTTCACCTCTGACAAGACATCTTGTGAATGTTGGGAATGCCAGGCCACCACCGTGGTTCGGATTCCACGTTAAACTGTAGGTCCTTCATTTCAACTCACAATCAACCTACCATTAGACATGAGCGTAAGTGCGTATAACCCGAACGGGTAGTAAGACGCGGTGCTAATAATAATAATAATAGTTAGTTTATAAGTCGTGAGCTGACACGATAAGTCGGTTCAGAAAGTGCCCGTAAAATACCGCAAGTAAACAAAACAAAAATACTGTCGTTCCATAAAGTGTTGCTAGGTTGAGCATAACTTTTTAAAACTGTCTCGGTGATAGTTTTACTCCCACTTTTTCAGTTGATCCCCCTTTGACCGACCAAAAAAAATATATACTCTGCTATGCATATTTCATAATGGGATGAATTTCAGTTGATATCTGGTCAGTGAATGTTTACCGAGTGATGAGAACATATCATAGGAAAAGTTTAAAACTTACTTTTCTTATCCTGGCAACATTCCACGTCAAGCCACTTAAGACCGATTTGAATAATTGTTTTGTAATCGAGAGTAAGATTAAATCTCATATAAAGTCTAGTCAGCTAGGAAAAGTTACTAGATCTACTTTCATGTATTCATAAGTTATTATTATTATTAGCATCGCGTCTTACTACCCGTTCGGGTTATACGCACTTACGCTAATGTGTAATGGTAGGGTGATTGTGAGATGAAATGGAGGACCTACAGTTTAACGTGGAATCCGAACCACGGCGGAGGCCTGGCATTCCCCACATTCACAAGATGTCTTGTCAGAGGTGAAGGAAGGGTTTGGTAATCATATAAATCTATGCCGGGACCGAGGATTGAACCCCGGCCGCCAGCACAGAAGTCTGACACCTTACCCCTAGACCGCCAGGTCACCTATATTAATAAGTTAAGTCATGTTATTTGCAGCTCTCACTTTTGATAACTATCATCAATATCTATAAACTAACATAAAACAATATCTAGAAGTAAAATTTTGTCAATTCTGGTCGCAAAAAAAAGAAGTATTTTCAATAGATCACTCTCCTTTAGAAATTGAGTCGTTTTGCTCACAGAAATCACCTTGGTGTGACAACTGCTAATAAATAAGCAGATACATCCTAACTACCTTGAAGCTACAGTGGTGATCCCTCCATTTTTGTGTGGATGAAAAATATTCACCAGTTGTTTTTCTTTAGATGCCCTCAACCTTCCTTTCTCCTCACCCCTTCCATACCAATGGTCAATGGCGTTCAACATTTCAGAGCAAGTTAGCCTTGGCCGATAAACTAGAATTTAGAAAAAAACAACCACTGTGCGTGGGTTTTAATGTTTTTCTTTTAGACAACGGCGACCGGCGATGAACGATCGTGGGCAAAGGTTGGTTTCCAGCCGAGCATCGACGGGATAAGAACTCGTTTGGGCGCAATGGCAAATCTCTTAATATGGTTTAATGAACCTCGTAGCACGTGCAATTAATTGGGAAACTACACTCGAACCAGAAATGTAATCGAAGTACGGTTTTTCTGCATTCTTCACTTTACGACAAGTCATTTATTTATTTAGTTTAATATAATTATTTTCTCATTTTTTTTTTTAATGTGGTTGAATGATTTCACTGGTTTCAAAATCCACTGTATTTTAATGAAGACTACAAAATTACGTGCCTTGTGTGACGCCTGTTTGAGGGGTATTACAGTAGCCCCACGGCTTCTTTGGTGCTGACTGACAGCTCACAGCTGACTTCTGACAGTCAACATTTAGGTATACTTCATTCACGGGAGGAGTTTACCTCTGAAAGGTCTTTTTTCTTTACCAATATCCTACTATATAATAGATTTCTGGTAGGGAAAAAAGTCCTTTCCCAGGTAAACTCCTACCGTGAACGAACTTTATATACCTGCATTTTGAATGTCAAGTGACAGCTGCTAAACATATGTTTTTGCAGATCATATATTTCGGCGTAGGGATACATGATTTGGTCTGGTAGCTTTTCAGAGCCTGCAGATGTCAGCTGTGAGCTGTCAGTCAGCACCAAAGACGACATGGGGCTACTGTACCTACTTCGGTTGCACGTTATCTCCGTGAGGTTGTACAAGCGTATTTTGAATTAGTTATTACCCGCTTTGGTGGCTGAATGGTCTAAGACGTCACTCTCACAATAGACTTGCCTGCCGATGGCTGTGATATTAGGCTTCAAATCCCTGCCGGGTGTACTGAGAGTAATTTTTCCTAAAAAAAAAATTCCACTTTGGCCGCACGTAAATATGGTTACACATTTCCTCTAAATTCAACCTACCTTATCCCTAACACAGCGTAGCTATGCATATACGTGTAGACCGAACGGATAGTGAGAAGCGGTGTTAAAAAAAAGGAATATTTTTTTCGTATTTTTTGTTGGGAAACCATTATTGTTTTCTCTTGATTATCATCAAATTTTTACCCATAAATATTTCTGGGGACCTTTGATAATATCTTCATTGGTATATAAAATTTACTACCATAATTATTAAGGTTTTAATTTAATATTAGAAACTCAATATATAAGTTAAATTTGTGTTTATACCTGATTAGGAGACCGCATGATCTAAGCCGTCACTTTCACAAAAGACTAGACTAACGATTACAGGGAGATTGGGGTTTGAATCCTGGCTGAGTGTACTTAAGCTGGTTTTTCCTAGATAGTTTTCCGCTCCATATCACGTAAATACGAATATTCATCCTCTAAATTCACCCATCCTCATTTTTAACAAATAAACGTAATATTAATACATAATATGCTTATACCGTGATAAAAGGTTTGTGTTTACAACAATTAAAATTTTAGGCATTGCCTTCAACAATGTTAATTTTAGATCAAAATCTAATTAGATAAGAGAGTACAGATGGCTCCCCCCAACTACCTCCTCTCTAAAATGTTAAAATCAATTTTCTCACTTGTATAACTCTTTAAGCGAGGGACTACCATTTTAATCCGCACCAGTAGTTTCATCTAAATCTAAGAAACTGTTGCAGCTACTTTGTATTTTTTTTTTAATATCCCATGTCTTACTACCCGTTCAGATTATACGCATATGTCGTAATTACGTTAATGTGATGGGATGAGGAAGGTTTAATTTAGGGTAAGTGTGCCCGCATTTGTGTGGAAAACACGCATGGGAAGCCATTAAAAAAAACACACCCTTAATACACCTAACAGGGATTTGAACCCCGATCTCTCTGTCATCATCAGTTCAATCTATTGCGAGAATGACGCCTTAGATCATTTGACCACAGATGCAAGTCTTTGTAATGTTACCATTATTCATTCATTAGGTCATCAATCTTGCGATTGGTTTGCTGCGTATCTCCACTTTTACCTATACTGGGTAAAATTGTTCACATATTTGTCCCTTATTCTTCTTCTACTTGCATCGTCCTCTTTCTGATTCATGTCTTGGTCTCCCTCTTGAATTTTTCCCTTCCACATCTCGTTCAATAACTATCTTCGTCAAACTATCAAGTCTCAGTACGAGGCATACCGTACTAACTCTTCTTCGTTGTGTACCTTTCTATTTATCACCGCGTCCTACTATTCTTTCTGGGTTATAAACCTATGTATTAATTACTCTAATGTGTTAGGGATGAGAAAGGTTAAAATTGAGAGATTGTGCATACATATTTGCGTGTAAGAAAAGTGGGAAACCATTTATCCTCAGTGCATCCGACCGGGATCGAACCCCAATCTCCTCTTCTTTGGCAGCCAGTCTATTACGAGAGTGGCATCTTATACCACGCGTCCACTGATGCGGGTATTTCCAATGTTACTAACGTAAAGTGATTAATCTCTTAGAATAAGGAGAATGAGGAAAAACTTATATTCAAGTAAAATCTTCCATTAAGTAGATACAGAATATTCTTTTTTTAAATATGAGAAAAATATATACCTTACTCAGTGAGGAATGGTATACCTACAACTTTCTAGTAAAGGAAAAAAAAACATGTAACAAGACTTAACTTGATTTATTTATGCCCGCATCACTGGAAACGTGAACTAAACGAAAAGACCGCATTATCTGGTTAGCTAATGACTGTGAAGTTGAGGTTTTAATCCTGATTGGGTGCATTCAGTTTTTTCCTAAATGGTTTTCCACTCTTCCTGCACGAAAATGTTGTTACATTTACTTTGAGCTAACTTTCTCATACCTACCCTATTAATATAATTAAATGAATATTGCCCAGACTGGTAGTAAGGCGTGGAGAGAGGAGGAAACAACAACACAGATTTGATGGATTGACGAGATCTCGGTGTGTCAAGTGTTTCTACTTGTGCATCCAACAGAATAACATATTTGCAAATTTTAGCAACAGGGACTTAGGTGTGATAGCACTAGTGCTACAATAAAATGAGGAGGGGTGGATGCGGCAGTAGATCTAAAGTCATTTGGCTTAAAGACAATTAGCCTAAAGGTCAATTGGCTTAAAAGTTATTTGGGCTAAAATTAATTTAGTATCTTGTTACGTTCACCAAAAGTGAGTTGGCTTAAGGATAATTTGGCCTAGAGTGAGCTAGTCCAGAAATAACTTGGCCTAAAGTCATTTGGCATACACATTGAGCCAACTGACCTGTATTTGAGGAGGAGAGTAGAAGAGTTAGAAGCTCGAAAAGAAGGATGTGAGCTCACATTGTATGGGAAATTGGACCAATAGTCAGTGGAAGGGGAGTTTGTGAGTTTGTATCCTCATTATTTGATGGTGAAACAAAGTGAATTTGTATCCTCATTTGATGGATGATAAAACAAAGTTTTATTAGTATTTTAGAGCGACGCAGTCAACATTTCAGAAGATATTAATGAAACTGGAATCGTTCCACTCTGGAATCTGCTCAACAACTGATCCAAATCAGAGCCGGTTTCAGGGGAAAAATAAACAAAACTACTTCTGACCGTCCCCGGAGATGTCACCCTGGCCCAGCCCTGACACGTGACTGTGATTTGTGGGCAAACGCATTCATTTCTGTTTTACTAAATCGTGAACGTGTGTAAGCCGGACGGCGTCCGGAGTGCCGGATCTCCGTTCTGCGTTCCTTCACCATTTTGGAACGCTACTCGTATCCGAGCTGACTTTGCAAAAGGCGACGACGGCCCGACTCCACTCTGATCACATGACGCCGTCCGGAAGGGCTCGGATCACATGCTTACATAATGAAATGGTGTTTACCTAACGAGTTGAAAGGGTCGGCCAGCACCCAGGTGTCCGAGGAACTGACGAGCCCATGTTGCAGGAGGACTGCAGGTCTGCCGGCCCTCTCCTCTGCAGGTTTGGGCTGTGCTCGCCCTGAGGGTATCCGGTACAGTGTCAGGATATATCCGTCCTCCGTGACCACGTCGTGTTCCTCGCAAGTATATCCGTGCCTCGAAATCAGCTCTGGCTATACAATAACAACAACAAAGGTGAACTCTTATGAACCACACAGGAACTCTGGAACTAGTGGGGCAGGAGGGAAAAGATTCTGAGGGTGGTTTATCCCCCCTGTTTCTATTTAGGCGTGTATGTAGAGGTGATTTAGCTATCATGTTTTTATTTTTTGAGGGGAGTCTGGGGGTGATTTATTCCCCTGTTTTAATTTTCTTGGGGGAGAGTTTAGGGGGTGATTTATCCTATTTATCCCCCTTTTTATTTTTTGGGGTGAGTCTGGGGGTGATTAATGCCATTTACCCTCTGTTTTTATGTTTTGGGTGAGTCTGGGGGTGATTTATCAACCTTTTTATTTTCTTGGGTGAGTCTGGGGGTGATTTATCCGATTTATTCCCCTTTTGAGGGGGAGTTTGGGTTTGATTTAGTCCCATATATATTTTTAGGAAATACTTTGGGGTTGCTCAATTCCCCCCCCCCCCCTTTTTTTTTTTGG
>CABEEJ010000082.1:297400-337234 GCA_901482245.1 Timema douglasi | reverse complement strand
CCCCGAGCCGTTAATTCATCACTGTGAAAGGGTAAACCCACATTACAAACAGGATTAATTAATTTTTTTGCCATGATGGGAATCGAGCCCGGGACCCTAAGTTCAGTAGACAGACACTATACTGGCTGAGCTAAAGTGTTGGATAAATAGTTTTATATGAAGTTTTTTTTTTAAAAAAGACAAGAATCTCCTAGGGCTATTACTGTCTTTAAGAATATTATTAGAGTAAATAAATACAATGAAATCATCGCATGGACAGTAATATATTTTATCTTATAAAACTTATTCATTTTTCATAAGAATCTGTCTCAACAAACCGATAGAGCGTAACTTAGCTTAGTTGTAAAGATGGAACCCATCGTTGTGTGGTCACTTTTGGAGTGTTCATTAGAAAACAGTAAAATTTGAGATGAGAATAATTATTTTACAACATGAAAAAAATCATTTTAAAAGATTAAAAATAAAAATAAATTACTTTTCCCCATCGTAATTTTTCTATTGTCAAGTGAAGAATTCCACTTTTATTTCTGTTTTGAAAAATCTTTTGTCTTATCAACCCGGCTAATCGGTCGTGAGAAAGACTCTTAAATTGCAGTAAAAACACTGATAAAGGGCTGTTTTTAGAAAAAATACCTACAAACATATTTTTTTTAAGTCAACATTAAAAAAAATCCAATCAATTATTATTTTTATTTCTATTTGATTGGTATTAATTTTAGAAATGGCTTGAATCCTCTATTCCTCGAATCTCTCGAATCTTATGGTCTTAGAGAGATTAGAGATTTATAAAAGTCTCAAAAAAGGTATTTCGAATACAAATTATGAAGACCTTGACTTGAAAAAAAACAGTTTTAAACCAAATTGGTAATGGTAAAAGAAATTAAGGTTTTTGAAGTTGAGGGAGTAGCAAAATCACAAAAATAACGTACAAAATTTTATTAACATAATTAATTTACATAAAAATTGTTTCCTAAGTTATTTATAACGTAATAAATATGACAAAAAATATTTTTGGCAGTAGTACCAAGCTATAACATTTTTTTTAAATAAATAAAACTTTAAATGTTTTAACTTTAAAATTGCACACTTTTAATGATTCGAGGATTCGAATTTGGATTTGAAATTCAAAAGAAAATTTAAGATTTGCATTCGAGAAATATAAAATTTGACCCATCTGCAGGATCAATACTCTCTATCAAAAATAATATCTGAAGATTAGATGTATTGTCTTATTAATAATACAAAGAATAATTTTTAATAACTTATGTAACGGTAAGATAACGTACCATTCGCTTACCCTCAAAGGTAGCAGTAAGCTTACCTTGAAAGCTTTCACTATGGTGTAGTTTATATTATAGGGCCATAGTATAATTCATCAAATTAAGATTGCCAATCAGGATAAACCTCCTTTCCTACCGAGTCTTTAATATAAACATATAAATCTTACGTCAGAATGAGTGTATATTGTTAAAGGATAGGTAAGTGTAATTTAGGTATATTTATTTACCCATTAAATGATTCGATTACCAAACAAACATCATTTGATAAACATGCGTTAAATTGTTGATTAAAATGTGCACTATTTCGGAGATTTATGAAGTTGTTAATGTTAATTTTGTGAATACGTCTATTTACTAAATGAAAAAAAGGAAATAAATATACATATATTATGTCAGTGGGATCTATTTGTTGTTTCTTAGTCCTTTCTTTAAACCAAACTCATAGACAATTACTAGTATATTTTCTACAGTCTTAATAATTGGTTTAGTTGCATTCTAAAGATTAATTATATATCTTATTAATTTATGGTCTAGATAACAGGATTATATTCCGATAAGTCTAGGGTCACAGACAAATAAGAAACAGACTCTCCACCTTTTGGGGGTTTTTGCTGCACTCCTTTTGTCAGCTTGAGTCCTTCAACACTGGGCCTCGCTAGTGTCGCTGCTGGGTGATGATAGGACTAACCACAGCGATCCTAGTGTTGAAGGACTCAAGCTGCCAAAAGGAACGCAACCATTCTAACCTGGAGGTTGTGTGTCTGGGTATAGGCACCGTGCTAAGTGCAGGCGAGATTTGAACTTACGACACGAGCGCGCAAGACGGCCACATTTTGAAGTTCTTGCAGGGTAAATCTGAGGGGCATCATTAATATCGCGATCAAATACTCGAAAATCCTAAAACATAACTCACTGTTTCTCGTAAAATATTTTAACAATCACAGTAGTTTTTTTTCTTCATAATTTGTTATATAAACTTAAAAGACATGAGGATATTATTAAAATTCCCACATTCCAATTAGTTTGCTTTGAAACACTTGTTTTCTAATGAAAGAACTATAATGAGGTTATTAATGGAGACATAGTTTCATGGTGTGTAAAAGTTTTTTCCTAATTGAGATAGATGGGTACTATAAGTGTAAGAAATGATCATCATGAACAAAATTCTATTTTGATATAAGACTCATTCCTCTAACACCAATACTTTTCACAGTTTGATGTGTTTAGTCACGAGCTCCTCACGAGCGCCAGGTTTTCGATAAACTGAAGATTGTCAGATAGACCGGTACGTCATTTTATTCGGTCACTGATCGACGATTGTGCTTGAAAGGAGGCTGGATATTATAATAGTGATTTAATAATGGAAGTATCAAACACTAGTTGGTTTGTCTAATATAACGCACTACAAACCTTTCAACTTCTTTAGTTATTTAGCGTATAACCCGAACGGGCAGTAAGACGCGGTGCTAAATATTATTATTATTTAGTTGTTGTTTTTATTGAGGATATTTAATGTGCACCTTTTGAAAACACTTATGATATCAGCACACGACTTATGAAATAAATTAATACATTACTATGCAATTCTCAAATCCTGTTCCTAGGCTGAATATTCACCAAAGATTAATATATAGCATGTTGGGATTGAACCCGGGACCCTTAAGACAGAAGGTAGACGTATTAATGACCGAGTTAAAATAATAATATTTATGCACCGCGTCTTACTACCCGTTCGGGTTATACGCTTTAAGTACTAATTACGCTAATGGATTAGGAATTGGGAAGGTTGAATTAAAGCAAGTGAACCCGCATTTGCGTGGAGAGATAGTGGAAAACCATTTAGGAAAAACCACCCTCAGTTCACCCGATCGAGATTCAAACCTCGATCTCCCCGTCCTCAGCAGTCGAGCTCAACACGACAAGCGCGTTAGTCAACTACGCCACCGAGGCGGGTAATGACCGAATAGAATTATTGTCGGACAAAGTTGACAACAATTATAAATTTATAATTTATATATTCACTTATTTATAGAAAGGTAGAATATTTTATAAATAGAGTGCGCAACCAAAAGTGATTTAAAGTATTTAAATACAACAATAATTGATGTAAAGCTAATAACAGTAGATCAGGAAAAATAAATTATGTAGAAACGGAATAACGGGCCGGTAATTTCTGACACACTTAAGTTTATCGAAAACCTAGCGCGCGTGAAGGGCTCATAATTAAACACATAAATTTGAACAGTATTGGTGTGAGTTGGGTGACCTGGCGGTCTAGGGGTAAGGTGTCAGACTTCTATGCTGGCGGCCGGGGTTCGATCCTCGGTCCCAGCAAAGATTTATCTGATTACCAAACCCTTCCTTCACCTCTGACAAGACATCTTGTGAATGTGGGGAATGCCAGGCCTCCACCGTGGTTCGGATTCCACGTTAAACTGTAGGTCCTTCATCTCACAATCACCCTACCATTACACATTAGCGTAAGTGCGTATAACCCTAACGAGTAGTAAGACGCGGTGCTAATAATAATAATACTAATAGTATTGGTGTGAAAGTAATGAATCTTATATCAAAATAAAATTCAGTTCATTATGATCATTTCATACACTTATACTAACCATCTATTTAAATTAGGAAAAAACTTTTACACACCGTTAAAATATATCTGCATTAAGAACCTCATTTTAATTCTTTCATTAAAAAACAATTTTTTCAAAGCAAACCAATTGTAATAATTGTAATATGTGAATTTTAATAATATCCTCGTGTATTTTAAGTTTTTATAACCAATTATGAAAAAAACTGTGATTGTCCAAATAGTTTACGAGAAACGGTGAGTTATGGTTTAGGATTTTCGAGTATTTGATCGCGATAAACATGATGCCACCCGGATTTACCCTGCAAGAACTTAAAAAGTCATCATGAGTTGCGCCACCAGTACTGGCGCACATAACCTATATTATTTGTTTGTGGTATAGGTTCATTACACCGAATAGCAGGCTATAATTTGCTTGATATAATTCCATGAGGTGGATAAGATACGGAGATATGACTCTCCTAATTTAGGTTCATTACACCGAATAGCAGGCTATAACTTGCTTTATATAATGTCTTGAGGTAAATAAGATACGTAGATATTATCCACTTTAGGTTCTTTACACCGAATATCAGGCTATAACTTGCTTGATATCATGTCTTGAGGTAAATAAGATACGTAGATATTATCCACTTTAGGTTATTTACACCGAATATCAGGCTATAACTTGCTTGATATCATGTCTTGAGGTAAATAAGATACGGAAATATGACTATCACTTTAGGTTAATTACACCGAATATCAGACTATAACTTGCTTGATATAATGCCATGAGGTGGATAAGATACGGAGATATGACCCACTTTAGGTTAATTACACCGAATATCAGGTTATGACTAGCTTGATATCATGTCTTGAAGTAGATAAGATACGTAGATATTATCCACTTTAGGTTCTTTACACCGAAAATCAGGCTATAACTTGCTTTATATAATGCCATGATGTGGATAAGATACGTAGATATAACTTTACCACTTTAGGTTAATTACACCTAGTAGCAGGATATAACTTGCTTGATATCATGTCTTGAGGTAGATAAGATAAGGAGATATGACTCGTTTAGTATCGGCTCAATAATTCTAGGATCAGATCGAAGAGCAAGGGCCTCACTCGTAGGGCCAGGACGAAGTTGAGGTGGTTGAACTTATCCTGTGGAACCTCGAACATCCCAATAGGATTGGCCAGTTCTTCGTAGATTTGACGAACATCCTGGAAAATAAGATAGGTTTTATGTTACCCACTTTGGTGGACGCATGGTTTTAGATGTCACTATCCGTAGACTGCACTGCTTATGATGGGGGGACCAAGATTTGAATCCTGGTTGGATGTACTGAGTTTGTTTCCCCCATATGGTCTCCCACACTCTTCCACGCAAATGTGAGTACACTTCCACTAAATTCAAGATTTTCTCCTTCCTAACACATTAACGATATATATATATATATATATATATTATATATATATATAAACGTAGTGTGTATATATATATACACACACTACATATATATATATATTAACGTAGTATGTGTATATATACACACACACACTACATATATATATTAACGTAGTGTGTATATACACACACACTACGTTAATATAGGCCTATATAGCCTGATTCAGTGGCCGAATTGTCTAAGGCGTCACTCTCGTGTTAAACTGGCCTGCTGATGACGGGGAGGTTAAGGTTCTAATCCCGGTCGTGTCTACTGATGGTGGTTTTTCATCAATGGTTTTCCACGCCTCTTGCGAATGTGGGTGGGTTTACTTATTATAAACGTAACCTTTATCATCGCTAAAACATTAGCGTAATTGGTAAATATGTGATTAATCTGGATTTATTGTCAATTTTTATATTTAATAGAAACAAAATATCATATAATATTAGGCCTTTCTTTCTTTTGCGCGTCTCACCACTAGTCCAGGCTAGTTACTCACTAAATGGGGAGAGAGGAGAAAAGTTGAACGTCTGATTTTCTTCCCCATTAACCTTTAGTTCTAAATGTGTGTATGATAAATCACTATTTTTATGTATCATATACCATCACTTCATTATATAGCGCTATGCTATGCAGTATATGTACAGTAGCTCCATGGCTTCTTTGGTGCTGACTGACAGCTGACAGCTTTGAAAAGTTACCAGATCAAATTATGTATCCTTACGCCGAACCTTATGATCTGCAAAAACGTGTATTTAGCAGCTGTCACTCCTGTCAGTCAAAATATAGGTAAATACCTAAATGTTGACTTCAGATGTCAGCTGTGAGCTGTCAATCAGCAACAAGGAAGCCACGGGGCCACTGTATTATGTATCTATTGTGTTACGGGTGACCTGGTGGTCTAGGGGTAAGGTATCGGGCTTATATGCTGGGGTCTGGGGTTCAATCACAACTTGTAAATGTGACAAATGCCAGGCCTCCACCGTGGTTCGGATTCCACGTTAAACTGTAGGTCCTCCATTTCATCTCACAATCACCTTACCATTACACATTCGTAAGTGCGTATAACCCGAACGGGTAGTAAGACGCGGTGCTAATAACAATAATAATATTAATAATGTGTTACGGGTAGTGTACGAAAGCTGTATAATGTCGAGCTTAACCGAGAGATGTCAGCATTAGTCAGGTGCAGTGTATCGATTCAGAAATAGAAAGTAATTTATCTAATTTATAACACTATCCGGATAATATCGAGACTAGCCAGCAAGACTTGGGTATCGTGGAATAATATTTATAAAACTAAGCACGTTTCACTACAAATTTTATTTTGAAACAATATTTCAAAATTTAAAAAATTAAATTGGGTCGTAGCGGTGCACTAATATTAGAAATTCCTCATTTTATGCTTTAGTTTCCACTAACCAAACCTAACTTAGCTTAACTTAGCCTAGCTTAAACTAATCTAACATAGCTTAAACTCACCTAACCTAACTAACCTAATATACGTTGACCTAGCCTAACCTAACTAACCTAGCCTCAGCCACAGAAATTGCCACTATCCAATTGCGGGTGGATAATGCCAATATTATCTGGATAAACTTCGAAAAACATTATTCAATCGCCTCTCATTCAACATTATCTACGTATTTTTGATAATATTGACTCAATCCGGGTTCGGAATCTACCCATAGCATATGCATTTCATAGGTCTAGTCTATTACCACGAATATATAAAAAAAACCATTACTTTAGGATATATTATGTACTATTTAAATTACAACTATAGTAGGATTCTGGAGGGGAAAACAATACAATGAGATTCTGAAAATTGAATAATGACACCTGGACACGGGAATCGAACCTGGGACCATTGGCTTAGTACGCTGCTCTAACCACTGAGCTATCCAAGAACCGTCCAGTTGCTAGGGTCATTCTTCATTCATATTTTAAGGCAGAGTCTATGATGGACGTGCGGAAATCTTCAGCTACAAATGTGGGATGTTTTTAAGA
Source organism: Timema douglasi (assembly GCA_901482245.1). Taxonomy (NCBI): domain Eukaryota; kingdom Metazoa; phylum Arthropoda; class Insecta; order Phasmatodea; family Timematidae; genus Timema; species Timema douglasi. Next base: position 329,912 of record CABEEJ010000082.1, on the reverse strand, counting down.
TCACGAGCTATCAGATAACGCAGCCACCCTTGACTCGGAGTTGGCTTAAAGCTGTCACTTGTACAATTATTATAATTGTAAGGGATTGCATATTTAAGAATCAAATAGCCAAAGCTATTATTTATGCTTTCAGTGAGGATTACCCCATCTAGATATCATATTCTGAATGAAGGCCCAGGTTCGATTCCCGTGTTCAGGTGTCATTTTTCAATTTTTAGAATATGAAATCTTGATGGAGTAATCCTCACTAAAGACTAAAGACTAAAGACATAAATAATAGCTTTGGCTATTTGATTCTTAATATAATGAGAGTTTCACAACATTTTCTAAACGTTTTCTATATTCATAAGCTTGGGCGTAGCATCAGGGTAGACTATGAGACTAAGTCTCCCCACCATATTTTTTTCTAGCACCATTAGCGTAATTATTACAAGCGTATAAAGAACGAACACAATTCATTACAGGTGAATTAAACAATATAGATAATATTTTTTCGGATGTGATTATTTTCATGAGGAATCTATTGGTTTTCCCGTTTGGGCACTTTGGATTTTTTTTTTTAATTATTGTTATTTACTTTTAATTTTGATTCTGAATACATTGTTTTGTATAACGTGTGCGCTCAAAGTATTTAAAATATATTTAGTTTTTCTGTAAGTTTTAAAATGTAAGGAGAAGAGTTAGTAAATATGTATCGTTTAATAGGTCATTATAAATCTAACGTCGTATGAATAAATATCATTGATTAACATAATATTCGTAAACCGTCGGCTATAGCTAGTACAAAATATAATAGGTAAGACGATTTTAACTAACATTTTCACCCACTTCAGTGGATAAATCGTCTCGGCTGTCACTCTCATGTCATACTGATGATGGGGAGATGGAAGTTCGAATCCTGATGGGATCTACTGAGAGTAGTTTTTCCTAAAATGGTTTCTCACTCACTTTCCATTTAAATTATGGGTATATTAGCTTTAAAATGTTTCCTTCCTTATTCCTACCTCATTAAAATATATGCGTATAGGCTGAACAGATGCTAAGATGTGACTTAAATCATTCCCGGGTCCTCGTATTCATGTTGGTAGCTACGCCACTGTTCATAAGTGAAGTCAGATGATATTCAGCTGATACTTTTGATATCTATTATTAATAACTTTAAAGCAATACTAATACTATAATAAAATGAATGTAAACTGGAAAAAAAAAAAAAAATGTTTTCTTAACTTTACTTCCTACCGGAACTCCACTATAATTTCTGCTGTCCTCATAATTTATTTAACGACGTTGACTACTTGATGAACTCAAGGTTATCTTGTAAGCGAGTTGCTTCTTAACTTGACGCCCCGGAACATTCTAAGCACTATCACAACTATACGCCAATGTACGAAATAGAAATTAAGGCAAGGAAATGAGCAGTTCGCCCGATCAGGCTTCTAGCTTACCTGCTTTGAGCACTTCCCCTCTTCCACTGACTAGTATACACACTCAATATGCTATATTCGCCAGGACAGTGGACAGCACTGTCTTGCACTTTAAACTTATATTTTTCTTTTTTGACGTATTTAGCGTGCACTTTCTGAACCGACTAACTATTATTATTATTAATAATATTATTAGCACCGCGTCTTACTACACGTTCGGGTTATACGCACTTACGCTAATGTGTAATGGTAGGGTGATTGTGAGATAAACTGGAGGACCTACAGTTTAACGTGGAATCCGAACCACGGTGGAGGCCTGGCATTCCCCACATTCGACTAATTATATCAGCACACGAGAATTTCTTTGATCGAGAGCAAAAGAGCCTACAAATTTTGCCGGGAAAGGTATTCTCACATTCCTTACAGGGTTCTTTTACATGTCACAATTGGCATGGCAAGGTTTAACATCCCCTCCGAAGGAAGTTGTGCTACGGATTTTTTTTATAATTCAAGGAAAATTCCATCGATCTCGGTTGGGTTTGAACCCACGAACATTTTACCTCATTACCACCGAGGTCAATCGTAATCTCTATAGATATATGATTTCTCCTACTTATTTAATCCACATCCTGGGATAAAGATTACAGCAGTCAATTCTCGTGAACAAACCAAATAGCCTAAGTTTTAGACGATTTACGTTTAAAAATAATAACTACTTCAATATCACAAAACTAATTTTGCGACACCATAATGCTATTTTTAGAATTATTTAATTGTTTTTGTTTTAATATTTATATCTCAAAAACTCGCAAAATAAAACGTAAATACCTACAGTAGCCCCATGGCTGCTTTGGTGCTGACTGACAGCTCACAGCTAAAAGCTTTGAAAAGTTACCAGACCAAATTATGTATCCTTACGGCGAACCATATGATCTGCAAAAACATTTGTTTAGCAGCTGTCTCTTCTGACAGTCAAAATTTTAGGTATATACCTAAATGTTGACTGTCAGAAGTCAGCTGTGATCTGTCAGTCAGCACCAAAGAAGCCATGGGGCTACTGTACTTCACAGGTAGGAAACATCCATAATAATGATTGTCCCCGAAAATTCTATCATAAAAATGGTCACATTACTGTAAATGCAATTTTTTTTTTCAAAGTAAAAATGTTTGTATTGACCTGAGGATCTACAAGAAGGTCTGCCTTGGCGTAGTGTAGAGATACTGGAGCAGTTATTCTCCTGAGGTCGTACGTCGGTGGTTCGCTCTGCCCGTACCTCTTTATGTTGGCTTCGGGGCCGTAGTCGTATTCCTGGAACCTACCTGCGTGGGGTGGAGAAACACAATCATTCCCAAAATTACCGAAAACTTAGAACACACAATAACTCAGAAAAAAAACTGCCACGAATTTTTAAGGTAGGTTTTTAAGGGACGCAGTTTTTATATCAACACTTTTTTTGGTCTAAAGAAGTCAAATATTGCTCCAATAGAAACAAAGAGTTTAAATTTCTTCACATGGTAAAATAAACAACTTAAATATCTGTCAAGGGTGTCTTGGAATTTAATGACAACCTTTTCTTTTCATTTAAAAGGTGACCTGGTGGTCTAAGGGTAAGGTGTCAGACTTCTGTGCTGGGGGGTCCGGGGCTCAATCCTCCGTACTGACACAGATTTATCTGATTTCCAGACCCTTCCTTCACCTCTGACAAGACGTGTATTAATCACAACTTGTGAATATGAGGAATGCCAGGCCTCCACCGTGGTTCGGATTCCACGTTAAACTGTAGGTCCTCCATTTAATCTCACCATTACACATGAGCGTAAGTGCGTATAGCCCGAACGGGTAGTAAAAGGCGGTGATAATAATAATAATAATTAATTATCTTCATTTAAAAAGTTTGTCATCTAATGCTGCTCTGCTCATGACAGATATTCAACAACTGTTGATATAACCATGTAAATAAAATTAAACTCTATTTTTCTACTGGAGTAACATTTGATTTATTTTGACCTCGAAAATATTTTGCTATAAAAACTGCAAAAATACTTACCTTTTCTGGCGTTTCCTAAACACCCACCTTAAGTATTTCATTCATGAATTTCCGTTTCTGCAGATTATTCACATCAAGGAAATTGTCTTACACCGACCAGAATATAGCCATTTCCTCCTCCACTGTCACACATCACTTTATTGGAGTGATTTTAAATCAATCCACCCTTACTGGTTGCTAATGCCTATCGATTTTAATTTTAGATTTTTTTATATGTGTTTTCTTTAATTAATAAACGGTTGTGTGAATCTTTGTTCCTTTTTAGCTATACAAAGGGAAAAAAAGTGTTTTAAAATAGGAAAATTGAATTTGTGTGCATCAAAAATTATGGGGATGGAGGTTTTTTCCCCCTGTTTTAATATCTGATATCACTTTATAAAAGACCCCGCCTGGTGTTTAGGTTGTTTCACTTTACACACGAACCTACTAACAAACAAGTAAATCAATGTCACAAATACATAATTGAAGTAGATATAGTCGGTTTGGTTTTACCTCAAATATAGACCGATATAACCAACCCACGAACGGAGGTAAAATTTCAAGTGAACAATTTATAAACCAAATTGGTTATCAGCAAAAAAAATGTCATTTTCATAATCGTTCCTAAAATATAAGTATATATAGAATTAATGATTACCTTAGGGACCGGCAGTAACGAGCCCTGTGATGATGAAATCCCGCAGACCACTTGTTGGGATACACGTGGGTTCATCCATAAACCACGTATCCCTATTTATTTTTTTTGCACCGCGTCTTACTACCCGTTTGAGTTATACACCTATGTACTAATTACTGTAACACGTTAAAGATTATGAAGGTTGAATTCAGAGAAATTTTACCTTCATTTGCACAGAGAAAAAGTGGAAAACCATTTTGGAAAAATCACCTTAAGTACATCCAACTGGAATTGAACCCCGATATTCCAGTAATCGGCAGTGTAACCTATTGTGAGAGTGACCTAAGCGGCCACCGAAGTGGGTCGTACGCAATGCTGTTGAGAGGTTGGGGGGGAGGGGGCAGTTTCAATGTCTACATGGTGTTATTTGGGGGGAGGGCTGGTACATCACATTGTTACGTAGCACAGATCTTATGATTAAATTATAACGTTTAAAACATAATATTATTGATCGTAAATAAACATACTTATAGATAGCTTCCGAAACTGAGTAGGATTAAATCTAAGTCCCTACTTTTATTGTCACAAAAGCTTCCTTATGAAAAAAAAAAAAAAAGACATTCATACTTGATGTGAAAAGCTACGTAACACTGGTTGGTGGTAAGAGGGGGTCAGGCTAAATGTCTTCTTGATTTTACATGGTGGAGGGGAGGGTAAAAAAAAAGAAGGTAAGAAGCGTTATGTGGTTTATGTATGATCCTTTATTATGCATGGGGATGTGGAAAAAGTATAAATACTTAAATAATATCGATATTTCACTTTCGATACCAATATATTTTTACTCAGTACTTTCATTTAAATACAGAAAAATATATAATTTGGTTATAATAATTTATGTTTTTGTTTGAATAATGCGATATATTTAAGCTCACACTTAGATAGACTGATTAAAAGTTCCTGCTCTACTCGTATAGTTCAGAATTTAGCTAAAACACATATATCACAATATTATGGTTAAGTCATTATTAGTATTATTATTCACTTAATATATGATCAAACTGCTTCGGTGGTCAAATGGTCTAGGCTAAGGCGTTACTCTCACAATGGACTCCACTGTCGATGACGGAGAGATCGGAGTTTGAGCCCCAATCGGGTATACTGAGGGTAATTTTATCTTAATGTTTTTTTCCATTTTATATCCACGCAAATGTTCAAGTTCTCTAAATGTAACCTCCCTCATTCCTAATACATTGGCGTATTTAGAATAAATGCGTATAACCAAAACGGGTAGTAAGACGCGGTGACAAAAATATACATCATAATAGAGAGATACGATAAAAGGAAAAATCTATTAAAATGTAAAAAATTGTATTTGGTTTTAATAGACAATTTCAAGTATTCTAAAAACAAAGAGAAAAAAAACATTTTTACACGGAAAACACTAAAAAATAAATAGTACTTACTTTCTCCCGTTTTTATCTTAAAATAGACATTTACTAAAAACTCGTTAAGATATTTTGTGCAACGAAACAATATAATAGGTTTATACTTTGTTAAAGAAACACTACACCAAAGATCTTAAATAAAATAATATACACTGTTACTTACTCTGTGGCATTAGGAACTAGGAACAATGTTACAGAAAAAATTGGGAAAAGAGAAATATCTTTGTCCACCAAAAAGTATAAGAAACCAATTCCTTGTCGAAGAGCTGAATTTAAAAGTATCTATGTTTTCTTATAGCTCAAAAACTATTGGCTTTATAAAAATATATTTTCAAATATTATTATTATTATTAGCACCGCGTCTTACTACCCGTTCGGGTTATACGCACTTACGCTAATGTGTAATGGTAGGGTGATTGTGAGATGAAATGGAGGACCTACAGTTTAACGTGGAATCCGAACCACGGTGGAGGCCTGGCATTCCCCACATTCACAAGATGTCTTGTCAGAGGTGAAGGAAGTGTTTGGTAATCAGATAAATCTGTGCCGGGACCGAGAATTGAACATTTTCAAATAAAATATGTTTTTCTTTAATAGTACTACAACTTTACAACGATAAGTTGTTTCGTATCTCAAATAGTTAAGGAGAAATTATGAAAATTGGAAAATTTCCCATAAGCAAGGTACCCTCAAAGTCATTTTCATGAGAAAACGAGAATCTCCATCTTGTTTATTATGATAAACAATGTCCGGATATAAAATTTAATCAAGATCGTTAAAGCCAATTTTGAGAATATAATTTTTTTCTCTTTTTGCCCTTCAGTAAAATACCCTTAATTTTAGGGTTGGATATTTAATTCTAAAAACTCCTCGGGAGAACCTTTGAAAAACACCAGCTACCAAGTTTAAGCCAGATCGGTAAAAATAGTTTCGGCTCTAGCAGATAAACAGACGGCATTGCGAAAACTACTTTTTTGGTTTCAGGGGTTCCATGAAAAGTCGACATTCATCAAAATCTCCAGTTCGAGTCTTTTTATGATCACAATACTTTCTCTCGGAGGTGTAGAGAGAACGTAAAAAACGATATTCGGCTAAAAATTTCCTGCTTATTCTTTCAATATTGCTATCGATGATTTTATTTTGATCATATTAACGTACACACACTTTATTTTCCTATACTAGAAATGAGTATGCATGTACAGTAGCGCCATGGCTTCTTTGGTGCTGACTGACAGTTCACAGCTTGACTTCTGACAGTCAACATTTAGGTATATACCTACATTTTGACTGTCAGAAGTGACAGCTGCTAAACACATGTTTTTGAAGATCATCTGGTTCGGTGTAGGCATACATAATTGGGTCTGGTAGCTTTTCAAAGCCGTCAGCTGTGAGCTGTCAGTCAGCACCAAAGAAGCCATGGGGCTACTTTATGTATAGTACTCAAGCCAAAGATTTGTTGGATCCTCAACAGTTCTATCGTCAGCTGTAAAGCCAAGGCAGTACTTAAGGTGCGTACTAATGAAATGAGGGGTGAGGTAGTTTTCCCGTTGATTTCCACACAGAGCCAGAAGTTAATGGGGTGTCCTAGTAAGCGTGAGCTTAGGGCAGTATTTTTGAATTTTTTTTATAGCATACACATTTTTTGGCTAAAATAAATCAAATATTTCTCCTATAGAAACATAGAGTTTTGTTTTCTGAACATGCTAATCTCAACAGTTCTTGAATACCTGTCAAAAGTATCCCGGAATTTAATGACAACTTTTTCTCTTTATTTAAAAAGTTTGTCACCAAAGGCTGATATGCTCATTAAATATATTCAAGAACAGTTGAGAGGAGCATGTACAGAAAACTGAACTCTATGTTTCTATAGAAGAAATATTTGATTTATTTTGGCCAAAAAAATGTTTATGCTATAAAAACCGCAAAATTAATGCACTAAACTGGTACCCCAACTGTCTTACAAACCCACTGAAATGGATACACCAACTGACCCTGCAAGCAACACTTCCATTCCATTCATCACAGGGACCGGACGTATATACTTCTGTTTCGATACACCGTCCCTAACTACACACACAACTGTATCAAAGTGTACCCCACTCACCAGAGCGAGCAATTTGACCGTAGTGAGCAAGGGTCTTTCTGGACGCTCCGGAGAAGAGATGACTAACAAACGAGGGAAGAGCGGTCTGTAAAGAAAGAACAAATATTTAGAATATTTATAACACATCTGGCCTGATTGATTTTCCCTTTCTTCTAATTCGATTATTTGAGGTATTTAATTATATATGGGGCAAATTTATTCCAGGGAGAAAAATTTATTTTTATTGGGCCATTTACCCTCTCTTAAAATTCCCCTTTTCCATATATGATATTAATTATATTTCTATTTAATAAGTGCTCAATGTAAATTTTTAGACTTGGAAGGAGGAGGATATATATATAAGTTTCAAAATGTTAAACCAATTTATAGTACTCAAAGTATTTAATCTCTGCTTTAATTACCATCAAAATATTTAATATTCGTCATTTTTCTTTGCCTACGGCAGCTGGGGTTGGGGTAGCACAGACCCCACACTCCTGAAGTTTTGACTTGTCTACGAACTTGTTNATTTTTTTCTTATCCCTTTTTAACCCCCCCCCCCCCATATTAGTCTCCTGTTTATCCTAGCTGATTAACCGAGAGGAAAGGGCAGAGTTTTTGTATCAAAACCTTTTTTGACGAAATAAATCAAATAATTCTCCAGTAGAAACATTGGGTTTAATTTTCTTCATATGGTGATATCAATAATCGTTGAATATCTGTCAAGAGTGTCCTGTAATTTAATGACAACTTTTTATCTTCATTAAAAAAGTTTATCATATAATGTCACTTTGCTAATGACAGTTATTCAACCACTGTTGATATCACCATGTGAAGAAAATTAAACTTTATGTTGCTACTGGAGCAATATTTGATTTATTTTGATCAAATGCAAATGTTTTTTCTATAGAAACCACAAATACACTGACCTTAACTCGTGTCTCTTACACCCCCACCTTAAGAATTATCAGATATAGGACCTGGATTCCAACTCACCTTGTTAAGCTCACTTTCATTCTCTCCGTAAATCAAATTGTAGGCAGTTAGGCACATGTTCTGAGATTTGATGCCCTCGGTGCAATATTTATCGGCAAACTCAGCGGTCGCCTTTCTACGAGGTAGCAGCTCGTTCACTCCCAATTGGCCCAATAATTTCTGCGTGAGCAAAATCCTCATTGTATTTATGGTGTACTCTTGAAATACAGTCAAATTTTCATAGGAAGGGCCCTTTTATAAGATGCAAACCTATATTTTTTGGCAGGCAAAATTGATATTTTACTAAATTATTAGTATTATTTTATAGCTATTAATACTATTTCTCAAAAGTAAAATCTTAAGATTACATTACTTGATACATGAACACGTTAAAGTTGATCTATTTATTTTTTATTGCACTCGTATAAACCCCCACCCCCCCCCCTGGTTTTTGGTGAAAATTGTACTGTTTTCGTTTATTTTATCCTCTTGTTATGGTGCCTATTATTTCATAACATCGGCTCGAATTATTTAACCCAAGAACACAAGAGTGATTAGACAAAGTTTTAGGGGAAAAAAGATCACCTGGGTTCGTCTTAAATATCGTCGGAAATATACACCGGTGCATTCATTTTGGGTTAGAACTCCGCTCTCTAGGTTTTGAGTCTGGCATTCTATCCCTCACCTAACCTTTATGCTGAAATGACTTGCTGGTGTGATGTCATGAATCTCTGCGTGTTTTAGCGGATCAAATGACTGACAGCATAATATAGTCAGAATATATGGTAACACGAAGTGCTAAAAAACTGACAAGAAAAAGCTTTTTTTATGGCCAGCTGGTTGCTTAATTATAGCATATATGCAATTAACACGCGATAAATGTATATCATTACAGCTACCTAATTTAATGACATTATATACTACAATTATTTACAAAATACTAATAGTTTGAACATGACAGTTATCTACAGGTAAAAAAATACCTTATCTCTCAAATATTCCTAAACCACGCAGAGGGTCTATTTTAAGCTCGATCCTCTGGGGAAGTATCGGCCACAACTGAAATGCTACTCAATTTGTAGGTCATTAAGTTGGGAGCGTAGGGGACGCGAAAAAAGGGTCAGTGTTCTTACAATTTTTATAGCAAAAAACAAAGTGTGCGTGGTCAAAAAAACTCGACCATTTCTCCAGTAGAAACATAAAGTCTAGTTTTCTTCACATGTTTATGTCAACAGTTATTGAATATTAGTCATTAGCATAGTTGCATTAGATGAGAAACTTTTTAAATGAAGAAAAAATTATCATTATATTCTGGAACATTCTTGACAGACATTCAAGAACAGTTGATATCAACACGTTAAAAAAAAAATAAGCCTCTATGTTTCTTTCTACTGAAGAAATATTGGATTTATTTTGACCAATTTTTTTTTTAATGAAACATTTCAAAAACACTAAATAACTCGCGTCCTCTACACTCCCACCTTAACTGTCCATTCATTCTTGTCTGGAATTTGAATTTTCACAGTACATAAGCCAATGTATCAATCTAGGAATGCCATCGTATGCTAGGCGGCTGTCATATGACCTACATTAATTCCTAGTTGAAACTATGCGTTTCTGTATATGTGCAATTTTTAATTTTGAGCATATAAATACAATAGAATCGCGACTATCCGGTATAAAGTAGCGGCATTTTGGGCAGGATAACGGAAAAGCTGGATAATACGGAATCCGTGTGTAAATAATTTTCAAAATGGGTTTGCCTACGTTTTTTTAATTTTCACAGAATATTTAACCTTGTTTTAATAGATTCCGCCCATTTTATGACTGCAATGTAAAATAGCACTACAGTAATTGTAGGGGTACAGTAAGAAATAAGTTTTTTAACTCTTTATTTTACATTAATTCATTTTATTATTATTATTATTATTATTATTATTATTATTAGCACCGCGTCTTACTAACCGTTCGGTTTATACGCACTTACGCCAATGTGTAATGTTAGGGTGATTGTGAGATGAAATGGAGGACTTACAGTTTAACGTGGGATCCAAACCACGGTTGGAGGCCTGGCATTCCCCACATTCACAAGATTTCTTGTCAGAGGTGAAGGAAAGGTTTGGTAATCAGATAAATCTGTGCCGGGACCAAGGATTGAACCCCGGCAGTCAGCACAGAAGTCTGACACCTTACTCCTAGACCGAATATTACATATTCTTGCTGAGAGTAAGTTTTTGGTTTTAAACATTTTACTTTAGAGTTTTACTTTGGGTTCATTCGTGGATCAAACAAGTTTATATTCTTGAGAGCTCCACACCGATATTGTGCAATACAATTATATTGTTGTAACATGTATTTACTTATTTTTTCGTTTGGTTATGTGTGCATGAGTAAAATTAAAATTGGACTTAATCAATCTGTTGGTCAAATTAAATACTTTTATACATGTTCGGTGGCAGTGTGGTCTAACGTGCTACCCTCTCATAAGATTAGACCACCGATGAGGGGGATCTCGAGGCTTGAATCTCGGTACGGTGTACTAAGGGTGTTTTACCCCTCTCGCTCTCTCTCTTTTCCCCCCTCTACGCAAATGTGGGTACACTTCCTCTAAATATAACCTTTCTAACCTCTAAAACAATTAACGTAATTAGTACATAAGCAAGAAAGACGTGGTGCTAAAAAAAACTTGTATAGCTCTTTTACACAGGGAACAATTCCAAAAACTTATAAACAAAAACGTATAATTTGAAGAGGTGGTAAAAAAATATTTAGCGAAAAGCTGGAACTGAATTATAAATAGGAATATTAAAAAAAAAACTAATATATATTGATAAATTAATTAATAACACCTGATCAGGAAAATCGAAGCCGGGACTCTTGGATTGGCGTGTCAACGTTCCACCGCTGAGATATCCAGGATTCGTCCAGTAATGGATATCTCAGTGGTAAGAGCAATGGTGCACCAAGCCAGAGAGTCCCGGGTTTAATTCCCGTGTCCATTTATCATTTTTCAATTTACGAATATGATACTTGATCTTGCTATAACCCTAGCCTAAAGCTCATTTCGATCTTCTAAGCGTCGCTGGTTCTAAACAGTTAATTCTACCAGCGTTAAGTTTCTTCTATTATTATTATTATTATTATTATTATTAATATTAGCACCGCGTCTTACTACCCGTTCGGGTTGTACGCACTTATGCTAATGCGTAATGATAGGGTGATTGTGAGATGAAATGGAGGACCTACATGTTTAACGTGGAATCCGAACCACTGTGGAGGCCTGGCATTCCCCACATTCACAAGATGTCTTGTCAGAGGGGAAGGAAGGGTTTGGCAATCAGATGATTCTGGCCGGGACCGAGGATTGAACCCCGGACTCCCAGCACAGAAGTCTGACACCTTACCCCTAGACCACCAGGTCACCAGGTTTCTTCTAATTTTTAATATATATTTGACCCGAATTTGGCCTGCTATGGATAAACCTGGGCTATTTCCTTAACCCTTATACCTTGTCGGTCATGTTTACCCAACATATATATTAAAGTGCTAGTAAAGATGTTATCTGATCGTCACTAAAGGTACTCAAAATATGTCATGTATCCATAAGTCCAGTCATGTGATACGCAGTTGCTACTGATAAAATAACACTAATGAAATGTGAATTTCTATATCGCAGTCGGTATCATGTCTGTATACTGAGGTAAAAGGTCCAGGGTTCGATTCTCGGCATGGCTGAAAATTTATCATTGGTGAAATGTGGGTTTACCCTTTCAAATGGATAAATTAACGGCCGAGGACTGGATGTTGTGTCTGTCCTAGTCTTAAGTTAGATTATAAGGCATATGACAGGCCTAGAAACCGGTAGTGGAAAGTATATGTCTTGAATAAGAAACTTACCTTGGCCACAAGCTGGAAACAGTAATGGATGTAAAAGTAAATAATATGTGTATCTGGGCAGAATGTTCTGTAGAAATGGAAAGAGAGATATGGTGAAATTGACAGACGGGTGATTGCATCTCGGAGTAGTTGAAATAGTATCGAAAGAAGCAAAAATGGCAGTATATAAAAGTTTGTTAACGCCAACATTGTTTTATGGATGAGAAGCGTGGGTCCGTCAGGAGAAACAAGAGCAAGGTGAATGAGGTTGGAATGGTGACCTGGTGGTCTAGGGGTAAGGTGTCAGACTTTTGTGCTGGGGGTCCAGGGTTCAATCCTCGGTCCCAGCACAGGTTTATCTGATTACCAAACCCTTCCTTCACCTCTGACAAGACGTGTATTAATCACAACTTGTGAATGTGTGGAATGCCGGACTTTAACCGTGGTTCGGATTCCACGTTAAACTGTAGGTCCTTCATTTCATCTCACAATCACCCTACCATTACACATTAGCGTAAGTGCGTATAACCCGAACGGTTAGTAAGACGCTGTGTTAATAATTTCAATTTCAATTTCCTTTATTATAGTGCTGGCCAACAGTCGTAAGACCTATAACAGGCCAGCACTGAAAAGTACACACGTACATACCTTATAATACATATATTTACACAAGAAAAAATTATAGACAAAAAATGGCTAAATAATGTTATATACTGATGAATAGTTACGAGATAAAAAGTAGTTAATAATAATAACAATAAAAAGTAGCATTAAAAACAAATAACTAAATAGTAAGCAGTAACATTATGCAAAAAATATATCAGAATATTGTAAGTTTAAATAATATAGGCAGAACCTCTACATGATAAATTATTGATATGGGACATCCTTAAATAACTCTCTGAGTTTAGCTTTCCTTTTATGATAAAAGTCAAATTCGACAAATCTAGAATTGGCGCTATGGATACAACGACCTATAGGGCTCGTCTTATAAGAGCTATCGAGAAAAAATAATTTAGGATTACGAGAAGCCCGAGAAGGGATATGAACGCCTACATGATCAAGGGCAAATTTGCAATAAATATTGTTATTGAAAATATTAAAAACAAAAAGGGCATCACAATAAAGTCTACGCGAGAAGAGAGTTTGGAGCCCTAAGAGGTTTCGAATTCTGTCATAATCATAATAAATCCGGTTACTAAAGAATTTATCATAGCATGCAGCAACAAATTTTCTTTGGATGTTTTCTAACCTAAGAGAGTCAGTTAAGGTAATGGAATTCCAAGCAACAGTGGCATATTCTAACTTAGACCTAACCAGGGCGTAATACAGACATAAAAAACAGTCAACTTTCTTAAATGATGACGTAATAAATTTAATAAGCCCAAGTAATTTCAATGACTGGGAAATGACATGGTCAACATGATAGTGGAAATAAAGTTTGTTATCCAGGAGGACACCAAGATCATTAATACAAAGTGTACGAACTATGTTATCACTGCCCAATTTATAAGTAAAAAAGAAAGGATTAGTTTTCCTAGTAAAAGATATAGATTTGGTCTTAGATTTATTGATAGACATTCCATTTTCCAAAGACCATTGTAAAATACCATTTACATCATTTTGTAAATCTATACAATCTGCTATTGATTTGATAGTTTTAAATAATTTTACATCATCAGCAAAGAGTAAATAACTAGACGAGTTCAAATATTTACCAATGTCATCAATAAACACATTAAAGAGAAGAGGACCTAAATTAGAACCCTGTGGTATGCCACAGGGTGCTAAAAATGTTTTTGAGGTATGTGAATCAATTTTAATAATGAATGATCTTTCATGCAAATAACTGCTAAACCAATTTACATAAGAGTGAGAGAGTCCAAAATTACCAAGCTTAGAGAGAATAATATTATGCTGACATAAATCAAATGCCTTACTTTGGTCAAAATAAATAGCATCAACCTGACCTTGGGCAGAGACTTGAGGGGCAACATGCCCAAGAAATTCTACTAAATTCGTGACAGTAGATTTATTTTTTATAAAGCCATGTTGATTATCTGATAGTTTATTTTTAAGGTGGTGGAAAGTATGCTCATGTATGATTTTCTCGAATACTTTGGAGAAAGTGTTTAAGAGGGAAATTGGTCTGTAATTACAAACATTTGTTCTTACCCCTTTTTTATAGATAGGTATGACAACAGATTGTTTCCATGTAAGAGGAAAAGTTTCATTTGATAGGCTAATGTTAAAAATATAGGCTAACAAAGGGCTGAAAATGCTGGCACAGCCTTTAACAATAAAACTTGGAATTCCATCTGTCCCGGCACATCTAGAAGAACTCAATTTTTTTATAGCATTAGCAACATCCAAGGGTGTTATGTGGCATGGATACAAGGGCGCACTAGTTTCAATAACGGGGCAGGGTAAGACAGGAATAGCTGAATTATAAACGGAATGAAAGTAGGTCCCAAACTCATTAGCAATTAATAAAGGATCCACTATAGACTTGCCATCAATTTCTAGGTTGGATGGGAAAACTTTATTCATACGATTATTTTTAACAAATTTCCAAAAATCTTTAGGTTTGCATTTAATACTATTTTCAATTGAGTTCATCCAGTTGGCTCTGTCTATAATAATAATAATAATAATAATAATATTTATAACGACCGTTTATACTTGCCGAGATATAGCCTAACCCGATTTTTGCAGGAATAACAATATAAGTTAGCTACTAAAGCTACTAAAACCAGTTTAAAATATTCATACGTCAGGTCATGTTATCAGCAGCTGTCACGTTTGATAGATATTATTAATACCTATAAAATAACACTAATAATATAATAACATTATTTCAATGTTGGCTGTAAAGGTATATGTTTGAATTTTCGAAATTGTTCTTCCTACCATAATCAAACTTTAGCGGGTTATTTGTTTTCTTTTTGTTTTATGAAGGGCTAGCAGGGGTTCGTTGAATAGGTTATGTGAGTGGTGAAATCTTGGTTAAACATATTATAATCCTTTACTCACCGATACTTCATCCGTCCTGGGTGTCACAAATTGGAGTATGGGGAACTTCAACTCGTGAAAGTATACCACGGGTGCCAGCGCTACCATCAGTCTTATCTTGGAGTTATACTCCGGTCTGGACGAGGCCATCACGTAGAACATGGTGGTGCCCATAGAATGACCGACATAGAATATCTTGTCCTGCCCGGTTGTCAGCAGTATGTGGTCGATCATGGCGGGGACGTCGTAAATACCCATCTCGTGCATACTGCAGGGTCACAAATGTATAAGTTAAAACTTTTTTACTCAGTGACTGTTCAGCTTACAAATAGAGCCATACTCGAATAACCAACATATCATCCGTATCTGCAAGGCCTCGCTCGACATCTGCATTACCTCAACCCGTATTTGCAAGGCCTTAATCAGTAAATGCAAGGCCTCAATCCGCATCTGCAAGGCATAAATCAGCAAATACAAACCTTCAATTCGTATGCGCAAGGCCTCAATACACATCTGTAAGTCCTCAATTTAGATTTGTAAGGCCTCAATAAACATGAGCAATACCTGAATACACGCATTTGCAAGGAATTAATCTGTGTATGCAAGGCTTCAAGCCACATACATTAATCAGTATGTGCTAAACTTTCTCGATAATCACATCCACGGACATTGGAATGTTCTATAAAAATCACAAACACAACACCATCTGATTTATAATAGATACATTTAAATGTAATATTCGAAATTTACTATCGAACTGATTTATTTGCTTCTTCGAACTTGCGAGGCGCAATATTAGAGAAAATATAGGAAAGGTAAATATATTTTTTACATGGTTTATTTATTTTGTTTGGTATTTATTCAATAGCTAACGTATTCCGTACAATTTGTGAATATATACCTTGATTTTTATAATAATGGACATTGTGGGCACCTTTTAGAATATATGTATATTTATTGCCTTGCTCAAACAAATAAACTTGTTTTTTGAAGGTACAGAAATAATATTAAATTAATTGAGGATGGTCCAAGCAGTTTTGAAGTTTCATAGCTGTAATTTCCATAAGAAAAACTGCAGTGTGAATATACTGTTATTCCCTTTGAGTAGGCGCTGATATAAATAGAGGTTTTTTTTTACCTAAAATTCCAGAATTTTGATTTGTCCGGCGAGAGTGTGACATGTTTCCGGGAATAGAAGTTTCCCCGGATGTTACCTAGCCAGACGTCATAACCGTAATCCGCCAAGATGAAGGCTGAGAACAAACAGAAGTGATTAAGTAATAGCCAAGACTTGAATTATAATGACTTAAATTTTTTTTTTAAATGACCTATAAATGACCTAAAAATTATTTCAAATTTTCAAAATATAGCCTAAAACTACAAACAAACATTCTTAATCAATGCACACGGCTGGATCAAAGACGTACTTTTACTAATGTAAGATGCAATTAAAAGCCTTTAACAACCAAACTCTGGCATTCTGCTAAATAAAACACTGATTTATAAATATATGTTTTATAATAGTTACCCCCTCACAACACAACCCTCTTTAGCTTAGTTGTGTCTCATCAGGAATGTGTATTTTACAAACTTACATTATCTTCTCATTCTGTCAATTACTGCTTACCGAAAAAAATATGATTTATGTATTTATAAAATATCGAAAGTATTTAAAAAATATATAACTATATTTATTCAACACGAATGCCTTAAAATTACTCAAAAATACCAAAAAAGACCTAAAAAATTTCTTTAAATGCCTAAAAATTACACAAAAATTACACAAACCACGAAGATATTACCTTAAATTCTAAAATTACCTAAAATGTACATTTTACATCTACACAAGACTGGGAGCATGCCCATAGTTTATATAATTATGAGCATTATATAAGACGAACCAAAAATAAAAGATGATATGTCATCAAAATCCGGGCCATGGTAATAATGTTAGTCGAAATAGTTTTTAATCTCTTTACCAAGACCCGAAACTGTAGTTAGCTTCTAGTTGTAAGAAACATTTAGAAATGTTTAAAAAAAGAAAAGTTATGTATATTCCATTCACGTTAGGAATTACTCTCTTAGAGGTCTTTTTTACTACCAATATCCTACTATATAGTAGATTTATGGTAGGGAAAAAGGCCTTTCAGAAGTCAATTCCCACCGTGAATGGAATATAGCTGTAGTCAACATTATTATCGTTAGCGTTTGGTTTTATAGATGTTGATATCACCTATCAAAATTAACACCTGAATATCACATGACTTGACTTATGGATATATATTTGTGTGTGTGTGTCGTTAAGGGGCAAATAATGAAAGAAATCAAGTGTCCACCATTTTAGGTGGAGTGTAAAGTGCGATTTTGATGGAAATAAGCTTTTTATTTTTACTTAATTATAGGGTCCTCCTGGGTAAAACGGCTAAACTTTAGAAAGTGGTAGTGAGTGGGTCAAAAAACTAACTCAAAATATATTTAGGATATTTGCTAGTTTTAGCTTCCTTTTCGTGCATACAGCAAAGAACTAAACTAAAGCACGTTTTTCTGCAGGGGGGTCAAATGGTTTATTAATATTAGTTTTCCCGGAAGATTGGTCGGTTGTGCTGGACCTGTGGTTTAGCCTCTCCGTTCCTCTGATTTAACGCCACTAGTTGTTTTTTTTGTATAGTAAGTTCTTGAACAAAGTGTCTGAAGTATCTTCAATCACCACGACAAAGGATAACGCAAACGTACTAAGAAACAACAGACGCGCGATGTCAGTCAGCCATTCGTTCTATCATTGATTAGATGCAATTCTTGTCTCCAGGCTGGAGGCCGTCAATTTGAACAAAATAAATAAAATATTCTATTTAATACCTACCTATTTTGTTTTTTTACTATTTGCGTGAAAATAATGCGAAAACTAACAAGTCTCCAAAATACATTTTGAGGTAGTTTTTTATCCACTACCACTTCCTGAAGTTTAGCCGTTTAACCTGGGAACACCCTGTATATATATATATATATATATATGCTCTCAGGACTTGAAACTACAACTATTATTATTATTATTATTATTATTATTAGCACCGCGTCTTACTACCCGTTCGGGTTACACGCACTTACGCTAATGTGTAATGGTAGGGTGATTGTGAGATGAAATGAAGGACCTACAGTTTAACGTGGAATCCGAACCACGGTGGAGGCCTGGCATTCCCCACATTCACAAGATGTCTTGTCAGAGGTGGAGGAAGGGTTTGGTAATCAGATAAACTGTGCTGGGACCGAGGATTGAACCCCGGCCGCCAGCATAGAAGTCTGACACCTTACCCCTAGACCGCCAGGTCACCACTACAATTATTGTAATGTCATTAAACCCTTAGAAATGTACGGGTGATGCCGTGTTTCAAATGGAGTCGCAATGCTTGTGGAGGTTGCAGTAAAGGATTGTAGGAAGTTTCACAATTCAAATAGACCTTGATATTTTTTTTATATTTGAGTTATTTAACCTGTATCTTTTGAACTGACTTATTATATCAGCACATTACTTATAAACTAACTCAATTCTAGAACAGACACAACATCCAGTCCCCGACCGGTGATTCATCAATGTGAAAGGGGAAACCCACATTTCACCAATGATAAATTTTTCAGCCATGCCATGAAACGAACCCTAGACCCTCTTCTCAGTAGACAGACTTGCTACCGACTGACCTAAGTTGACGAACATGAAAATGTTAATATGATGAGAATGGTTAAAGCTTGAGTTCCTCTGGCCATAAAACTCTTAAGACAGATTTTTTTTTTCTTTGACCACGTCTTATTACCCGCTTGGATAATACTCGTGTGTATATATATAAAAATTACGTTACTTTGGTTAGAGTGAGACATTATTATTATTGTTATTGTTATGATTATTATTATTATTATTATTATTATCATTAGCACCGCGTCTTACTACCCGTTCGGGTTATACGCATATTATTATTATTATTAGCACCACGTCTTACTAGCCATTAAGGCTATGCACTTACGCTAATGTTTAATAGTAGGGTGATTGTGGGATTAAATGGAGAACCTACAGTTTAACGTGGAATCTGAACCACGGTGGATTCATGGAATTCCACACATTCACAAGTTGTGATTAATACACGTCTTGTCAGAGGTGAAGGAAGGGTTTGGTAATCAGATAAATCTGCGCTGGGACAGAGGATTTGACCCCGGAACCCCAGCACGGAAGTCCGACACCTTACCAGCTCAACTTTTGTTTGAGACATTTATAGTTTAGAGAAAATGCACCAGAATGTTTGTGGAGAACGAGTGGGAAACAATTTATTTAAAAAAATACCCTTAGTAAAACCGACTTGGATTCGAACCCCAGTATTCCAACCATCCACTCGATGAGAGTGACAAATTAGACCATGTGACCAGTGATGAGAGTAGATCTGACAGTTTTTTCTATCACAGCGTCTTACTACCTGTTTAGGTTACACACATGTATGATAATTACTCTAATGGTGTAGGGACGAGTAATAAATAATTTTAGAGGTAATCTACCCACATTTGCATGGAAGGAGAGTTGTAAACCGTCAAGGAAAAACAATCCTCAATAGACACAAGAGGGATTTAAACTCTGATCTCCCCGTCATCAGCAGGCTGGTTTTAACACGAGAAGGACGTCTTACATTTCACCCACTCTAACGGGTACCACCTAATTAAGTTAAGTGTTATTCATGTGAGGTGAGACGGTTTCTTAAGGTCATTGATAGTCAGTTTTGGCAACGAGTGGGCCAATAAATTTTAAGTCGAAAGAAAGGTCCACGGGCTGTAGGCGACAAGACGCCCATGACCTGGGCACATGGATCATTTTTCAATGTTGGTTGCTGACACAATCTCCCTACTTCCTACTCGCCCCCCCCCAACCTTTCTCAAAGCATCCTAAAAAAAAATTTAGGTCAAACTAATAGAGTTTTTTTTTATCTCATTTAAATTATTACATGTCATTTTAAATTAGTTGTAGTGTCAAGGACATTCTACCTAATAAAAGCCATAATTTAACTTGGATAGTTTTGTCCGTTTAAATATTCCGTAATGATCTGTGTTGTTTCCATCTTGTAGACGCTTGGCGAAGGACGATAAAGCCATAGGATGAAAACCAACTTTTAATAATCAAAACCATTATTTAAAAAAATAAATGTAACTCAATACTCGTCCAGGCTAGCAAAATGTCCTTAGGGCCTCTGCGTACTTGGACGACCCGTTGTCGCCACGGCCAAAAGTCATCGCGACTTGCTCCTACGACCATGTGTAGCGACCAGGCCCCGTCAAATATTTTTCCTACCCCTCTCTTCCCCCCTCCCCATCCTCCCACTTAGAAAATGAACGCGGTACAACGAACAACTTTTTTTTTACTTGTTAAAATAAAGGCCAAACAGAAAGAATAAAAAATTCTGGGTGCATCTTATGTTACGAACGATGAGAAGGGATTGTTTGAAATATTTTATCTATATCTTAGGGAATCTGAATATTTTTTTAATTACACAAGGAAGTATGTTCTTTCCTTTATTTACATTGCAAGACTCAGTGAAAAAATATCATCATCATCATTATTCATTGTTTTCAGCTTGTGGTCGGGTCAGTTTAGTAAAATGCCTCCATCTTCCTCTATCCTTCCACCATTCTTTCTACTTTAATTGCTTCAATCATTCTTTTCTAATTAGCACACTTTCTGTTATCTGCTTTTCCCATCTCTTTAATGGCCTCCCTTTCGGTGTTTTTCCCCCCTACTTACTTTATTTCCAACATTTTCTTCGGTATTTCCTCCTTCTCCCTCCTCATGTCATGCCCATACCATCTGTCTCGATTCCTCTACTATCTCATGTAATCCATGAACCTCCACTCTTTCCCGAATAACTTCATTCCTAATCTTGTTTCTCCTCGTGGTCCTCACAAACTTTATTACCATGACATCCAATTTCCTAGTCTCTCTTACATTCAATGTCCTTGTTGTTTCCGCTGAGAAAGTGTATTAATATATAGTGGAAAAACACGCTCATCCCACAAACAACACTGACGGTGTGATGTATGAAGACTGGCTGCTCTGATTTAAACTGCCAGTGGTCATATAATCATGTGTATATTTTTTTTATTTATATACACTAAGAGTCCCGATTTCTAGCATGTATCTCGGGACCTAGACCTACATCTTGAATTGACATTAAATACTTTAGATATTTTTTTAAATACAATAATAAGTTTGGAATAATCTAGATCTAAATGTCCTATTTGTCCTTCTTTCTTATACATATCCTACTAGATGGTCCGCCCCAGGTATATTACGCCCTCGATACCCTGCCCCACTGGTTGTCCCACCGTAATCTGGTTCTAATAGTCCCCCAGATCTGCGAGAGCCCCTGCGGGAGTCACCTGAGGAGGTGCCCTAACGGAGATTTTTCCGCTTACTATCCACAATCTAATTACGGTAACCTAGTGGTCTAGGCGTAAGGTGTCAGACTTCCGTGCTGGGGTCCGGGGTTCAATCCTCGGTCCCGGTACAGATTTATCTGATTACCAAACCCTCCCTTCGCCTCTGACAAGACATCTTGTGAATGTGGGGAATGCCAGGCCTCCACCGTGGTTCGTAAACTGTAGGTCCTCCATTTCATATCACAATCACCCTACCATTACACATTAGCGTTAGTGCGTATAACCCGAACGGGTAGTAAGACTCGGTGTTAATAATAATAACAACACAATCTACTCATGTGTAAACATCGTGTGACGGCAACCTGCTGGTCGTCTGCACGCGGCCGGTATCGCAATGGTCGCTGCAACCATCGTGCGTTGTCCCATTAACCACGAGCATTCTCAATGGACGCCCGGTGCGTCGTGGCACTAATTTGCGTCGGGGTGAAGTGAGGAAACCATACACAAGACTCGGTAACCTCAACCAGGATTTGAACCCCTATAAGTTATTTGGAAGTGTCAACCATGAATGGTTCTTCCTATTCTAGAAATTAGTAAAGTATTTATACATTTCTTTCGACAGTGCATCCTTAATGGTAAACCCCTTTGAGACGACCATTGGGTGGTTATTGGTACCTAGTGATTTATCTCTTGGAGTTATGACCCAGAAGTCCGAAGCTCCCAGGATGCCATGTTGCAAATGGACTACTGGAGCGTTCTTATATCTGGACGGGATCCTGTGAAGAGTGAGTTGGTAGCCATCTTGGGTCGTCACCTGGTGCTCCTCGACTGGATACCCCTCCTTCCTCACCAGCTGCACCTGTGGTAGCAAATAAATGCACCCCTTAGCCCACTCTGTAACGTAACTTCCGGTTCATCTTAAAGGTATGTGTTCGATTCTCGGGTGTTGACTGAAAATGGTTAAATGCGATATTTTGAACAAAAAAAAAATTCTTTAGCAGCAAGTGTTTCTACCCGTTTGGCTTGTACGCATAGGCCCTGTGTACAGTACATTTATATAATGTGTAAGAGATTATGAAGGATATATTTTGAGTAAGTGTACCCGCATCTGCGTGTAAAGAGAGTGTAATAATATTTATGGAAAACCACCCTCAGTACACCCGACCGGGATTCAAGCCAATTGCGAGAGTAACGCTTTAAGTGATAAATTAATGGTCTGAAATATCATTGTTGTGTTGCGTACCCTTCGTAAACCTTGCTTGGTTATACTATGGTGGAGCCTATAAGATAGGGTAATTGTGTGATACTTCAAGACAAGATTGCTATATTTCAATGGAAGATAGGACCTTTTTACAAAATTGGACTGTACTTGCCGTGTTCATATAGCTCTCGCTGGGTAAACGTTCACCATCGCTCGTCTCTATCTGGTTTTGGCTCCACGATTCAGCGCCCCGTGAGCTGCCGAGGGAAAACCGACGCCCGGCGTCCACGATCCAACAACTCCAGGCAACCAGTTGGAGACCAGTCAGCAACCACCCCATGCTACTGTTGAGTGGGTGGAGTGAGGGGAGTAAAGCTGCGGCTTACAAACACTGGCACCTCTTCCTTCTTCACTTGCCGGCACCCTCTAGTTCGACTCTTGCGTGGAAATTTGGAAGCTGGTTTAGTTAAATAAATCCTGTAAAATATGTGGGTTTTTTAATGTATTTTATTTTAACGTGTCATTTTTTTGAGATGAATGATTACATCAGTACACGAATTACAAACTAACTTAACGCTTATAAAATTGGCGTCACTTTTGAAATAGACTGGATTGTCGATGACGGGGAAATCAGGACTCAAATCCCGGTCGGGTGTACTGAGGGTGTTTTATCCTAACTTATTTTCCACTCTACCTCCATGAAAATGTGGGCACACTTATTATTGATTAGTCCTTATCTCTGAAAAATAAGAGCAATAATTATATATGATTATAACCCTAATGGGTAATATAACTTTGTGCTAAATATATCAATACATTAACCCTACTAGAATTACAACACCCCATCTACCCTCCCTCTTAAACATTAATTAATCACTTTGAAAGTGAAAGCTCCAATTTCATCAATGACAAACGTAACTATTTTTTTTTAGCCCCACTTATTATTATTAGCGCCGCGTCTTACTACCCGTTTGGGTTATACGCACTTGCGCTAATGTATAATGTTAGGGTGATTGTCAGATGAAATGGAGGACCTACAGTTTAACGTGGGATCCGAACCACGGTGGAGACCTGGCATTCCCCACATTCACAAGATGTCTTGTCAGAGGTGAGGGAAGGGTTTGGTAATCAGATAAATCTGTGCCGGGACCGAGGATTGAACCCCGGACCCACAGCAACCCCTTATTAACACCCGTTAGGGCTACACGCGTACGTACTAATTAATCTGTTTGTTAGGGATGTGTAAGATTAAATTTAGATAAAGTGTACCCGAATGTGCATGGGAAAATAGTCGCAAACCATGTAAGATAAACTACTCTTAGTACACCCGACCGAGATTCGAACCCTGATCTCCCCGTCATTGGTAGGTCAGTATATTGAGAAAGTGACGCTTTAGACCATTCGGTGGCTAATATATAATTATTAATTTAATATTTATTATTAAATACATTTTTATCCTAAAAGTTTTTAACTATACGAATCTTTCTCTGGCCTTATTGTACAATATCAACTTTTTTATTTTGTGGTCAACATTGATCACATTAAACTATATTAGGGTTTTCCGAAGCTTCGACTCGGCTTCGAAACTTCGAAACAAATGTCAGCTTCGACTTCGCTAATGGTTTGATGATTAATAGGAGAGCGCAAATTTCCCTATTTTTTTTTCTGGGAAGGCGCAGTTTTCCCGGGCGCAATTTTTCCTAATCCATATGAATTGAGCTAGTGTGCGCCTGCCTTTAGACTAATTATTGTACGTTGTATCACTCTTGCTATTAATTATTTTGGTCCTCAAGTCTTTGTGTCTTCCGAGGAACAAGATGTAGGGAGTAAATTAAAATAATAATAATAATAATAATTTAGCACCGCGTTTTACTACCCGTTCGGGTTATACGCTTTAAGTACTAATAACGCTAATGGATTAGGAGTTGGGAAGGTTGAATTAGAGGAAGTGAACCCGCATTTGCGTTGGAGGGAGAGTGGAAAACCATTTAGGAAAAACCACCCCCAGTTCACCCGACCGAGATTCGAACCTCGATCTCCCCGTCCTCTGCATTCGAGCTCAACACGACTAGCGCGTTAGCCAACTACGCCACCGAGGCGGGTGAGTAACTTAAAGATTCGTCTGAAAGTGGATTTGTTTCCATGCCTATATTTCCCGCTAATGGAATGACTAAATATTATAGATTCAATAGCCAGGCTATTATATTTGTTAATTATTGTTACATCTGCATCTAAATCTCATATTATTTAAATTGAAAAATGATACATGAACATAGGAATCGAACCTGGGACCTTTGGCTTAGTACGCCAATGCTCTAACCACTGAGCTATCCAGGAGTCGTCCCGTGCTCTGGGTCATTCTTCACTCATATGTTAAGGCGGAGTCTGTGATGGACTTGTGGAAATCGTAGCCTACTAATATGTAATCAATTAAGATCACGAGCTATCAGATAACGCAGCCATCTTCGATTCGGAAGAACTTTATGCTGTCAATAGTACAATTACAACTCTACGAATGCGATTATCATGATGGATTTAATAGCCGAGCTATTTTATTTTTAATTACAGCTATAGACGCATATAAATATCATGTTATTTATATTGAAAAATGACACATTAATAGCTCACTGATTATAGCATTTTCATAATAAGCCAGAGGATCAATTCCCGTGTCCAGGTGTAATCTTTTTTTCAGTTTAAAGAATATATTATTATTATTATTATTATTATTATTAACATATGAAGCTACAACATGCCTATCAAGCCAGTAGTGGACAATATATGGTTTTAATTTAAAAAACTACCAAAACCATAGGCTGGAAACAGTAATGGATGTAAATTATTATTATTATTACGGCACGTGTATTATTGATAATAGCTATCAAAAGTGATTATTGCTGATTACATGACTTGATGTACGAATATGTGAAAGTAGATCCAGTAGCTTTTCTAGCAATCAGTAAAGATCCTTCCTGTGAAAATTGGACAGTAACTAAAATATACGTTGTTTTGTGAACAATGACAGTAAAAATACGTGTTTAATTTACGTAAGTGGTCTGGACATGTTGACACAACTGACGGGTTTATAACTTGTTATAGTAAGCAATCTTATCTTTGTCGGTGGACAAGCGAACAAAAATGCCAATCATATGTTACATAATTTTACCATAAATAATAGGTCGTTCTTCGAATCTCGTGTAGGTATACTGAGTTTTTTTTTACTAACTAATGATTTCCTACTCTCTCTCTCTATCACACCAACGTGGCAAAATCTTCTGTGAATTCAACCTTCCTTATCTATGCCTTGTTAGTTTAAATATCCCGATATGGAAGAAGTAAGACGCGGTAAACAAAATATTGATTTTGTTTTAAAATGTACTTGAATTATTTACGATTAATTTTAACTATGTTAACTAAAGTCAAATTCAGATAGGAAGATACTTTTTTTTTTTACATTTACAAAATTAACTAAACTAAATTACATAAAATTATACGTCAATTCATGTGAATTTATTATTTCCTTTTTGATAAATTATAAAAATTAGATAGAAAATAACATTAATAATAAATTAACATATTATCAATATTGAATGAAAAAAAAAATGTGTTTGTATTTTTTTTTAAAGGCCCTTCTTGTCAGAACCCTACTATCAAATAATCGACTGAATATTTATTATCAATACACAAGTAATATTTGTAGTACGGTATCTACCAATGTTATCAACAACTTCTTCTGAGGGATAAGGTCTGGAGGTTAACTAAAAAAAAATAATCATCTGCATTAGAATAAAGAAGAGATGGAAAAATCACAGTTATAAATTCAGATGCGAAAAAACAACTTAAACACACGCGGGTGTAGTTTCTAAACTTTTACCCTTGATGTCACTGGGAACACACTATTTTGACATACATGAATTAGTCCAACCCTTTAGCTCAGTCGGTAGCGTATCTGTCTAATAAGTTAAAAGTCCCGGGTTAAATTCCTGGCATGGCAAAAAAAAAAAAAATCATTTGTGAAATGTGGCTTTCGCCTTTAACAGTGATAAATTAATGGATGGGTGCTGGATGTTGTGTCTACCCTATATTTTAAGTTAGTTTATAAGGTATGTGGGGTGATCTGGCGGTCTAGGGGTAAGGTGTCAGACTCCTGAGCGGACGGCCGGGGTTTAATCCTCGGTCCCGGCACAGATTTATCTGATTATCAAACCCATCTTTCACCTCTGACAAGACGTGTATTAATCACAACTTGTGAATGTTGGGAATGCCAGGCCTCCACCATGGTTCGGATCCCACGTTAAACTGTAGGTCCTCCATTTCATCTCACAATCACCCTACCATTACACATTAGCGTAAGTGCGTATAACTCGAACGGGTAGTAAGACGTGGTGCTAATAATAATAATAATACAAGATATGTACTGATATAACCAGTCGATTCAAAAAAATGCAAGTTAAATACCTCGAATAATATTTTTTTTAAATGATTGACGTCTCAAATAATTTGGCAACCAGTGTGGGTTATAATAAAATGCTAGATAAACACATAAAATCAGTCTACTTACGATGAATGTGTAAATTCGAAAAAAAGAAAAGCACTCGTTCAAATACTACATAGCACACTCTCGTGACGAAACATGAATCTAGGTGGGTTTAAAAACACTGTATCGAATCTCAATTTAAAAATGAAACATTTAAAACACTTCTACCACACGAAATAAAATTATAAAATAAATATCTTATATAAAGTTCAATTGTAAAATATTTTAAATGAATATAATTTTTTTTTTTTAACTAATACCTATCACCAATAATATTCGGCGACAAATGTTTAACGAGGGTGTAAAGTGACGTTTTAAAATTCTTTACGCACTTGTTATTTCACGTTTATCTTCTAATATTGGTCCATACAGTCTTCAAATGATCTACTTCCTGCGAACGGTCTATTCGGAAATGCCCACCACAGACATATTCTACAAC
Organism: Timema douglasi; assembly: GCA_901482245.1. NCBI lineage: Eukaryota > Metazoa > Arthropoda > Insecta > Phasmatodea > Timematidae > Timema > Timema douglasi. The sequence continues at coordinate 301,851 of CABEEJ010000082.1, read as the reverse complement.
TATATCACTTCTACTTCCCCACCTAATGCCCATGAAATAACAACAACGAACAACAATTTATTTTTATTTTCCTATCCGAACCACCTTGAGAAAAAAAATTAAAAAAAAGAGAAGAGGGGAAATATGACCCCTAAAAGATATGACCATCACGTCGTATCTCGTCTTAAAATATATATTCTACAAACTTGTCTGACAAGTTGGTGCTAAGTGATTGTTTTCCGAGTTGTGTAATAATGTTTGTAAATGAACCCTCACGGTCTGATAATAATTATATTGTATGCACATCCTCACATCTCAATGCCAACGGAGAATGTGTCTCATATTTGCAATTTATTATTCTCTCTTGACGGACGAGATAGCGCGTTAAAGGCATCATTACGTCACTCGTGGTTTGGGAAGGCCGAATGCTGGTCTTCTTCTGGTCTCTCGTTCGAGTCCAGACGCTGTTCGTGGCCGAATGTAAACGCCTTTAATAGACAACCCCGTGTAGCGGTACATTTAAATGACAGCTAATTTACATCGACAAATAATATTAATATTATTTTATATTTAATCCTTATATATTATTATTTTATTTATAAGTACAACTGTCCCAGGTTCGATCCCTGGCGCTTCCAGAATTTTTCTGAAACGGGATAAAGCTGTGCATCTTGAGGACAAACAAGGAGTTACTTGAATAAATAAGTAGTGGCTCCAGTCCAGAAAACTGAGATTAACTGCCTAAGGTATCGATGTGCCGACCATATGAAACCCTCTATAAGCAAATGTTGGAACAATCATCGCTAGCAGAGGCAGCTGCTTGGTCGGTATAGGTTGATTGTAGGCTCACGCCATGGAGTTTTTTTGGGTCATTTCTTTAATTAACTTAACTTTCTTACATTATTATATTTATTACCTTTTTTTCTATATATTGTACAAGTCACATCAATAGTAGGAGAAAGAAGGATAAATAATATTAAACTTTAATCGGTGATTGTATGGTCTAACGCGTCTAACCCGTATTAGACTGGATTTCTGGTGACGGAAAGATCGGCGTTCGAATCCCGATCGGGTGTATCAAAAGTGTTTTATTAAATAGTTTCCCCACTCTCCCTCCACGAAAATGTGGGTACATTTCCTCTTCAATTATACTTTTCTCATCTTTATTCCGATACAGTAATGTTTACGTATAGCTAGAATGGTGTGAAAAGAAATCAAGTAGTTGGTTTCAACGCGTAAACCGTGATACAAATATTCTATAAGCTTCAAATGAAGCGATTACTTTCGACAAAAATTTACAAAATATTACACAAACAATTTTCATTAGTAGGGAAAACACACACACACACACACTGTGGATCTGCTAAAAAAAATCAAATTTCAAAAATATTCCAAGTAGAAGCAGCAATTTTAGAAAACTACAATGTTTCCCGTCTATTTATGTCGTTTGCTGAGTTTGTCCCCGAGTTTTTCTAAACATCGTACAGGAAGTTTAAAAGTATTAAAAATCACAAAAACTCGTAGTGGGTTACTTTGCTATGATACTGACTATACATGTTCACGGTTATTTAAAATATTTCACTGGTGTACCACCAACCATGTAGGTCCTTCGCGTAGTGATATGGGAATGTTTATTTACCTCCGTTCTCAGTTTAGGATGAACCAATAATAGCTGAGACTCCCCCAAACTTTGCCACAGTGCTCTCGTAGTCAGTGACATCAGGACCTTATCTCATTCTACTCCTTTACTTCAACCCTCCGATGTGCACGAGGGAAGGTATGCCTTACATCGCTTATCGGTGGTTGGGAATGTCAATGGTCCCTGCTGTGTTCATCGGCTCTCCTTGGACTGTTCAAGTTCCGAAATAGAAAAATCAACCCCATTGCCGCAGCAAGATCTAAAATAGCCGCTATGTTTCAATGACACAGTCACTGTGATTGAGTTACCAAGAAACAGAAATAATCGTTCTTACACTTGTGAATAAATAATTATTCCGGGAGATCCTCATAGTTTTGTATTTGTAAAAAATAGTATTCTAATATTGATAGATACATAAGGCTCGTGGTAGTGCCCTTACCTTCTTCTCGTTATAGATCAAATACACTGTTTAAGGCGTTCATAAGGATATGGTCTAGTGGCGGCTCGTAGCTAAAATTAGTGGGGGTGCTGCTCCAGAAAATGTTTAGCCCTTGTTTTAAAATTGTATAAAAGGAAAAAAAAAACTGTATAAAAAGAAAATGTATTCAGGAACTTGATAAAATTTGAATAAAAAACAAACATTTTTTTCTTACTTTAACTTAAATTGTTACAGTTAAGGCTTGATCTATTCATTTAAAAATTAAATCCATTTTTCTTGTTTTTATTTGTGCAAAAAGTTCAATAATTTTCTCCTTGACCTCTGGATGACAATTGAGGAAATTTTTCTCCATTGAAAGTACTGCAAGCGCATTTAGTCTTTCTGTTAAATAAAAGAACCTAAAAAAAAATTAATCAAATAGAATAGCTGGAAGCAGAATAATAATTTAACTCTACACTCTTCTACACTTTATTATATTCAAGAATATGGTACATGGTTTTTAAGCAAAACACACGCTGAGCAAAAAAAAACAACCATCCTTCCACCAGCACACCAGAGCCGGCACTGCGAGAGCAACAGTGCTCTCTATATCTGGCAGTCCCGCCTTCCTCCCCAACCCACTCCTATGTGCTGATGCGCACAACAGTCAAACACCACGTTGCTGGCACTGTGAATGCGCACAGTTCCATACAAAGATTTTTGTATATTTTTCATAAACTGGGGGATGGCTACTGAAGTACTGACATTAAGCTTAAGGAATAAATATTGTACTGCAAAAATAAAGAAAGAATTAAAGAAAAAATGACTCATTATATTTAATGTTATCGATAATATCAAGTGGAAATAGAGGGTGCCGCAGTGGCTATACACGAGCCACCACTGGTGAGTCCTAATTACTCCAAAAATATGACCATCAGTAAGGGTTTGAAAAACGTTCATCAATCCCCTGAGCCCGAATTGCACCAAGTCTAGTTGCAGTAGAAGAGGTGGTCATAAATAAACAAACACCAATGTTAACAACCTCTTAATATTATTAGCACCACGTCTTACTACCCGTTCGGGTTATACGTACTTACGCTAATGTGTAATGGTAGGGTGATTGTGAGATGAAATGAAGGACCTACAGTTTAACGTGGAATCCGAACCACGGCGGAGGCCTGGCATTCCCCACATTCACAAGATGTCTTGTCAGAGGTGAAGGAAGGGTTAACAACCTCTTGTCACATATCTTTCCCCCCCTCCTCTGGTAAAGTAATGAGACAATGTCCTGGTAACTCCCAACAAGAACGGTTATTTGCATTTGGTCCAGTATTGATTGGTCGGGCAACAATTCAATAACTGTCCAGTTGTGTACTTGTTTTAATTTTATTCTGGTCTTGTGTGAACTGTGACATCACCAACGCTTACTATGGATATGGAAAGGATGTATAGGGAAATAGGTAACTATCTGACTGCCTATAACCTAACCTAACTTAACCTAACCTAACCGTATTCTTGGACTCATATAGTCCTCGTTTTTAATGATATATGCAAAATGACTGCTACTTAAAGAAAGTGACGAGATAGATTTGCGGACCTATTTTGTTTTGTTTGTTGTTTGTCTGTAGGTTTCCCAGTGTGCAGTTGGCGCAATTTGGGTCTGTTCTTGAGGAGGAAGAGGGGTACTAGAGGGTCCTTGGTGCAATTCGGATTGGTCAGGTACCTGAGCCAAGTAGATTGATTCTATTCAGGCAAGCCCATTTTATTTCTCAATAGCATTGTTGATCAAAATAATTAATGTAATATAGTTATATATAATTAATTAATATGATTTACACAATATATAATCAAGCATTTGTGGGGGAGAGAGAGCGATAATTAATTTAGAGATATAATTAATTTACTTTAATTGATTTTAAGATGTTCTTTAAATGATTTACTATCAAGGAAAGGGGGACGAAATGCCTTACTTTGACCTATTTCACTCGGATATAAAATAATTGCGCACTCAGGATCTACATGCTCAATGAGGAATGCCAGGCCTCCACCGTGGTTCGGGTTCCACGTTAAACTGTAGGTCCTTCAATTCATCTCACAATCATCCTACCATTACACATTAGCGTAAGTGCGTATAACCCGAACGGGTAGTAAGACGCGGTGCTAATAATAATAATAATAATAATAATAATAATAATACATGCTCAAACGACATAAAATCTCGTAACGAGTCTCACTGCAGGTATTGATAAATAAACTGCCAAGGGCTTGTCAGCATTTTGAAACAGATTATTTCTAGTTTAATTATTATTAGCACCGCGTCTTACCACCCATTCGGGTTATACGCACTTACGCTAATGTGTAATGGTAGGGTGATTGTGAGATGAAATGAAGGACCTACAGTTTAACGTGGAATCC
>CABEEJ010000082.1:284402-297299 GCA_901482245.1 Timema douglasi | reverse complement strand
TTTTTTTTTTCTGATTCGACGGTGGGGTGGGAAAGGGTGTGGTAGGATGGGTTTGGGGAAACTTTTGCTCTAGTGCTCTCCAAATAATTATATCTAGAGGTAAAATGTTAAATATTAAAAAATATTTTACAAGAATGCCACTGATGTGTTTAAGGATTAGGAAGGTTTAATTTTAGAGGAAGTGCAACCTTATTTTCATGTAAGGAAAGGGGAAAAACCATTCAGGGAATAACCCATTAGGTATACAAGTACTAATTAATTATTATTGCCTGTTGCTAACTAAAAAAAATTCATTTTAATTTTCAAAATAGAATATATAACTACAGTAGCCCCATGGCTTCTTTGGTGTTGACCGACAGCTTTGAAAAGTTACCAGACCAAATTATGTATCCCTACGCCGAGCCACATGATCTGCAATAACATGTGTTTAGCAGCTGTCACTTCTGACGGTCAAAATTTTTGTGTATACCTAAATGTTGAGTGTCAGAAGTCGGCTGTGAGCTGTCAGTCAGCACCAAAGAAGCCACGGGGCTACTATAGACAACATTTATCAAGTGAATTGTTGGAATAACCCCACATTCCACCTACCCGCATTTAGTTACGCTAACGAGGTGGAAACCATTCAACATCAGTGACATCAGTAGGAATAATTCAATTTTAATACATTTTCTTTGAACTTTTTAACACATATTAATTTCATAATACATATTAATAATTCTCTTTAAATACAAGTATGTTTATCACTTTATTAATTGACAAAGAGTAATTACTTTATAAATACTATTTTACTATATCAGATAAGTTCAGCCAACTCTACGAGCATTGATGTGTTAATGTTTTTATTATATTTTTATATTTTTAATATTTTTAATGGTTTCAATATGTTATTTAATCTTGTTAAATATTAATTTAATATATATCACATATTTTGTCCTAAGGCACTGACTTGTATTAATCTTACTAAATCTTGTTCAAATTTTTAACTTTGTTATGTGATTTTTCACCTAAGACATTATATTATTACTCATTGATACATAATACAGTGTTTTTCAAAGTAATTAAAATTGAATTCTCCTAAAGTTAATGTATATTTCGTTCCTTACTAATTTATTAAAATGTTTTTCAAAAATACATATCTGTGGTTCATTTCAAATGATGAAGTGTACCTGCATTAGCGTGGGAGGAAATTTTAAAATTAACCCTAGCAAACACTGACAGTACATTTATTTGAAGCCACTAAAAATACCCTTTACTAAGTAATTAGATTATAACAGCAATACCTCGGGTGTATACAATTACATCGTGTTTTTTGGGAACAAATACATTGCAGTTCCATCACGTCGCGTTTCCCCCACCTCTATACACACATCTGACCTTACTCTGACGTACAACCAATAGGAATGAAAGGTCAACTGACTCCCCTTAGGAGAGGGAGAGCTTATAGCTTGCCAGAAATCTAATGTCCTTAAAAACTTGGAGACTTGAATTTGCAAGTTCAAATTGCCGTGGTGCAATGAAAAGCAAAGATGAAATAATAAAAAATAAAAAAATAATCTTTTTAGCCAGACAATTTTTTTTATAGAAAATTAAATTACAAAATTATGCCGTTTTTATTTTAGGAGTGCTGTAGATCCATTTGCATAGGCATCTCGACTATGGTGTAGTTTATTTAAGTTTTTTAAGTTTAATCGAACGGATGAGTAACTACTTAATTTCAAGATGAGAGTCGGGTACAATATCCAAGGGTGGTCACATTACCCTTGTAACCAGAACTACTTTCGTAGTGAGAGTTAGAGGGGAGAGTCAAGCACGCTATCCTTGCAACCAGCCCTACCTTCAAAGTAAGAGTCAGAGGGGATAGTCAGGCACGCTATCCTTGCAACCAGCCTTAACTTCAAAGTAAGAGTCAGTAATACTAGCCTAGTAACCAGCCTTAACTTCAAAGTGAGAGTCAGTCACACTATCCTATCAACCAGCCTTAACTTCAAAGTGAGAGTCAGACCCACTATCCTAGCAACAAGCCTTTACTTCAAAGTGAGAGTCAGGCCCACTATCCTTGCAAACAGCTTTAACTTCAAAGTGAGAGTCAGGCCCACTATCCTAGCAACCAGCCTTAACTTCAAAGTGAGAGTCAGGCCCACTATCCTAGCAACCAGCCTTAACTTCAAAGTGAGAGTCAGGCCCATTATCCTAGCAACCAGCTTTAACTTCAAAGTGAGAGTCAGTCACACTATCCTATCAACCAGCCTTAACTTCAAAGTGAGAGTCAGGCCCACTACCCTAGTAAAACGCGACGTGATGGACACGCAATGTAATTGTAACGCGACGTAATGGGGATCCCCCAATACCTCAGTACACCCAGTCTGGCAATTACTTGACCGGCTGGAACGGGAAAATAAATATCCTAATATAAGTGATTTAATTTTGAGTTCGTTTGTAAGTCGTATGATACATCTTTAGAGTATTACCTGTTTTTTTCAGGTTGCATGGGAAGGTGTCACTCTTAACACTCTCGTAAGAGACTAGACTAACTATGATGTGAAGAGATCGGGGTTTGAACCTAGTCGGATGTAGTGTATTATAATAATACATTACAATAATGCATAATAATAATACAATATATAACATGTTACTTTTTCTCCAACCTAAAATATATAAAGCTAATTTATGGTTCCTAGAAAACACCTAATTGTCCTTGTCTTAATAGACCAGGGTTGGCGAAACTTTTGACATTGGAAAGGCGCTTCTCACTTCACAGAATATTCATAAGGCCAACAATAAATTTGGCCATAATTGTAAAGACATACTTTATCTAAATGAAGGAAGGTTAAGTAATTTTAGTAATCCATAAAAGAGCGAATGGTTTTTAGTCGGCTTTTTTTTTTCTCCTTTTTATTAAACGAGGCCAGATTTCAATTTATTATATATTAAAAATCTAGTTAAAAATCCTGCTTTGAGGTGCATTCGGACCTGTGTTAAAAATTTCAGATATCTACGTGCCGTAGATTTGTCTGGGCATCGCACACAAACAAACAAACAAACACACAGACAAACACTTCCTTTTCTACACTAATATTATAAAAAGGAAAGATTTGATTTTTTTTTTTGTTTGTAATGAGGAATAATTTAAATTTTCAAAATAAAATATAGCTTATGCTACTCACTGATTATGTAGCTTTATATTGGGGAAAGAATTTTTAAAATAGGTCCAGTAGTTTTTGAGTTTATCTATTACAAACAAATAAACAAAAAATCAAATCTTTCCTTTTTATAATATTAAGTATGGATTAATAGAGGACAACTTTTTTTAAAGTTAATATATAAATTATAAAATATATGACATAAACCGTTTTTTTTCGCTTTGTCTCGTGTTTGTTATCCGTGGATCTTGGTTCATTTTAATTTCAACTGTAGCTACGTATTGTATAAGCATACTTAAAGATAAACAACAACATTTAATAAAGTTTATCAAAGATAATAGAAAATAACTCAAGAATGAAACTCTACAAATTAACCATCTCAACATTAAGTAACCCACCTCGGTGGCGTAGTTGGCTGACGCTCTAGTTTCGTGTTGAGCTTGACTGCTGAGGACGGGGATATTTAGGTTTGAATCTCGGGCGGGTGAACTGCGGGTGTTTTTTTTTCTTCTAAATGATTGTCCACTCTCCCTCTACGCAAATGAGAGTTCAATTTCTCTGTATTCAACCTTACCAATTTCTAACCCATTAGTTTAATTAGTACGTAGGCGTATAACCTGAATGGTTAGTAAGACGGGATGGTAAATAAAAAAACGTTAATAAAACTCTTAACTGCTTCGGTGGCCGCATGGTCTAACGCGCTACCCTTGCAATATACGATGCCGATGACGGGGAGATCGTGTTTCAATCCCGGTCGAGTGCACGGAGGTTTTTTTCTAAATGGTGTTCCACTCTACCTCTACACAAATGCGGGTACACTTCCTCTAAGTTCAACCTTCCTCAACCCTAACTTATTAGCAGGATTAGGGCTTACTAGATAAGCGCATAACACGAATGGGTCGTAAGACGTGGTGCTAAAAATATCTGTAGGACGCAACCACTTTGTAAACAGATCTCTGACTACGGTTAAAGCCAAAAGTTAAGAAAATAATATTTTTTTTATTAATTGAGAAACACTAGTCACTGACCAAGACGTGGGGGTATTTAAAATTTAAACTTTTAAGGTGGTGTGGAAGGGGACGTGAGAAAAGGCCATTGTTTTGGCAGTTTTTATGGAAAAACATATTTTTTTGGACAAAATAAATAAAATACTGGTCCCCGAACAAACATAGAATTTAATTTTCTTCACATGATGATATCAACAGTTGTTGAATATCTATCATGATTATTGTGGCATTAGATGACAAACTTTATAAATTAAGAGAAAAAGTTGTAATTAAATTCCAGAACATCATTGACAGATATTCAAGAAATTTTAAGATCACCATTTGAAAAACATTAACTCATATGTTTATACTGGAGCAATATTTTATTTATTTTGTAAAAAAAAAAGTTTCGCCATAGAAACTGCAAAAAAAAACCCACTGGCTTGGACTCGCGTCCCCCCTCCCATACTATATAAATAATAATAATAATATTTAGCACCGCGTCTTACTAACCGTTCGGGTTATACGCTTTAAGTACTAACTACGCTAATGGATTAGGAAAATGGTAAGGTTGAATTAGAGGAAGTGAACCCGCATTTGCGTGGAGGGAGAGTGGAAAACAATTAAGAAAAAACCACCCCCAGTTCACCCGACCGAGATTCGAACCTTGATCTTCCCGTCCTCAGCAGTCGGGCTTAACACGACTAGCGCGTTAGCTAACTACGCCACCGAGGCGGGTCATGCTATATAAAGAGACATAATTAATTTTAAACATAGCTCAATAACGTTAATTGAGTATAAACTGCTGATAAAATTATCAAATCTATTTGATAATAAATACATTTTTAGGTTAGTTAGGTGACTTGGTGGTCTAGGGGAAAAGTGTCGGATTTCTGTGTTGGGGGTCCGGGGCTCAATCCTCGGTCCCGCCACAGATTTATATGATTGCCAAACCCTTCCTTCACCTCTGACAAGACGTATATTAATCACAACATGTTAATGTGTGGAGTGTCCAGGCTTCCACCGTGGTTCGGATCCCACGTTAAACTGTAGGTCCTCCATTTCATCTCACAATCACCCTACCATTACACATTAGCGAAGTTCGTATTTAACCCGAACGGGTAGTAAGACGCGGTAATAATAATTTAGGTTAGTTTTTAGCTTGTGTTTAGTAAATATTACTTATTATTATTATTATTATTATTATTATTACCCTCTTCGGTGGTGTATTTGGATAACGCGCTATCTCGACTGCTGAGGACGAGGAACTCGAGGTTCGAATCTCGGTCGGGTGAACTGGGGGAGGTTTTTCCTAAATGGTTTACCGCTCTCCCTCCACGCAAATGCGGGTTCACTTCCTCTAATTCAACCTTCCCAATTCCTAATCCATTAGCGAAATTAGTACTTAAAATTGTATAACCCGAACGGGTAGTAAGACGCGGTGCTAAATAATAATAAATTATTATTATTATTATTATTATTACAGTGGGGTAAGGTATATTTAACGGTACAAGCAGACGTCATTGAAACGGAGAATAAAGAGACTCTTGTAGTACGTGTATAGTATAGTACAATTAGTTTCTTGTGTGACCAGTCCTCCTTCACTGGCCAAGGGCGACCAGTTTGACCCAGTTGACCTACGTTAAGTTCGTTGCTACAAAATTCCTTTTACTCTTTGCACTCGCCGGGTCTCAAACGCGTTCCGAAGAATGAAAAAAAAACTTAGCTTGGAGGTGACCTTGAGCCCGTGTCTCATCAAAGCTCATGCTTTGCGTTGTAGCGGCCTTTTTTTTTAGTTTTTTTAACAACAACAGATATCTTTCACAGTTTCAGTCAAAATATTAAATACTATACCCTTTCCCCCCTCCCCCGCATTATTATTTTAAACACACATATTGAAGAATCATCATTGACTCTACCATAAAATATGAGTGACTATCGACATTTTTATGAGGAATAAATTAAATTTTCAAAATAAAATATAGCCTATGTTACTCGCTGATAATGTAGCATTATATTGGTGAAAGAATTTTTAAAATCGGTCCACTAGTTTTTGAGTTTATCCATTACAAACAAACAAAACCACAAATCTTTCCTCTTTATAATATTAGTGTAGATAGATGTGGTTGGATGCGAAATAAGAGGAAGTGCACCAGTATTAATCTAGAAGGAGCATAGAAAACTGTCTCATTGTGACCCGATGATAGTTATTCTTTTGGTTTTCCGGGTCAAAGTAAGGCCGGATTTATATTCATGCGTAACACATGGTTACAATGAATGCAATTCAAAATTTAAAAAAATACACCCGCTTATAACAAAACGTGGCTATTGAAGTTACTTAAATCGACCCTACCTCCTTCGGTATCCACATGGTCTAAGGCGTCACTGACGCAATAGACTAGACTATCGATGACAGGGAAATTGGGGTTTAAATACAGGTCGGGTGTACTGAGGGTTTTCTACTCTCCCTACGCGCAAATGCGGGTACAGTTACTCTAAATTTAACCTCCTGTATCCCTAATTAATTAGCGTATTGAGTACATATGCGTATAGCCTGACCAGGTAGTAGGAGCCGGTGAACAAAACAATCAGCGCCAAAATATCCCTCTCCACCCTCTTCCCCTGTACAGACCTGCTACCACATATCCAACCCTGCCGATCGTTTTTGTTCTATCGATTAAAACCAAATAATAAATTAGTTGCACCAGCTACCCGCGCCAGTGAGTTTTTTTTTATAACGGGGAGATTGGGGTTTGAATCTCGGCCAGGTATATTGAGGTTGTGAATTACTCAATCAGTTTCTCATTATGATACCGACATTCACGATAGTTGTTCGTAAATCTCTTAAGAGGGATAAAATAAACTTTTATGATTGACAGACGATAAATCATATGTGTTTAAAGTGTACAGACATATTCACACTTCATCATTCAAGGTTATATAACAATCACTCTTCTTAATATTTGATTAAAAGTATGAATGGATGCTATGAGGGAAAAAATAAGACCTTGGTTTTAATGAAGACCGTTACATAGTAAACTTATCTTTAATTATAAATAGAAGGGTTGACCTTGTTGGTGGTTTTAGGGTAATGGTCTCACTTCAAGACCTTATTTTTGACGGATTTTTCTCGAACGATATATATATATATATATATATATCCGTAGCACAACTTCCTGCGGAGGGTAAATAAAGATGTCAGTCTCATGTCGATTATGGTACGTAAAATAATTCTGGAAGGTATGTAACAATACCTTTCCCGGAAAAATTGATAGGCCGTTTCGCTCTTGCCCAAAGAAATTATCATGTGTTGATACGATTAAGTTAAATACTTCAGATAAATTTAAAAAAATGAAAGCTAGAAATACGTACTCAGTCATCATGACCTGTAAGACTCCTTTAAAATGCGGTATGTCATAAATGTTCAAAAATGTATTTATATTTTAAGATAATCAAAGTCAATTCGTAAGGTAACAAAACAATTCCCAACAAAAAAACAAACACGAAAAGGTGAAAAACAAAACGTTTTAACAAAAACGTTTTCCCGTCAAGTTTGAAATAGGTAATTTACACGTTTTAAAACAAGTATTTTCGTAAAAAATTTTTAATCATATAAAATATATAGTTGAGATTTAACTTACTTATCATTTCTTGCTGTAAATATTTTACGGGCTATGTTACATTTTGTTAGATTTAATGACAATTTATATTATATATTCTCTAGCTATATCTGACTTATAGCAAGCCTTTAGTGAAATGTGTGTAATGGGCCGTAAGCTATATTATCATCTTTTCTTACCAGTCAACCTATATTCAAGATATCATATTCTGAAAATTGAAAAATGACACCTGGACACGGGAATCGAACCCGGGACCTTTGACCAAGTACGCCAATTCTCTTACCACTAAGCTATCCAGGAATCGTCCCGTGCCAAGGGTCATTCTTCACTCATATTTTAAGGCCGAGTCTATGATGGACGTGCGGAAATCGTCGGCTACAAATGTGTGATTTTATTAAGATCACGAGCTATCAGATAACGCAGCCCCCTTCGACTCGGTAATTGGCTTATTGCAGCCATTCCGTGTCCAGATGTCATTATTCAATTTTCAGAATATGATATCTAGATGGAGTAATCCTCACTAAAATGCATAAATAATAGCTTTGGCTATTTGTTTCATTATATTGAAGATGTTGAAAAGACTTATTGAGCTTAGAGAATAATAATTTTTACATCGTAATTGTGTACTTGTGTTTTAGTTTCTCGTATTGTGAACACCCTACCCTACTCCCTATCCCAAAGTGGACCGATACCAGTGCGTACAAGAGATTAAATTTATATTGTGTAGGACGTCGTCCAAAGTGATTACCTTAATGAGTGAACGCCGGTAGACACGATCACTGTTCTCGGGACCACCAAATGTCACAGGATATAAGTGGAAGGTAGAAAGGTACACACAACCGGAGATTGATAAATAAATAAGTATTCAGACCTTCTGGGAAATTAATTTGATGCCTTAGTGTAATGTGCCACTGTTATTGACTGATTGGACAATGGCTAATATACATTCGCAATTAAATACAGTAAATTAAGACCTAATACAACAATAAAATTCGGTACACAAAACAATGAGATATACCCTTTTATAAACGTAAACAATGGTTCATATACATTTTTTATTTAATGGAACGTCTATATGACGACAATAGTAAAGTTTATTTAAGAATATAAAATGATTATTTAAATAAATTTAGATTAATTTTAGGTAAATGAGTCTTTAAAAAACAAGTTAAGTATTATATAGATGAATCCATTTGCAGTCTTTAGGATGGATCCTAAAGTGACGTTTTTAAAATACAACATTGATTCCGTTTTGTTCATCCACAGAAAATTTATTAACAATGGGATAACTTAGGCCTTTAGATTTAATTTCCTTTCAATAATGGATAAATGTTCACCGAAATGAGTTATTTAGTCACACATGAATGTGAAGATATCCCGCATCCACGAATGTTGATAAGTTAAAATAATAAAACTTCGTTTAGATTCTGCCGTAATTGTTGCAACTTAGCTAACCAAAAACTGCTTACAGAAACTGTTGGTTATATGGTATATACCTTGCCAGGTTCACTAGATAAAGCACATTTACGACGCCCTGAAACATATGTCCTTGGTGGTGCCCAGGGTGCACCAATGGAGGTTGCCTACTCGTTGTACCCGCAATGAGATGATTTGATAATAGGTGACCGGGCGGTCTAGGGGTAAGGTGTCGGACTTCTGTGCTGGCGGCCGGGGTTCAATCCTCGGTCCCGGCATAGATTTATCTGATTACCAAACCCTTCCTTCACCCCTGACAAGACATCTTGTGAATGTGAGGAATGCCAGGCCTCCACCGTGGTTCGGATTCCACGTTAAACTGTAGGTCCTTCATTTCATCTCACAATCACCCTACCATTACACATTAGCGTAAGTGCGTATAACCCGAACGGGTAGTAAGACGCGGTGCTAATAATAATAATAATAATTTGATAATATGTATTATGGAAGTATGAGCCGGTGGAAGTTTTAAACCCAACCTAACCCTAATTTACCAACCCCTGGCGTCCTTTGGGATGATTACCCTTAAGAGAAAAATACCCAAAGTGTCAGATGGAATTGAACCTGGGACTCCTAGGTCTGGATCTAGGTGCACACCACGCGGGCTGGATAAGGTTAAACCTAGAAACATGTGCTATACAGTGAAAATAGTTTAGTTTGAAAAATATATAATAAAAGAAAGAGAAATGCTAGTGGTCAAATCGACCGGTGACAGTCCTAGGTAGGCAATACATTCTCGTCCTTCTAGTGTCAAGAGCGTTGCCTACCTGTGACATCACGAATGATTTGCCGTGTTAGTGAATTTACGTTTTACTGAGCGAGTTTTAAAGATATAGCGTTAAAACAAAAACCATAAATTCTTAAATAACTCTAAAAATAGTCCTACATTGTAACAAAATTATTTTATTTTTATCAGGTGACCTGGTGGTCTAAGGGTAAGGTGTCAGACTTCTGTGTTGGGGTTCCGGGATTCAATCCTCATTGAAACAACTGATATAAACTTATTTTAAACGATTTGTATTTAGCATTGAACTATCTTGCTATAAAACATGTCTGGTATTTTCTCGTGTATATTCACGGACAAGTAACCCGAATTACCGGTCATGCCGGTTAAAAACAGGAAAAAGATCAATCCTACCATTGACCTTTCCCTAAATTTCTGTTAACATTTCCAGACCACTCGGTTAAGGTCGTTGCTTACTAGTAACGTAGCTGTAAACCAACATAGTATTTATTTCCCATTTTATGTAATTGCGTTTTATTCGGTTAGTTTAAAAGATAATACAGTCAACTCTCGATTCTACGACCCCGGGAATAGCGTCCCTCTCGAAGTAACGACCCTTTTTTGGGGAACCGTGAAAAATGTGGGGAAAAAGGTTGAAAAGTTTAAAGAAATCGGCTGTAAAATGTGTTTGTTGCATTTATTTAGGTCGCTGCATTGCAATTATCTTTGTGAGCGCTGTATTACTAGTAACTGGGGTGGGTCAGGTATAAAAAAAAAGACACCACCTCATAAATGCCAGCCAATATCACTTGACTCTGTCCACCCCCTCCCACAATCAAGACAATGTTTCCCCGCGCGCAACTGCCGCTACATCACGCGCCAGGCTTGCTTATTGCATTGTTATCTCGATTCTCGATTTGGTTACTATTTTGGTTTGATTTTGTGAACAATTTTTGACGACCCATGCTATTGTTTAACATTGTTATTTTGATTCTGTTACGTTTTTGGTTGGATTTTGTGAACGATTTTTGATGACCCACGCTATTTTTTTTTATTTGATACGAATTTTGACGAAATGAGTGAAAGGAGTACCTTCTTCAAGAAATAGGTAGGTTTTATTTTATTTACTTTTTCACGTATTGTCTAAAAAATGCAATTTTTTNAGATTTTTTTGTTGCAAAAGCGTGCTTTAAAAAAAAAAAAATCGTCTACAACTTAGATTATTTGGTTTATTCACGAAAATGGCCTGTAGGAATCTTACTGACATATCTATAATATGAAACAAGAACAATATTTAATATTGAAACGCGAGTCATTGCTGTCCAGGCGTATATTGTAGAGTAAGAGTTTATACTCGCCAGTGGAAAAGGGAAAGTGTTATCAGCAGATAAAGTAGAGGCCTCCATGTTGAATTGCTCATCCCCTCCTTCTCTTTCTATCTCATACATTTTTGTCAAAGTGTGATAGTGCATAGGTACATCAAGCGAAGTTGCAACCCACTTCACAAATTAACTTAGAATTCACCAAGTAGGCAACTGCTTCTGACGGCCTTTTGGGAATCCTAAAACGTCGTAGCCGCTTGTTACACTTAATTTGGTATATTTTTATTACAAATACTTGCAGCCTAATCATCCCTAAAGGATTGGGTTTAATTTTAGTGAACAGTTTGTTTTTAAACATACCAAATCCATTGGCTCTGTTTGGCTCGATTTGTTAACGTTACGTTACGGGAATCCTGATCACACTATTTACTAACGTTAATTTAACCTTAAGTTAACGTTCACTTCATTAAAAAAAATAGTGTGTAATCAGGATTCGCGTAACATAACGTTAATTAATAATATTTAGCACCGCGTCTTACTACCCTGTTCGGGTTATACGCTTTAAGTACTAATTACTCTAATGGATTAGGAATTGGGAAGGTTGAATTAGAGGAAGTGAACCCGCAGTTGCATGGAGGGAGAGTGGAAAACCATTTAGGATAAACCACCCCCAGTTCACCCGACCAAGATTTGAACCTCGATCTCCCCGTCCTCAGCAGTAGAGCTCAACATGACAAGCGCGTTAGCCAACTACGCCACCGAGGCAGGTGTAACGTTAACAACTCAAGTAAAATACCGATAACGAATTGGCCTCTTTGAAAACAAATTATTCACCAAAATGAAAGCTGAGTATTCATAGCTCAATGGGCTGCAAGTTCTTGCTGTAGAAGCTTACTGGACTATTATTATTATTATTATTATTATTATTATTATTATTATTATTATTATTATTATTAGGTATTATGTCTTAATGCCAGGTTTATTTCTTTTGTCAGTGAACTTAGACTGACAATGTGCCTTGTCCTCTGCCTCTTTCGTAAGCTCTGAGAATTTTCTTCTTTCCTTCAAGTCAAATATTGTTTGAATCTTTCTTCTTCCTAAACTCATATTTACCTCAACCTTTCCTTCTATGACTTCGTGCAGAAGACAGTTCCTCCTAAAGATGTGTCCGATCCCGTTTGCTTTGTGCTGAAGAATCACATCCAAAATGGATCTTTTCTCGTCCAATATTCTTAGGACTTCTTTATTTGTCACCTTGTCTGTTCACCTTATCTTCTCAAGTCTTGTCCAGCACCACCAAGTATTCCATTTCAATCTTCTTGAGAATCCAAGTTTCTGCTCTGTACAGCGCTATTTTTAGCCCAGGAAGAGCCATTATCGGTTTTGTTCTCTTGACAAAAGAGGTTTTCAGGAAAAAATCTTTATGGGAATTTTCACTTTTCCTATCCACATAAAAGCACCATGGCCAAACTACCACTTCATTCTGCCCCGTTGGTGGCTGTTAAATCTTGAACCATCAATAGTATGGGGGGTGGAGCTAACGCTCTAGATCTGGCCATTCATTCTTGTCTTACCTCTGCTCTCCTGGCATAAAGAGGAGTTTATTTCTGAGGAGGGGGGGGGGGGGTT
>CABEEJ010000082.1:273967-284384 GCA_901482245.1 Timema douglasi | reverse complement strand
GGGGTTACCATTGAGGCGAACTCCACTATCCCCAGAGGGTAGGATGAGACATGAGAATAATGATGACGGAAAGCATAGGGGACCTATAGTTTTTAACGTGGGTTCCGAACCATGGTGAAGGCCTGGCATTCCACACATTCACAAGGCGTGAAAGCACACACTCTGCCAGAGGTGAAGGAGCAGTTTGGTAATCAGATAGATCTGTGCCGGGACCGAAATTTGAGCCCCGGACTCCTAACACAGAAATCTAACCCCTTACCCCTATAACGCCAGGTCCCCTCCATCAAGAGTATAATGAATGTTCTATGTACTGTACTTCAGTCGATCCTGATACCATCTTCACAAGTAGCCCTGTGCAGGGGTGTGTGTGATATACCCCACATCAATAGGTCCTTACAGAACTTAGCAACC
This sequence comes from Timema douglasi, assembly GCA_901482245.1. Lineage (NCBI taxonomy): Eukaryota > Metazoa > Arthropoda > Insecta > Phasmatodea > Timematidae > Timema > Timema douglasi. The sequence continues at coordinate 283,973 of CABEEJ010000082.1, read as the reverse complement.
TCTGAACTTACTGCAACCGTTAAGCTTCCGCAACGTCGATGCCACTGCCCACCTCCACTACGGGGAAGCATCTGTTAAGTTTTACCAGAGTGGACTCAAGAGACAGCTCTCACCCTCTGGTGTCCCTTTTGCCGGGTTAAGGAAAATATGTGAGAGCATGCGGCTCAGTTGGATGTATAAAATAAAGTGTAACAAATGACTGCGACGTTTTGGACAAGGGCCCATTATATAGAAGAATAAATGGTCTGCATACCATAAACAAACAAATAAAGTACTAAATATCTGTGTTGACGTTGCCCGCAACATGATTGGCTAACTAAAACACGCGGTACCCTTCACAAAGAATTCAATTAGCGGGAAAGTTCTCCTCTGTATAACGCTTAAGTTAAGTGAACGTTAAGTTAACGGCATTGTGATGGCTTCTATTCAAACATGCGAGGAGAAAATTTATAAAATTTATGTTACATGAACATTTAATTGAACGTTTAGTTAATCGTGATCCAGGCATTAGACCATGCGGCCAGCGAAACGTTTCATGACAAAATCGAATGTCCTTTTTTAAAAAAAATCCAGCTCCTAGTTGTGTTCTTTCCCCTTCTTGCGGTAATGAGCCACCCCTATCTCGCCAAAGAACCCGATGAGAGAAGCTGCCAACCCGAAGAACAGGATGAAGTAGGCTCCTTGGACGTGCTGTATCTCTAGAATGGTTGGTTCGGCCTCTGTGACAGTGTCGCCGCTCTGGCGGACAGCTCGTTGAACTCTATCGGGGAGGAACTTCCTCACGACCTGCCCCTCCCAGGCTCTTATCAGACCCGAGTCTATTAAACGGTGGACAAGTCTGTTGTAGCTCTCGAGGAAAGGCGATCCTTTGCGGCAGTAGCTGGTGACGTGAGCCCAATAGACGTCTTCCGTCATGATCCGCAAATAGGATACAGACTCCTCGCTTATGAAGTCGCCTATAGCGTAGTGACCTGGAAGGATAAGATAATAAAATACAGTAAATAAACAAAGTGGTACGATGCACCACACAGATTTTCTCTTTTTTTATCTTGTTAATGACCACATCTGGGGTCTAGTGGTCAGAGTTACTGGCTACTGATCAAGAGGTCCCGGGTTCGATGTCCAGTGCTTTCAAACTCTATCTGTGAAGCAGTGGGTCTGGAAGGGGGTCAGACTCAACCTCGTGAGGACAAATTAGGAGCTACTTGAATAAAGAAGTAGCGGCTTCGGTTTAGACAACTGGGATTAACGGCTGGAGAGTTTGTTGTGCTGTCCACATGACACCCCCTATCCGCAAATATCGGTATTATTATCGCTGATTGTGGCGGCCACTCGGTCGGTAGGCTGCTTTTAGCTTGCTTGCGAACTCACGCCTTGGAGAGACATTTACTAAATATTAAATATTTGGGAAACTAAATTATAATATACATCGTTGCAGAAAATGTTCACCGAATAGCATGAATGAAATAATACACACTTTTATAGAAACATTGAGAAAAGAGGAATATCTCTGTCTACTAAAGAGGAAATACAATCAATTTCAATTGTCACATGGCTATATCTATTTTATTACAGGTGATCTGGCGGTCTAGGGGTAAGGTGTCAGACTTCTATGCTGGCGGCCGGGGTTCAATCCTCGGTCCCGGCAAAGATTTATCTNAACATTCAAAAGCTTATGTATATGTCAATCCGAGTTTTTTTTCTCTCATAAATTTGTTGTATTCAACAGATAGTACTGACAAGACATCTTGTGAATGTGGGGAATGCCAGGCCTCCACCGTGGTTCGGATCCCACGTTAAACTGTAGGTCCTTCATTTCATCTCACAATCACCCTACCATTGCACATTATCGTAAGTGCGTATAACTCGAACGGGTAGTAAGACGCGGTGCTAATAATAATAATAATAATAATAATAATAATAATATTTTATTATATTTCAGAAACTATTGATTTTGTAACAATATATATCAAATAAAAGATTTTAATTTTGAACAGCAATTTCCTTCTTGCCAAAAAAATTAGGTAAGCAGAGCATTGAAAGTTTACGCCTTTCCTTCAGCCAGTGATACAATTTGATACTTAAAAAAATATATAGCTAGTAAAAATAAAGTGGAAATTTTAATAGTCGGATTCTTATAAAAAACTGTTTATATGAAACTATCTATTAATAATATTTTTTAAATAAAAATATCTATGTATTTTTTGTTTTTCTTTAGTGATATTTTTTAAATATTTGAATTATAGAATTTGCTACCGATCCAGTTTGTCACATATTTACACTAATGGGGTTGAGACGAGAAAGGTAGAATTTATAGGAATTGTATCCGCATTTAAGTGGAGGAGGAGAGGGAAACCATTTAGCGAAAATCCCCTTAGTATACCCAGCTGAGATTCGAACTGCTACCTCCTCATCATTGGCAAATCAAGACGAGCTAATGAGCTAAGGGTGATGAAGGCTAAATTTGGAGTAAATATTCCCACATTTGCGTGAAAGGAGAACCCCCTTAATAGACCCAACTGGTTTTAAACCAGATCTTCCTGTCATCGGTGATCTAGTCTTTTGCGAGAGTGACGTCCTAAACCATAAGGCCATCGAAGCAAATATCATTTTGTTATTAATTGAGTGGGTGAATGAGGTCCATATCTGCTTTAAATGAGACATTTAAAACGTACAGTCTTATTAAAGATAAATAAACCCAAAGTTTAAAATGCTATTTGGTTACCTTGAATCATTTCACTAGGGCTCTATTCTGTAGGATAAATCATAGTGGAACCAAGCAAGGTAAGTTTATTACTTTTCAATGCAAATGAAGGGCCATAAAAATTTAAAACAAGGTCAAATAATAAAAAACAATAATTTGCTATCCGTTCATTTCAAAAAGTTCTTATAATTTAAAAATAAAAGAAATATAATTTTATCTAAAAATGTAATTAAAATAAAAACTTTAATGCTGAATATTTCTAAAATTTAATTACAAACATCTTCATTATCATTATCATTCTTATTTAAACAATATAACGAGTATCGATATTCAAATTATTTAATATGGCTTTTCTCTTTCCTTTTTTCTTTCTCGTCAAATTGATTGGATCTTAAGTTTTAAATATAGGTCAGTGATTTAGTTAGATTTACATCAATGTTTGGGTGGGTGTTTTTTTTCCCACGCAATTAACATATCTACCTTAGTGACCTTACAAATAACAATGATTCAAAAAGTCCATTCTCCTGTCAAGTGAATTCCGGTGAAGGTCCTACCAAATTAGCATTTAAAAAATTATTATTGAAGATATTATCTGCAAAATCATCCAGCATTTGGGTTAAAACACTTTGTGAGTTATTCTTAACATAAACACTAAAAAAACACTTGCAAGATAATCCCAAATTGTTTCTAGTATTACATACATACATACATACATACATACATACATACATACATACATACATACATACATACATACATACATACATACATACATAAATAGATATTTAGATACATACATATATACGTGGATATATATACGTAGATACATATACACACACATAGGTACATACATACAAACATACATACATACATACATACATACATAAATAGATATTTAGATACATACATATATACGTGGATATATATACACACACATAGGTACATACATACATACATACATAAATACATGCATACATAAATACATACATAAACCATAAATACATACATACGTATATAGATACATAAATACATAGTTACATATATGCATATATAATGCATAGATACATATATACAATACATACACACACTAGTTTGTGGATTAATAAATACATACATATATATATATATATATATATATATATATATGCCTAAATATTCTAGTCTTACTACCCACCTGAGATATCCAAACACATTTATTAATGAGATAAGAATAAGGAAGGTAGATTTTAAAGGAAATTAATGTGTATTTATTTGGAAGAAGAGTGGGAAATCTGTTAGCAAAAACCTCATTAGTCAGTACACCCAGTCGGGATTCAAATCCAACATTTCTGTCACATGAAAACCAATCCAAACTCATTTTATTTTACTTCCCCGATGGTGCGGATGTTTTTTTTTATAATTACACATTTTTTTATTCCACATCTTACCGCTCGTCCGGGCAATACACGCTTTTAATTACACTAATCATTTAGGGATGAAACACGTAGATTTTAGAGGAAGTTTACACGCATTTTCCTTAGAAGAAGATTGAAGAACCATTTCATGGAGGGACAACTAAGTATACTCAAGTGCGATTCGAACCCCAACGTTCACATCATCATCAAATCAAACTATATAAGCTTGACGTTTAGTCTGAGTGAGCACCAACGCGAATGATCCATTAGTAAATTTTGTAACAATACATAAATAAATATACACTTTTTCTTAACCGAGCGTCTTATTATCTGTTCGGGCTATACACAATGTACTAGGCACGTTAATGTGATAGGGATGAGTAAGATTGAATTTAAAGTATCTGTACCTGCATTTTCGTGGAAGAAGAGTGGGAAAATATTTAGGGAAAGCCATCCTCAGTTCACCCAACCAGGAATTGAACCCCGATTTCTCTGTCATCGGCAGTCGAATCTATTGAGATAGTGATGCCCTAGACCAAAATAAAAGTATTCAAACAAATTATAGTTTCAACCAAGCCCAGTGGTAGACGACTTTTTTTTAGTGCAGCGTCTTACTACCTGTTCAGTTTGTACGCTCATGTACTAATTAATACACTAATGAATTTGGGATTAAAAAGGCTTAATTTGGAACCACATTTGCATGGAGGAAGAGTGAAAACTCATCTATGGGGGGAAAAACTCGGTGCAACTGACCGGGATCGAACCCCAATCTCTCCGTCTTCAGCAGTTTTATCCAACACGTGATTAGCACTTTAGACCACGCGGCCACCGAAGCGGGTTACACGACATTGCCGGAAGTATGCCCGAACCTGCCGGAAGGCGTTCGATGGCGAACGCCAAGTCCCTCGAGGTGGATCTTCTCCTCAGCTCCTCCTTCTTGTACACGTGGAACTGCTTGTACACGTGGCTGGTGACGTAATCCGTGGCGCCTCTGAGGACGTAGGCCCAGGCCTCGTGCGTGGCGGCCCAGGGCATGTTGCTCGCCGCGAGATCCGCCATCGTGTCTATCGGGGGCCAGTACCTGTGGGTAGCACGTTATGACTGTAACTGCTGCGCGTCTACAGTAAAATTTTCATAACAAGAACCTTTTCTGACAGACAAAAGTTACTAGATCAACTTATCACGTAGTGGCCAGTCAGTCTCGACTGCCGACAATGGGGAGAAAAGGGTTCGAAACCCAGTCATATGTGTAATAAAGATTTTTCCCTAATATTTTTCTACTCTCCTTCCACGCAAATGAGCGTATGTGTATAAGTATAACCCGAAAGGGTAGTAAGGCGTGGAGCTAAACAAGAAATACTTTCACGTATTTCTACGTCAACTCAAGTGTAACTTTATTATATTATATATATATATATATAATGTATTTATTTGATGTACATGACGCTCACTTTCTGAACAGACTGATAATATCAGCACACGACTATAAGCTAATTTAAATCTTGAACAGACACCATATCTAACTCTTGGCCATTTATTCTTCATTTTGAAAGGGGAAACCCACATTTAACCAATTATAAATATTTTGGCCTGGCCAACAATTGAACCTGGGACTCTTTTTAACTCAGAAGAGAGAGAGACACGTTACCTAGTCTACTGAGCTAAGCTGTCGGACGATATTATTATTAAAATTGAAGAGAAAAAAAAACACTAGTAAAATAGTAAAAAGTTATGAATGCTGGTCACAAAAAAAAAGTATATTTGCGTGTTCTTAAAGGTTCTTCCTATGAAAATTTGACTCTACAATCAGTCTCACCCCCTGGGTGGAAACGGACTCGCAATATTATCTGTCTTTAACAACACAGGCAGTCGCATGTCGGAAATTTTGGACCAATTTTTCAGAAGGAGATTTCTTAATATCGTATGCAGGTGAATTACTGTACTCAAATAAAACAAGTAGTTATTTGTTCTAGCCTAACAGGTCGTGAAAAATATATAAGAGATTATCGACTTTACTATTTTTATAATAATAACAAATTATTGAACCACACTTTTTATTATTTAATTACTATTTGTAAGCTTTAATATGACTATGATAATTTTATATTAGTTGGTATTACGCCTAGAGATATTTCATTAAAGCCAGTCTTTGTTTGAGCAGAAAACAAACACATCACGTCTCACAAGGACGAATGCAAATGATTATAGATTAACCATTATCATCATGAACGATTCATTAGTTGTGTTACAGGTACCTGGGCAATGTCAGCACGGAGGCAAGGCCACCAGCATAGCTCGCTGTCACCAACATGAACATGACGTGCAACCAGTTGACCACGTGCCTGTTCGGACCTCTAACACCGCTGTGTCGGATATCGTCGTCCGGAGTTTGAAGGAGCAGTAGTCCCACGATCAACAAAGTGCTCTCCCCAAAACTAGCTCCCTCTGCAAGGTCTTGTTCTTCTACTGTCCCTGTAGAAACCAAACGGCGAAGCGAGAAAATACAAGTGATTTTATTTTTTTAAATATAAAATTCAAATTCAATCCAGAAATTCACCATTTTCTTAAAACTTTCTTAAGATCATGAAATGTGAAATGGTCGCAAAGATAAACCCACCATAGTAGTAGACTTTATCGCATTTATTTTCAAAACTTATTTCTTTACACAAGAAGTCCTACTCGTGGGTTGCTTGCTACAAGGGAAAACAAGCTTAACAGGACTGGTGGCCTACTGGTAAATGGTTTCTTACCATTCAGTTTCAAACTTGCCCTAAACTCTCAACCGATTAACCGAGAAACTAGATGCAAGGTTACGCTCGAACCAGAAGACATATCGAAAGGCGGCTATGTACAGTATTAATAATAATAATAATAATAATATTTAGCACCGCGCCTTACTACCCGTTCGGGTTATACGCTTTAAGTACTAATTACTCTGGTGGATTAGGAATTGGGAAGGTTAAATTAGAGGAAGTGAGCCCACATTTGCGTGGAGGGAGAGTGGAAAACCGTTTAGGAAAAACCACCCCCAGTTCACCCGACCGAGATTCGAACCTCGATCTCCCCGTCCTCAGCAGTCGGGCTCAACACGACAAGCGCGTTAGCCAACTACGCCACCGAGGTGGGTATATGTACAGTATTAATTTTATAACATCTATATATGAATAGGTAAATAGTTTTTTTAAAATTATTCAATAATTGTTTCCCTCAATTTTGTTGTATTTTTGAAAATTCTGTAAAATTATTTCATTGGTCTCATTTACACGTTTTTTTTTAAAAGTAAAATACAGAAAACTGTGACATGATGCAACGTCTTGTTCAATTGATGTTACTTACCTAAATCAGCAGTTACCCGTGGAGTGAGACGTGTTCTTAAATTTAATACACATGCGTACGTTTATTACAATATATTGTGTATGTATGGATGGTCTTCAACTCGAAGGTTGGTCGGATCCTCAACAGTTCCACCGTCAGCTGTTAGCACTAGGCAGCCCTGAAGAGGTCTACAAGGGAAATGAGGAGCGAGGTTGCTTTTCTCATTGAGCCAGAAGGTACTACTATTGAACAGTAATCTGCCAAACCCACCCAAATGCCGACGCTTTTAGTAAGACTTTATATATATATATATATATATATATACATATATACATGTATATATATATATATATTTTTTTTTTCTATACGCATGGCTTTACTGACCAGGAGATACATGGCATCCAGTTTGGTCGCCTGTATGTAGACAATTCGTCGCTCTGTTGGAACAGAACGTAGCCCAGGGTACACCTGAGGAGGTCGTTTACACGCCGTACCCGCAATGAGATGATGTAATAATAGTTATTATGAAAGTGTTGAGATATTTTTTCGCGAGAATAAAAGATCGCGTGATCAATTCTGACGTTTCATTCAGATTAGAGAAAAGAATATTAATATTAGCACCGCGTCTTACTACCCGTTCGGGTTATACGCACTTACGCTAATGTGTAATGGTAGGGTGATTGTGAGATGAAATGGAGGACCTACAGTTTAACGTGGAATCCGAACCACGGTAGAGGCCTGGCATTCCTCACATTCACAAGATGTCTTGTCAGAGGTGAAGGAAGGGTTTGGTAATCAGATAAATCTGTGCTGGGACCGAGGATTGAACCCCGGCCGCCAGCACAGAAGGAGAGAAAAGAACCCGCTTGTTGCCTATCCATTCATTTTCAGTAGCAATTTAAACCTGGTGTACGATACATCATGGCCGACAACGTAAACCCTAAGACGGCTATATATCTTTTGTTTCGCAAAATAAAAAATAAAAGGGGGTTCTAGGTTTACCCTATAATTAATAAAGTTGTAGATTACTTGAAGGTGATTTTAGTTTAAATTTTGCTAGATTACGCCAGTTATGACGATAAGTTTTTTCAAATATTTTCGTATGTCTTTGGCAGCATTTGACGAATTGCTGCGTTGTTTTATCTCCAAGTTTACTGAAAGCTGATACAAATATGAGAAATGTAATCTTACTACCAGAAAAAGTGGTAGCTACGTTAAGGTAAGGAAGGTAGAGAACTTTGCTTGTTAACTTAATAGATGTAATTATTTAAAAGTGCATAAATAACATTTTTGTGTCTTAATCATATACATTGAAGGCCTAATTTCAATTGGTGTATCTAAGGGCAATGTAACTTAAATTATATATCCATGATAGTTATACACACATATGTATATTTATGCGCGCGCACACACACACACACACACACACACACACACACACATATATATATATATAATATGTATGTTTGTGTGTGTGTGTGTGTGTGTGTGTGTGTGTGTATATTGTACAGAGCTATGAGAAACTATTAATCTATTTGCATTAGTTGAAATACTTTTAGGTGGAATATTTTTTATTAAAACAACCTTAGAATTGTTGGACACTCACTCGCAGACATTTTTATCACAAACTATCGATACGTTCTACCTCCAAGAGCTCCAACAATAGAAAGATCTCACGATCTACTCCCGCTCGTCTGAAAGCCTACATTTGACTCAATGTATCTCAAGGTCGATATGTCGCGCGGCCAATAATCTCGTCGCTAGACACAAGCGACTGTTCTAGGCCCGTGGCGCGAGAATTTTACCGCGCGATATTTTCTCTCCATGTGTGAAGGCTCACATTTGAACCAATGTATCTCAGCGGGTAAAATTCATGCGACAAAATACCTATCGTGTGAAAGAACATTTAAAAACTAGCTAAAGCCATATTTACCAGACTCTGGTGAACGTTGAGATAATTTCACTTAAGATAAAAGTACTCAGGGTGGTGTAACTAGTCGGCACAGCCATCAATATTTAAATTTTAAGTTTTATTTTACAGAAATCCTTTACAGGGTATCATCACATATGCTTGATTTTAAAAAAATATATTATTTAGCCACCTAATCTCCCTCTACTTTCCCCCATCACGAGACTGTCTCTACACGTTAAGATAAGTTCACAAAATGTACGTGTCTTTACTCTTTGAGTGCTAATCGGCCAGTCTCCCGTCTCTACTCTTCGCGTGCTAACCGGCCAGTGTCCGCGTCTGACGCTTTCCTTCCACATAAGGTCAAACACAGACGCTAAACCAAAGGCACTGATTGGCCAGGAGTCCGCGCCAAAACCTCCCCCTCCCCTGAAAGACCCACGTGCAAGAACAGGTGCATCTCCCCGCTTCCGGGTTCAGCTATTGATACAATGCACGATGCTTAAAATAAAAAGTAATAGTAATAAATTTGGATGACTCTAATATTCCAACAAAGACTTTAAATAATGAAAAAGAATGCCAGGCCTCCACCGTGGTTCGGATTCCACGTTAAACTGTAGGTCCTCCATTTCATCTCACAGTCACCCTACCATTACACATTAGCGTAAGTGCGTATAACCCGAA
>CABEEJ010000082.1:204680-267944 GCA_901482245.1 Timema douglasi | reverse complement strand
TTGTGGGGGGGGGGGAGATTTGAGTCCCGAATCCGATATTGTCTCGAATCTTGAATATAATTAAGAATTCAAGGATTCCATCCCTAATTTTAATCTAACCGGAACCATAACTGGAACCTTGAAAAGTTTTTTTGGAATAACTGTAACAAGAACCAAAACTGATAAATATTCCTTTTTGACTCTGTTTGATAATTCTGTAAGCGCAAGAGAAGCGACAGCTGGTTTGTAGTAATAAGGGAGTGAGTGTATATGACACAGCAATACACGGCTGTATGAAGAGCTGCCTAAGCGATTGGGAGCCTCCCCAGCAGTTTAACCTGCTCTAAAGGAGTCATTAATATTACGTTCTCACACAGAGAAAGTGTTGACTTTGGTGGTCTTGGGGTAAAGTGTTCGTCTCAGTACCGGATCTTTGTGGGTTCAAACCCAGCATAGGTCAATGGCATTCTCTTGATCGATAAAAATCCGTGCGGATGCTTTGTTGGCATTAGCGTTGGTTCACTTGCGTCATCATGGGTTAAAAGGTGGAGCGATAGAGTGCTTTGGACACTAACGTTCTTTCATACCACCCTCAAAGTCTGCATTGTTATAGCATTGGCTAATGTTGAGTGTCCTGGGTTCGATTCCCGGGTCCCAGGCCAGGATTAATACTTTTGAGGGCCCTGTGCCAAATAGAAGTTGGGGGTCCTCAGAAGTTAGTTCCCCAATGAATGATTATTAATCTTACATATACATCATACATGGATAATTTTATTTAGAAACAAACTTTTTTGCAAACGTAAAGCAATCATGATGAGTACCGTGAATTTTGTTATTAACACTATGGGAATTATTAAACTATACATTCCATTACATAGCGAGTGAACTATAATACTGTAAATTAATACTCAATACTATAATAATACTGGACATTATATATACTATTTCAGCGTAATTGAATTTTATGTAGTCCACTGTCTGCAGATAAAATAGTAATAGTATTAGTACTTTATAGTAAAAAATTATTTTACTTTTAAAATATGTATTTTTGAATTTTTCTCACGTCACATTTAGTTAATTCTTCAATATTAATAGTGTTATTATTTTTACCTTAGAAATTATTGTCAATAGGAAATCAATGTTAATTTTTCTGTCGAAAGTCAACAGTGCCGTATGCACAAATGTAGCATTTCTGGTTTGCCAAAAACAAAGGTTGCGTTAATTTTTAAGCACGGGCTGTCTGACTGACTCCATGTAATATCAGGCTACCAGCGCCCTTAGATAAGGGAATTTCTAGATTAGTTTGGGATAAATTTTACGAAAAAACAACAACATTGAATTATAATATTATAACTAAATTAAATATGACAAGTCAAAGTGATTTATTTGCAGGTGGGCGGGGGGCCCTTATGTATGACACACATGGAACATGCCTTAATCCGGGCCTGCCGTATCCACGTGTCATTTTTGAAATTTATGAATGTGATACTTGATACATTTTACATCCGTAACCAGTGAACTTAAGTCATCTCGTGGGCTTCGCTTGTTATATACACTTTAAATTATATAAGTGTTCGCGTACTTCCATTGCAGCGATAATCTTAAATCAATCACAATTGTTCTCCAAAATGACAGGTGCACCACCCATAGAAGCTGACCCATCTTAGACAAAAAGCATTTTCGAGAATTTTGCATTGTATATCCTGTGCAATGTGACCACGTAATTGGTTAAAAGTCATAGAGACTGGGCTGTTTGATTTTTTTTTTACACCTTTATACATATTGTTTGTGTGAAAACGATAGAAGTTTGGTTATCCCCTAAAACATTGTCGCTAAAAACCAATTTCATAGTCTTAGAACTCATTTGTGTAGGTGAAGGTTAAGTCTATTGAAAACACTGAGTTAACTTAAGAGGAGGTGACCTGGTGGTCTAAGGTCAAGGTATTGGACTTTTGTGTGCTCGGGGTTCGGGGCTCAATCCTCGGTCTCGGCACAGATTTACTTGATTACCAAACCCTTCCTTCACCTCTGACAAGACATGTGGGGAATGCCAGGTCTCCACCGTGGTTCGGATTCCACATTAAACTCTAGGTCCTCCATTTCATCTCACAATTACCCTACCATTACACATTAGCGTAAGTGCGTATAACCCGAACGGGTAGTAAGACGCGGTGCTAATAATAATAGTAATAATAACAATAATAACTTAAAACGACTGCAAGCATTGTGAACCAATGTAGAAATGTGTGTTAATATACATATATAGATAGATATATTTGGTAAAGCAAAGTGAGTTCGAAAAATAGCCAAAAAATGTCCCCACCAGGCACTACAATATGTCAGTATGTTATTAATTTGCGTACTCATAAAAATATAAAACATAACATTTTTTAAATATTGCTACAAAGTATTCATGTGCTGTACGTGTGTTCTTTACTCAACCTAGCTTTACCAATACATAGTGCAATTTTACCGCCTCCCCTTGTCTTTACTCACCCTTTACCTAGACATAGTGTCATTTTACCGCCTCCCCTTGTCTTTATTCGCTCTTTACCTATACATAGTGCCATTTTACCGCCTCCCCTTGTCTTTACTCACCCTTTACCTAGACATAGTGTCATTTTACCGCCTCCCCTTGTCTTTATTCGCCCTTTACCTATACATAGTGCCATTTTACCGCCTCTCCTTGTCTTTATTCATCCTTTACCTAGACATAGTGTCATTTTACCGCCTCCCCTTGTCTTTATTCGCCCTTTACCTATACATAGTGCCATTTTACCGCCTCCCCTTGTCTTTATTCACCCTTTACCTATACATAGTGCCATTTTACCACCTCCCATTGTCTTTACTCAACCTAGCTTTACCTATACATAGTGTCATTTTACCGCCTCCCCTTGTCTTTATTCGCCCTTTACCTATACATAGTGCCATTTTACCGCCTCCCCTTGTATTTATTCGCCCTTTACTTAGACATAGTGTCATTTTACCGCCTCTCCTTGTCTTCATTCACCCTTTACCTATGCATAGTGCCATTTTACCACCTCCCCTTGTCTTTATTCACCCTTTACCTAGACATAGTGTCATTTTACCGCCTCCCCTTGTCTTTATTCACCCTTTACCTATGCATAGTGCCATTTTACCGCCTCCCCTTGTCTTTATTCACGCTTTACCTATACATAGTGCCATTTTACCGCCTCTCCTTGTCTTCATTCACCCTTTACCTATACATAGTGCCATTTTACCACCTCCCATTGTCTTTACTCAACCTAGCTTTACCGATACATAGTGCCATTTTACCGCCTCTCCTTGTCTTCATTCATCCTTTACCTATACATAGTGTCATTTTACCGCCTCCCCTTGTCTTTATTCACCCTTTACCTATGCATAGTGCCATTTTACCGCCTCTCCTTGTCTTCATTCACCCTTTACCTATACATAGTGTCATTTTACCGCCTCTCCTTGTCTTTATTCCCCCTTTACCTATACATAGTGCCATTTTACCACCTCCCCTTGTCTTTATTCAACCTTTACCTATACATAGTGTCATTTTACCGCCTCCCCTTGTCTTTATTCACCCTTTACCTATACATAGTGCCATTTTACCGCCTCCCCTTGTCTTTATTCACCCTTTACCTATACATAGTGCCATTTTACCGCCTCCCCTTGTCTTTACTCACCCTTTACCTATACATAGTGCCATTTTACCGCCTCCCCTTGTCTTTATTCGCCCTTTACCTATACATAGTGCCATTTTACTGCCTCCTCTTGTCTTTATTCGCCCTTTACCTATACATAGTGCCATTTTACCACCTCCCCTTCTCTTTATTCACCCTTTACCTATACATAGTGTCATTTTACCGCCTCCCCTTGTCTTTACTCACCCTTTACCTATACATAGTGCCATTTTACCGCCTCCCCTTGTCTTTATTCACCCTTTACCTATACATACTGCCATTTTACCGCCTCCCCTTGTCTTTATTCACCCTTTACCTATACATAGTGCCATTTTACCGCCTCTCCTTGTCTTTATTCACCCTTTACCTATACATACTGCCATTTTACCGCCTCCCCTTGTCTTTATTCACCCTTTACCTATACATAGTGTCATTTTACCGCCTCCCCTTGTCTTTATTCAACCTTTACCTATACATAGTGCCATTTTACTGCCTCCCCTTGTCTTTATTCGCCCTTTACCTATGCATAGTGCCATTTTACTGCCTCCCCTTGTCTTTACTCAACCTTTACCTATACATAGTGCCATTTTACCGCCTCCTCTTGTCTTTATTCCCCCTTTACCTATACATAGTGCCATTTTACCGCCTCCCCTTGTCTTTATTCACCCTTTACCTATACATAGTGTCATTTTAGCCCCCCTAACATTACCTTGTGTTTTACTCAATTTAACATAAACTAGAAATAATGGCATTCTACCTCCTCTCCAAACACAAAATATTCTGGTGCCCCTGTAAACAGAGTATTTTATTCTATTTATGCTCTTTGGTAGAATGTGATGCTCTTTTTCCCCATTATTTTTCTGCAGCAATGTAAATTATTTTGTTTCTCATATCTTACAAGTTTTAAGTACTTGCCTCAATCTCTAGGTATACAAAGTCTGTGCGGTGTACCGTACCATTTAATTTATAGTCAAGTCAATAATTTTAGATTTTAATTTTTAGGCCTATATTAAGATTAATATTCACACTATTATTATATATAGTTGGTTTATTTATAAAATGGTATTATAGCATCAATAATCATGTTCAATTATTTTATATTTTTAATTCAAGCTTTATTACAAACATATTTGTGTTATCAATAAAATACATGTGTACAAAATATGGAAGCTCTATATAAATTATTTTTGTAAAATGATATAAGTTTAAATATGTATTGTGAGCTTTTACACCATTTATTCTATTTGATCTAGTTCAACAGTTCATACTATTTCTTTATTTCTACACAGAAGTTATTTTGGCTGTAACTTGTAAGAATGACTGTCTGAAAGGCCTTTTTTCATAGCAAAATTCTATTCTATAGTAGGATTCTGGTAGTAAAAAGAGGCTGTTCAGATATCCCTTCCTACCTAAAATCTTTGTATGCGTGGTTAAAGAATAACCACACACCAGTGAATAAGTAAGTTGAAGGTGGGTGTTTTTTAATTACTCGGCTAAAAGTGTTACCATTCATTAAAACAGTGGCGTGAAGGGCAGCTCCATGCACTTTCAACCATATATATTATTGTAGACCTATACTTTATAAACATAACTAGGCCTTCAAATTCTGAAAGAGAATTTCCCATCTATACTAATATTATAAAGAGGAAAGTTTTTTTTTGTAATGGATAAACTCAAAAACTACTGGACCGATTTTAAAAATTATTTCCCCAATATAAAGCTACATTATCAGCGAGTAGCATAGGTTATATTTTATTTTGAAAATAATGGGGGGGGGGGTTGAAAGGGTAAGGGTCTATTTGTAATGGATAAACTCAAAAACTACTCGACCGATTTTAAAAATTCTTTCACCAATATAAAGCTACATTATCAGCGAGTAACAGAGGATATATTTTATTTTGAAAATAATGCAGGGGGGCGAAGGGGGGAGGGTCTATTTGTAATGGATAAACTCAAAAACTACTGGACCTATTTAAAAAATTCTTTCACCAATATAAAGATACATTATCAGCGAGTGACATAGGCTATATTTTATTTTGACAATAATGCGGGGGGTGGGGGGGGGGTGCGGAAGGGTCTAGTGTTTAATAATGAGGAACAGAATGTACTAAACACATGTGACGATGCAAGAACGGCTTATACTTTATTTAAGTGCATATGTGAAAGAGCGGACAGGCTTTATGGTACTAAAATAATCTAGTAATGATTTATTTAATATTATACATATCAAAGAAAATGTGTCACAATTTTTTTTACCTTTTAAAATATCCAAGGGTTGATTTAGATAGGAAGAAACTTTGTTAGCAGTTAAAAACTTAGAACCAACTTAGACCAATTTTTATACATTCATACATCAGGCCTATTGATCTTCAGTTGTTAATTTTCATAGATAATATCAATAAATGTGAAATAAGTATAATAACATATTAAAAATTATATCACTAATGACACAAATTAATATGTTTGTATTTTCTAAAAGTTTCCTCTAACAAAAAATCCTACTTAAGCTACATATTACAATAACAGTAGTGTAGTTCGAAAATAAATAATGCCCTATACATTGGTGTATACAAATTATGGGGTTTGAGCTGCGAATAATTCAAGCATCCGGATTATATTTTCAGTAATTGTTATGCAGATAGAATTATTGGAAACATTAGGCTGATTTGATTATGTATATTATTTTAATTCTATTGCTACATTTTCTTAGCAGATAAATCTTACAGTTAAATTATTTAATCTTTTCCTGGAGCATTTAATAAAAAATGGTACAACTCGAAAGAACACTTTGTTTACGCTGCAAGGTAGAATTCTTATCCAGGGACGATGTTAGGATTTCATGCACCTTAAGTGAGTTTTAAAATTTGCATATCATGTTTTATTCTGCATAATATTAATAAACTGCACCCCCTGAGTGAAACAAAGTTATATAAATTTGATGGTTGAATCTAAATATCGCTTAGCGATCATATTTAACATAGTTAATTAAATATAAATACTACTTTTCATTTTTTTTAAAATAAGTATAGAATAAAACCATGTGTACACTGTAATGTTTAGTTTTATTTTAGTGCCATTTAGTGAACTAATATTTTAATTTACCTGCTTCTATGTCCGTAAAGTCTAAATCATCATTCTCGTGTTAGAATAGACTGCCGATGACAACGATCTTGGGGTTCTAATCTCAGTTGGGTGCACAGAGGGTGGTTTTACAAACTAGTTTCCCACGTAAATGTGGGTACACCTTCTCTAAATTCAACCTTCCTTATTTCTAACTTACTAGCGTAATTAATAAATATGCGTATATCCTGAACGCGGTTTTTGAAATGTAAGCGCTAACTGTATATTTCATTATTTTATTTGAGCTTCTCTTGGTCACTTTTGAACCCACCTTCCTCTGCGGACCTGAAGGTTTCGTCTTGCCTTTTTTAATTTGTCAGTTTTACAAGTCTTCATCGAGTATTTATCGCAAGTCATCATCTCCCTGGCGAACACGAGCACGGACAAGACCAGGCCAATTCCGAGGATTATGTAGGCGCCTTGCACGTGCTCCAACACGAGTTGCGTCGGCCCGGATTGGGAGACGGTGGCGCTGCTCTGGCGGACGGCGCGCTGAACCCTGTTGGACAGGAAGCGCCTTACCACCGCACCTTCCCAATACAGCAACAGGCCGGAGTCCAGGAGGCGGTGCACCAGCTTGTTGAGGGCGTCCAGGTAGGGCGAGCCTTTCCTGACGGCCGTCACACATTGCTCCCAATACAGGTCCTGACTCATGACCCGGAGAGTAGAAACGGCCTCTTCGTCGATGTAGTTTCCAATAGCGTAGTGTCCTGAGAAAAGCAGATATATACTATGATTTTGGCAGAAAGTCCGATATGGAAGGCCTTATTTCTTACCAGAATCCTACTGTATAGTAGAAAGACCTATATGGAAGGCCTTATTTCTTACCAGAATCCTACTGTATAGTAGAAAGACCTATATGGAAGGCCTTATTTCTTACCAGAATCCTACTGTATAGTAGAAAGACCTATATGGAAGGCCTTATTTCTTACCAGAATCCTACTGTATAGTAGAAAGTCCGATATGGAAGGCCTTATTTCTTACCAGAATCTTACTGTATAGTAGAAAGTTCTATATGGAAGGCCTTATTTCTTACCAGACTCCTATTGTATAGTATAAAGTCCGATATGGAAGGCTTTATTTCGGACTCGGACCAGAATCCTACTGTGAGATAGTATTTTGTTAAATTCTGATTTACCTAAACTCACTATAATTGCTGAGGGAACTGCAGGTCTTAATGTTGATTCACACGTTCGCCTAAAAATAAACTCATCGGCGTGAGCTGTTCCGCTGAAGTTCAACTCATCTCTACTTTTACCGCTTTGCCTGAAATGTTCAGCAAGAAAGAATCAATCAAATCTCAGAACCAACTATCTAAAATTAGTGCGCATACGCATTTTACAACGGATGCGTTGCACAGCCAGAAGCAAGTAGACTTATACTTTTTCCGCTGTGAGGCGATTTGAAATAACTCGTTAATGTAAAGCGTGTGTACCGTTGTATTGGATTGTGCCACAACACAGAATTATAATTTGAAAATATACATCAGGAGAATGATCTAAAATATATGTTTATCCACTAGAAAATGGAACATCTTGATAATCATCTGTTTTGAGTTAGCGTTGCAATGCATCATGGGTCAACATTCAGCGTGTGAATTGCTGCTTCACTCAAGCAGAGTCTGCATTCTATTTCGGCGAACGTGCGAATCAAGCTTTATCTTCACTCTCTCTCGGTTAACTGTTGCCAAATCTCCTCGCTCTCAGTTATGTCTTAAGGTGTCGTGTTGGTATAAGTATGAGTTACTGGCAACCTCAGCTAACCAGCGTTGCGAAAATTGTCTTATATTTTAGGGTAAATTGAACATTCGAAAACTAGAGAATAACAAAGCTGTTTCCCAAAAGTAACAATGAAGTTCCCTCAGCGATGATATCCAGTATAGGAAGCTAGTTATTTAAAAACTGGAAACTCACGTTGCCACAATAGCGGGAGAGCAAAAAATATAATTATATTTATATTCTTAATCCGTTTAATTAATGATTTAAGGAGAAACTAAACAATAATACATAAGAATGCATTATTGGAAGCTTCTGATAACATTTTAGATGAATTTTATGATTAATAAACCAAAATAAGAAGACATATTTGTAGAATTTCAAGTTTCACTGACTTTCAACCAATGTTGATGATTGAAAGTAGGCTTCTTATAAAAAAAATCAGGGTTTAGGATGAAAGGCCTTCCAGAACGGACTTACCACCAGCGTTCTGGAAGTCTTTGTATCCAACCAAAATACTACTGTACAGTAGGATTCTGATAAGAAATAAGACCTTCCGGAACAAGCTTCCTACCAAAATAAATCGTTTGGTAAGAGACCAGAAGTGCTAGGGTGAATCTTATAGAAAACCTAGAGCCACTGAAGCACCCAAGGGTGTCACCTACTTGAGGACAAATATCCTTACCCTTAGATATTTATAATGGGAATATCTATTCTCTAGCACCCAAGCCAATAGCACAATCCTCAATTATCTTAAAAGTTCGATTGTAACCACGTAAAGAAGGAATGAATGGGCATTCATTTGATCTTTACCTGCCACCCTTTAATTCTCCCAACCAAATCCCTCCAATGGCAAATTAACAGCCACGTGGTATTGGCTTAAATCCCATTTCAATCGGATTTGCCCGTTTATTTCATAGATGCGCACAGTAAATTATTGTAAATATATTGGGTTTTTTATTAATCATCACAACGTAATTAAAATCCAACAAAGAATGCTTTACATAGCACGAGCATATTTGGACACCTCCACCTTCTAAAATCTCATGAGAGAAAATAAGAAATTATTCCTACCCGTGTGACCCATTTATACACAAATTTACGAATACAATAGTCGCATATTACAAAGGACAATTTACTAATACTTGTGCTATTTATCTTACAGAGATCACACCTACTTATATGTACCACACTATTACTGCGAGGATAAGGATCTAAGACGACAAACTGTAGCTCACAAAGCAATATCAGCGCAAACACTCCAAATCTGAATAGAAGGTTGCCCTGAGCAAGGCAACAACCGAAATACATAATCAGCGCTCATTTCCACCCATTTCCCAGCGGGTTCAGGATCTATTGCGCGTTTAGATAATACATCCATACACACTCTGAATACCCTGAAAGGTTGCAACTTTACCTTGATGGGTTACACTATGGTACAGTTTATAAGACAGAGTGTAATCGGTCAATGTATGACAGCTACTTTTTAGAGTGAACGGTGTACACAAGCATAGGAGTTCAATTTCATCACCTGATGTGAATCCAAACTGAAAGACCAGACCAAGGTGTGTGTGCTCCTACCTGCTGACGGTCTCTCGATGGAGAAGGCTATCTGACCCTCAGTTCTCCTTAGTTTCTCCTCCTTCATGACTAGGAAGATGTTTGTTCCTACCTGCTGGCAGTCTCTCGAGGGAGAAGGCTATCTGACCCTTGGTAGATAATATCTCCAGTTCCTCTTTCTTCATGACCCGGAACTGATGGTAGACGTGGCTCGTGATGGGGTCCGTGGTATTCCTCAAAGAGAACACCCACGCCTCGTGGGTTGCAGCCCAGGGGATGTTGCTGGCTGCCAGGTCTGACACCGTGTCAATAGGAGCCTCAAACCTTTCCATCACCAAATATAGTCTGGCTTAATAGTTAAAATAGCAGTTCATGGAAACAAATATTAACATAGAATTTTCAACTCTTACGGTTTTTTGGTCTCCACGTCTTACTACCTGTTCATATTATAGGTACGTATAGTTGATAATTACTCTAATGAGGTAAGGGATGAGGAAGGGCGCATTTTAGAGGTAATTTACCCGCATTTGCGTGGGAGGAGAATGGGAAACCATTTAAATAAAAAACTTCAATAGACCCAACCGGGATTCGAACCCCTATGTCCCAGTCATCAGCAGGCCAGTTTAACATTTAGAGTGACGCCTTAGACCGTTTGGCCACTGAATTGGGTCTTATGTATTTTAAACAAGTTGGTTAAAATATGACCAGGGTAAAGTACAGTTCAATTTTCATAAGAAGAACCTTATCTGACAACTTGAAACGTTACTATATTTACTCTCATGCCAGGATCACGATCAACTTAACTTTAACTTAACGTAACGTTCACTCAAAGTTAACTTAACTTAAGAAAATAGATGTGTGATCACAATTCACGTAACTTAACGTAACAACTCGAATCAAACATCTCCATTCTAGAGTATGTGTTTTGATCTGTGCTTTGTACTATTTGTATTAGTGTTTTATTATTTGTGAATGTTTACTGTTTTCTACCGATATTATAGATATTCATCATTAAACATTTTTGAGCAGATTTTAATAATTTTACAATCATGATTAAAGTAGTTGATTTATATTTTAATAACAAGGATCGTTTTTGAAAGCAATACACTATTCCATTTTATATAATAAACGCTTTGTGGTTTTAACGTCCTCACAATATTTGAATTGAGTCTGTTCTATAACGTTCTA
Organism: Timema douglasi; assembly: GCA_901482245.1. Lineage (NCBI taxonomy): Eukaryota > Metazoa > Arthropoda > Insecta > Phasmatodea > Timematidae > Timema > Timema douglasi. Next base: position 256,708 of record CABEEJ010000082.1, on the reverse strand, counting down.
TAATGTTACGATACTAGCGCTTATTTTAATTAAATGTCTGATCTCTAGAACTAAAGTTAAAGAGTAGACCTTGGTCATAAAACCAACAAATGAATTGATAAATAGCCCTGTAGACGTCACTCGAATAATGATAGGCTGGCTAGATCACGTGATACCTTTCAAGTAGAGCTAAGTTAACTGCATCATGATCGATTCCATTTAAAAACACTAGGAGATCCTCTACGTTAAGTTACGTTAAGTTAACTTTAAGTTGATCGTGATCCCGGCATCATGCATGCTTACTTTAACTTATGTAATCTGAAAACCCGTTAATTTTTATAAATATTAACAACTATCAGAAGTACTCAGCGTTTCCCGAGGTAATGAATTGCATGGCTACCACGGGCAATGCTATACTTCGCTTCAATCAGAAAAAAAAATTATTTTCACGTAAAATTAATTCCGGCTTCAAGGTACATACAATCATGCACAGGGGCTGCTAATTTAAAACTTTCAGGCCTCTACTTGCAGTCTGACACCTAAGGTCATTCGGCAGCATGCCTTTCTAAAGAGCTAAGGGCCTCGGGTTCGATTCCCGGTATGGCTGAATTTATTTTATCATTAGTGAAATATGGGTTTACCCTTTCACAGTGATGAATAATTAACGGCTGGGAATTGGATGCTGTGCCTGTTCTAGTATTAAGGCGATTGGCCCTTTTAATTTGGCGTGGAAATGCAGAGCCATGGGAACAAACAGTTATCTTCAAGAATTTTTATTGTTTTGCAATTTTCTTTTCGGAAACAGTTTGTTCAAGAATAGAAGCATGTTGATTAAGTTATACTTTTTATATGAACAGCTCCTATATAATTATAACAGTGATTAAATATCAATAATTTTGACATTTTTAAATAGAAAACTTCCGGTTGCATAGAAAAAATAAGAAAATATAACAATTAATAAACATCGATACATTATCTTAGAAGGTATTTTGAAAATATTAATACAAAAATTCTACTCGTTACCGAGAAAAATGATATTTCCAAACGTATGATTTTTCCGCAAGACCTGTCCGGTAGCTAGCGCCTTCTACGGTTTCCGTGATCCATCTTTTTTTTTTTTTCGTGGAAGGATACTTTGGTCGGTTGTGAAGCCACGCCACACTTTTCCCCCTCCCACCCACCATCCCACAGAATAGGTATCAGACTTGCACCCGACAGGGACAAAGGCCTTGAGTTACATTATAACAAGGCATCTGAAACTACGACAGACCTAGCAAGCATGTAGTGGAGAATATATGGCTTGAACAAAAAACTGACCCAGGCCACAGACTGGAGACAGTAGGTAATGGGTGTAAAAAAAAAGTCCTCTGTGTGCGGTATATATCTCACAATGCCCATGATAAGACACACAAACTCTTCATTTTATTAATACAGGTGACTATAAAATAACACCAATAATGTATAATATGTATTGTTGACAGCAAAAAAGTTTGTATTTTCCAGAAAGAGAGATAGCTTTAATCAATAAATTGAATCTAATCAATGAAATCTTCATTAGAGTCCAGTCATAACAGTAATGCCGGAGAATATGAATGATTCTTGATACCCATGTATTGTTACACATATGTCTTGCTACACATTTATTTTGCTACATACATGCATTGTTAGACACATAATTTTAGCTACACAGATGTCTTGCCAAACATTTAGATAGTTAAACTTATCTTACACAGAATGAATGCAATATTCCACCTACTTGGGCACAGTAAGAATGGAAGCCAGTCCACCACTGTAGCTAGAGGATACCAGCAGAAACAATACCAGCAGCCACGATATGAGGTGTCTCTCCGGGTCTCGAACCCTTATCTCTCGCTCCTCGTTGCTGGGGACTTGACAGACCAATAAACCCACGATAATGACCGCACAATCCACCAGAGTCAAGTTGTCTCGGAAACAGAACTTGTCATCGGGCGAGGCTGTGACATTCAATACATTGTACAATGTTAGCTTTCAATCTGCAACTACAGTAGGATTCTGATAGGAAGAAACTTTTTGAAAATACAATCATAATCTTAATTTCTCTCAAAATCAGACTTGAGATTTTGATAAATGTCAACGTTTCACTACCCCTTAAAGCCAAATAAGTTGTTTTCGCAATGCCATCTGTCTGTCTGTACCTCGGGCTAGAGCTGAAATTATTTTATAGATCGGGCTAAAACTTGATATCTAGGGTTTTTATAAGTTCCCACCGAGGGATTTTGGAATTAGATATCCAACCCTAAATTTAAGGGTAGTTTATTGAAGGGCCACTAAAGGGGGGGGGGAATCGACTGTCTTGAAAATGCGGTGCCTCGTATGGTCAAAATTGAGAACCTTATAGAACATGGGCAGGACAACCAGACATCTTCCATTTCCCGAACATGTCCTACATTTCAGCTTTCAGTCCGGTGTACGGGAGGAGTATTCAAAAATTTCAAAATATCCTCCATTTTTACAACAATAGAAAAAGTTTGTTATTAGCTCTCAAAGTGAGCTCACATCTTCTCTGTCGTAAGATGTAATTAGCAGTCTTCCTGGGTTTTCATTGGTAAACCCGCCCGGCGGTGTTCACGTGATTAAATTTGCTATTTATCTTGGCTGCGTGTATGTCGTCAGCAACCAATCACAGCGAGCATCCGTATTAATAAGTTCACCTGAAAAATATACTTTAGCGTACAATAATATATGTGATATCAATAAAACGCATGGTATGAATTTGTACGAGTACATTTGGAAGGTTTATTTTGTAAAGTACTACATTTTAGTGATTGTCCTACATTTTAGGGTTCTTTGTTTTCCCTTGTAACAAAGGCATCTGGTCACCCTGCACATAGGGTGGGTTCTTAGCCGACTATCAGCCAGGGTGTCCACGTGGGTTTTCCAAACGAGGGGTGGAATGAAGTCCCTCCCATCTGCTAGAAGTGTGGCACTAGCCCCATCCTTGGTAAATTTCAGAAATTTAACCTCGTGGGGGGTAATTTTAAAGCATCCAAACCTGAGATAATTATACAAGTTTCAAGAGTATTTTTGAAACAACAAAAGTTTCCGAAACATTAACAAAAAATAAAATTTAGTTGTGGCTGAACCTATTGAAAAGAAACACAATTTTCACAAGTTTATTGAACAGATCGAAATTAAAACAAAGCTGTTTAAATGGGAATGGAAGTAAATTTAAATTTTATCATTTTTATCTGTTAACTTGGATATTGATTATTCAAAGTTGTTAGTAGCAAATTTCAGCCAAATTCCCAATACAAAATCGTATTATTTTCATAAAAATTAACAAAAGAAAAGTAACTATTATAACGTGATAAAGGCGGCTTATCACCCATTTATTGGCCCCCATGTATCAACCTCTTTTCCTCTCCTCAAGAAGTGTTATCATATCAGCCTTAAAAAGCAACTTTTATTAGTATTATTCTAATTTTGTTCTTGTCAAGAAGCCTTTGGCTCCCGAGAGGCCTTTGGGGCTAATTAGAGCTAGTTTGCATCCATGTGAGTATATCTTTACAAATAATATTTTAATGTTATGCACAGTACATTTTATTACAAAAAAATAATGATGCCATCCTACTAGAAGTGTACGAAGCTCCGAAATGTCTAAGTCGAAACTAAAATCTCCTTAGCTTTGACTTCTACACCTGAAATAATCTTCGCATTTTCGATATATTTTAAGTGTCGACCTGGTGGTCTAGGGGTAAGGTGTCAGACTTCTATGCTGGCGGCCGGGGTTCGATCCTCGGTCCCGGCAAAGATTTATCTGATTACCAAACCCTTCCTTCACCTCTGACAAGACATCTTGTGAATGTGAGGAATGCCAGGCCTCCATCGTGGTTCGGATTCCACGTTAAACTGTAGGTCCTTCATTTCATCTCACAATCACCCTACCATTACACATTAGCGTAAGTGCGTATAACCCGAACGGGTAGTAAGACGCGGTGCTAATAATAATAATAATAATTCAGCCTTGATTCTGCTTCTCATGTTTTAAGCCTCGCTTTGAGTTTTCTCAATAAAAATAATGACCTTTCAATACCCCTTTATGCTACTACATTATGATTATTATTTTATACTTATTGTTCCCCTCTTCACGGATTTGGGTATAATTCCTCTAAATTCAACCTTACTCATCCCTAACTCATTAGCGTAACTAGTAGGGCCTACGTATGTGTACAGCTTGAATGGGCAGCAAGACGTGGCGCTAAAAAAAAAAAAGAACAGTTGCCAGGTACAAATTATACAATACCTCCTTACCCTGGCAATGGAACCAATGAGTGTATTTCTGAGTCATGAGGACATTTCACAGGTACGGGGGTTACACAAGCTCTGCTTACCGTGGCAACACGCCTCGCCACGCTCTTGGTTCCTCCCTATCTGAATATGACTGTACCTGTCAGTCTGAGGGACGCCTTGAAGACAAGATGATGCGCCGCCGTGGCTACCACCAGAGAGCTGCCCACGCCGACCCACATACCGGGGGAGAAAGGCAGCACCACGGACATCCAGCCGGGCAGACGTCTGGGCCGGGGGGCGAGACACGTTACCCCGGTCCGGATGTAAGGGAACGAGAAATCCAGATGAAGGTACTCGTGATGCCACTGATAGAGGGCCCCAAAACCTACGTCGGACCTGTCCTCCACCACGCTTCCCAAGATACCGTTACCCGTTTCGTTCTCGAAGATCTCCCCCCATTCGTTCTCTTCATCGATGACGATCGTCCAGGATGCGTTGAGCATTCTAGCTAACTCGAGGACTAATCTGGTTTCCGTTCCGTCGTACGTGATTGTGTCGTTCCCTTTAAACACGACGCCGTAGGGAGGGTAGTGGAAACTTGAATAAACGAGTTGTTTACCTTTAAGGTTAGAAATCTTGTCCGGGAATATGTCCCCACGTCGATGGAATTCTCTTACACTATCCCATACATCTAACAGTATCGACTCGTTCCCTTTTCCGACAAATCGATGAGTGAACAAATCTATCTTGATATCTGAATCTATCGTAGTATTTTTTATGCTAGCGACCACTACATCTGGGATAAAATCCATTTCTTTCATTGATAAAACACTAACACAGTTTGATTCTTCCGTTTTAGGTAGGAACAAGTACTTTCTATTTAATCTTTGAGTTGCTTTTCGTGAGATATACAAAATACGTTTAACGAACTCCTCACAATTTTGGACTTGAATCAAGAAACATTCACACCTCGCGTTCAAAGATTCCAGTAACATTTCGTCCACGGTTTGATTCTTCATCCGAGGAAATGTAGCGGCCTTGTTAAGAACTTCACTGCCTTCGCTTTTACTAAAACTAGTTTTTAAAGTCAACGCACCGGTCCGAGCACCGTTTACGGATATCTCAGACGTTTCTGTGATAATAGAAACGCAGCGCGATTCGAAGAAATAATGTGGAAATATTTCCTGAACCATCCGTGTTAAAGTGTGTCGGATCTTATTGTTGGCATTGTTTTTTTGGTTCTCTAATAATTCGAAAATTGAGGCGTAAGTATTTAAACAAAATATCAATAGTAGTAAGAAATTAAACATTCTTTGATCCATCGAGGGGGACTGGCTGGGTTTCTGTAAAAAAAAAACTGCTTTACAAATTTGCCCCGTAAATGGTAAGTAAACAGTTAATTAATATTAAATAATTAATGACACATAAAACCATGTTAAGTGCCTTAAGTTTGTCGACTGGTTTTTTTCACCATTATTAACAAACCCCCCCGCTCCCCCAGAAATAATACTATAGTGTAATTATAGTACATTTTTTAGCTTGTTTAGAGCGGATATAAATTTAAAACTAGGCTCATTACAAATAAATAACGCGAGATAACTTCGGGCGCTCAGTATTTACCGACATTTATCGTGGTCAAATCATGAGACTAGTCAGTTGCATTGCTGATTTTATCTTTCTGTGATGTTTGTACAAGATATTGCACGCACTATTTTAACCTCATTAAGGGCTTATCATGTTTCATATTACAAGCTAAGAGATATCATCCCTTGGAATAATTAGTAGGTCGCCCTTGTTCATATTGCATTGGGACGAGTTACTCCACTGGGAAAAAGAGCCAGGAATATTATATCCTCAGGGGGTTGGACAGTACCTTAAGGTGCGGCAGAAGGGAGCACCAGTAATTTTACAGTTTTTATAGCATTGCATTTTTTTGGAATAAATAAATCAAATATTTCTCCAGTAGCAACAGAGTTTAGTTTCCTGCACATGCTAATATCAACAGATCATGATTATCTGCCAAGGGTGTCCTGGAATGTTGTAAAAACATTTTAAATAAAGAGAAAATGTTTTGACAACATTCCAGGACACCTTTGGCAGATAATCAAGATCTGTTGATATTAGCATGTGCAGGAAACTAAACTCTGTTGCTACTGGAGAAATATTTGTTTAGTTTTTGCCAACAAATTTATATTCTATAAAAACTGAGAAATACTATCTCAAGAATCTATAATTATAGTCTATAAAAAGGTTCAGTAATTTTTGTTTTCATAAAAGTAACCTAAAAGCTAACATTTTTAACGAGATGTTTCAAAAATTTCCGCTGTGTGTACGAAAATTAAGATACGTGTTAGTGTTATTTGTAGAATTGTCACTCCCGAAAATGTAGACCCATTATTATTGTGTGAATTTATACAATATAATGTTATGAGCACGGTCAAAGGAAGTGGTAATCAACCTGGGGTACGCGTACCACCGAGGGTACGCTACTGACATTTGAGTGGGGTACATAAAATTTAAAAAACTATTTTATCTATATAAATAATTATATAGTTGTCATTTCAAACCTATTATTTAAAACATTTTTGTATTAAATTTATTATATATGTATATAATAGAATATACATATCTTACATTATGTACCAACAACTTTGGGGGTACAAAGTTAAAAAATAAATAATGTCTGGGTGTTCAAAGTTGAAGATAAATTATATATGGAGGTACGCGCACCAAAACAGTTTGAACACCGCTGTTCTAAAGGGCGTCATTCTCGCAATAGACTAAATTTCCGATGATACAGAGATCGGGGTTCCAATCATGTTTGGGCACTGGGGACTTTTTTTTTAAAGTCTTCCCATTCTATCTTCACGCAAATGTGGATACATTTTATTTAAATTCTACTTTATTCTTACTTAACCCACAGTCGCAAATATGCAGATAACCCGAACGGATAGTAAAACGCAAAAAGAAAATTGACAACACTGTCCTGTTTGCAATGTTACCTGATGCATTAATAATTCTAAGTAATACACTTAATATTTAATAATAAATATTTGTGACCTGGCGGTCTAGGGGTAAGGTGTCAGACTTCTGTGCTGGTGGCCGGGGTTCAATCCTCGGTCCCGGCACAGATTAATCTGATTATCAAACCCTTCCTTCACCTCTGACAAGACATCTTGTGAATGTGGGGAATGCAAGTGCCTCCACCGTGGTTCGGATTCCACGTTAAACTGTAGGTCCTCCATTTCATCTCACAATCACCCTACCATTACACATTAGCGTAATAACCGAACGGGTAGTGAGACCAGGTAATAATAATAATAATAATAATAATAATAATAATAATAATAAATATTCTATTCAAAACTATGTTTATATGTACAAAGTACGCTCCTCAACTGTTTCACACATACATTTTTCTTAAAATATACATAATATAATTATATCACACTAAAAAGATAGTATAGATTGAAAAAATAAACTTATTCAAAGCAATTCTATTAGCAGCAAATATAAACCAAAATTGTTAGTAAAATACAGTTTTTCTTACGATTAAATAGTACGTAATTAGATTAAACACTCCCAATATCAGTATCGTTCGTACCTTAAACCCTTGTCCCTCTTCTTGTGTTAATAATATACTTAAGAATGTTCAGAAAATCGATTTAAATACCTACCATTTAGCATTATTTGTTAAATGTTTATCTTTCTTGACGATGAATTAATTCATGTACCTGTCCATCACTTCTTTTACGCAAACGACCGACTGTCATATTGTTACTAGAAAAAGTTGATGTGAACGGTAATTCATTAATAAACCACACTTTGAATAGTTTATAACAACTCTTTTTTACGCGAGCATCAAACAAAATTAGACGAGATTAATCAAATTATTAGTACTTTGTTGAAACGAAACAGTTCGTGACCAAACATAAATCGAGGGGGTTTGGACAAACTAATGTCAACCCTCATTTTCGTCAAAACTGAGTTAATACCTCTTTGGTTATTACTGATGTCTATTGTCCAACACACGGAAAATAAATTATAAGGTGCACAGCTCAGAATTTATCCCGCTTTTATCTTACAATAGAAACACTCGTAAGATTTGTGAATTGAAATAATAGATATACACATTGTTGTAGAAACACTACACCAAAGATCAACAATTAAATCATATACACTGTTACTTACTTACTCTATGGAATTAGAACTAGGAACAATGTTACCGAAAAATTGCGAGAAGAGAAACCTCTTTTTTACACCAAAGAGCAAAAGAATCAAATTCATTTTCAAGGACCTGAATTAAAAAGTAGTATATATATTTGCTTGTAGCTCAGAAACTATTGGATTTAAACAAATATATTTCAAGTAAAAAGCTTTTATCCATAATAGAACTAAAACTTTATAATGGTAAGTTATTTTGTATCTTCAATAGTTCCGGGTAGATGATGAAAATTGGATAATTTCCCCCATGTTAAGTACGGTACCCTCAAAGTAGTTTTCATGAGAAAATAAGAATAGCCATTTTGTTTATAGTGATAAACAGGGATAAAATATAAAATTTAATCAAAATAGTTAAAGAAAATTTCGAGAAAATCGATTTATTTTCTTTTTCCCTCTTCAGTAAAATGCCCTTAAATTTAGGGTTAGATATCCAATTTCAAAAACCCCTTGAGGGGACCTTATGAAAACCCCAGCTACCAACAGACAGACGGCATTGCGATTTTATTTATTTTTTGTTTCAGGGGGGCATGAAACGTAGATATTTATCAAAATCTTGATTTTGATTTTTTTTACGATCACAATACTTTCTCTCCGAGGTGTCTGAGAAATAAAAAAGATGAGCTGACTGGTTTCAGCAACATCTTAATATATTATTAGTGTTCAATGTTAATTGTATCAGTTTATAGTAATTGCCCGTAGCTGCAAAATAAGATTTGAGGATTCGATCAAATTTTCAATATTTTTTTTTTACAAAAAATTAGGCTCGATAGATACTATTTCATCCTGAACCCCTCATTCGAAAGAGTTGGTTTCAGAAATTTACGGTAGTGTTATTCAAACAAAACTGAAAACAAATATTTATTTATAAGTTTTCTTGAAACATAAATAGTTCACATAGTTATCTCTTCTTTTCTTTTGGCACAGCGCCTTACTACCCGTTCGGGTTACACGCCTCAGTTCCGTAACAAGGCAAGTGCAACAAGTACACGGGCACGAGGCCCAGGATGAAGGGATCCCCTGAAATGGAACAGGATGGCAACAAACAAAAAATGTGATACAATATAATTCTATTTTAAAATTTAAAATTTCTCCGCCGTGCTCTGCTGTGTGGTTAAGGCGATTGGCCTTTTTCATTTGGCGTGGAAATGAAGAACCATGGGAATAAACGGTTATCTTCAAGAATTTTTATTGTTTTGCAATTTTCTTTTCGGAAACGGTTTGTTCAAGAATAGAAGCATGTTGATTAAGTTATACTTTTTATATACACACCTCCTCTATGATTTTAACAGTGATCAAATATCGATAAAATTTACATTTTTCAGTAGAAAACTGCCGGCTTCATAACAGAAAATAAGAAAATAAAACAATTAATAAACGTCGATATTGTAACGATATAGGGGGGATGGACGGGGAGAAAACAGAGATCCTTATTATTAAATCGAGCAGACTCAGTCGGTAGAACACCTGAAAAATGAAACTCTACTTCTCAAGGTATCTGCAGTGATGTAAAGAGGAAAGATATTTTTTGTGATTTTTATGTGGTCCGGTAGAGATGGATATAATTACTACCAAGGAAACTTACCCTCTGAAGTGTATCCACAGTAATACTGGATCCCGTCGTGTAGTATTAAATACAAGTGTAATAAAAATAATGTACGCCAGTGAGCTAAGTGATACAAGTAAAAGGATTCTTATTATTGCCTTGAAAAGAACTAACAATCTCACCAGAAGTGTTGAACATAAATGTAAAAAGAAATTTTGTCAAATAAAACCATCATAAAATATATTATTAGCTAAGTTTTGGTTTTTATTTTAGTTTTTAGTGAAATAAAAAAACGTTAAAAAATTATGTGGTAAGTACAAAGAAATTTAAAACATCTAAGAATCAAGTAAGTAATCAGTGTATATATATATATATATATATATATATATATATATATTAATNTTTATACATATATATATATTTATAAGAAAGAGAAAATCAGTATATATATATATATATATATATATATATATATATATATATATTAATTGTGGCAGTTGTGAATAAAAAAAATTGTTCTACCTATCTGGTAACAAGATAATTTATAATTCTAAGCTGTGAACACTGTGGCATAAGAGCCTTTAGGTTAGTAACATATTGGAAAGAAAAATCGGGATTCGAGCACAGGCAGGAATGAAATATGTTAGGAATATATGACAAGAACAAAATAATGGTATAGAAAGTTCAGTAGTTGAATTATGGAGAACAAATTAGAATTTAGTTGAAGACATATATCATCGTAGTGGCTATAAAACCTGCCGTCAGGGGACGCAACATAAAGAAATGAATCGTAATACTCCGCCATCTTCATGAATACATGAATTAATATAATAATATTTAGCACCGCGTCTTACTACCCGTTCGGGTTATACGTTTTAAATACTAATTACTCTAATGGATTAGGAATTGGGGAGGTTGAATTAGAGGAAGTGAACTTGCATTTGCGTGGAGGGATGAGTGGAAAACCATTTAGGAAAAACCACCCCCAGTTCATCCGACCGAGATTCGAACCTCGATCTCCCCGTTCTCAGCGGTCGAGCTTCAACACGACAAGCGCGATAGCCAACTACGCCACCGAGGCGGGTAATACATGAATTAAGACGGAGTATTGTTTACAATACATTATCTTAGAAGGGGTGTTGAAAATATTAACGTAAAAATTTCACTCATTTTCGAGAAAACTGATATTTACAAACGTATGTTTTTCCACAAGACCTGTCCGGTAGCTATCGCCATCTACTATTTCCGTGATCCCTTTGTTCTTGTTGGCGCGGAAGGCTACTTTGGTCGGTTATGAAGCCACGCCACGCCTTTCACCCTCCCACCCAACATCCCACAAAATAGGTTTTAGACTTGCACTCGACAGGGCCAATGGCTTTAACATGTCAGTGAACCGAATGCGTCAAGTGACCCCAGCAGCAGCCCATTGCGTTATTTATCGTTTTAGTGATCGGTCATTGCGTCGCTCAGTCCCTGGGCGCCCTGCACTGGGATTCAGTAACTTTCGAAAGAGAGTCATCACGTCGTTCACCGCACTCGACTCTCTTTACGAGCAAAGTGCGATTCCATATTTACTTTTGAACGATTTTTCAATCGACGAGTCTCGTACACCGCCGAGAAATGTATGGAGGGGTTCAATAGCTCGCGGTAGGAAGTCAACGATCTCGTTACGTAGGTAAGTAAAAGTTTACACGTCATGTTATTAATGTTAAATATGTTTAGATGGTGGGTGTAGGGATTAAAATACAACACTCTCATGTAATAATGATAATGATGGACGCACTATGCTCACCGACATCTGACTGAATTAATCGCAGGACTCAATCGACGCTCCAAGCGCACGACGGGGGCGAATGTTTATGTCGTGGTTTATGCCGTTTGTTACTCAACAACCTCAGCTGAAAGTATTGTTTACTCTGTTAACTTATGATACAGACGGTGTCCAAGCTACATCAACAATTGTTCCAGAAACCGTTTTGGTGATCGCATGGTCTACGGCACTTGTTTAACACTACGTCTTACTATCCGTTCAGGTTATACGCCTATATACTAATTACACTAATGGGTTAGGGATTAGGAAAGTTCAATTAAGAGGAAATGCACCCGAGTGGGGTCCAACTTTGATCTCTCCGTCTTTGGCAGTCTAGTCCAACTAGAGATTAGCGCGTTAGACCATGCGGCCACCGAAGCATGTGTCTAAGGCGCTACTCTCACAGTAAACTAGACTGCCGACGACGGAAATATCTAGGTTCGAATCTCGGTCGTGTGTACAAAGGGTGGTTTTTTCCAAAATGGTGTTCCACTCTTCGTCCACACGAATGCAGATACATTTCCTCGAAATATAGCCTTCCTCATCCTTAAAACCATTAGAGTATAACCCGAATGGGTAGTATGAGGCGGTGCTAAAAAAAACCATAAATGAGAAATTATATTGGTACTGTGCATATATTATTTAATATTTCCTCGTATTCTACAACACGATGAAAATTTTTAATTAGGTCTTTAAATTATTACTTAAAATGTTTTTGATATAAGGGAGTCCATAAAAATGCAAAGAAATAAATTAGCTGTGTTTAAAATAATCATAAGTAAAGAAAGGATTCAAAACGATTGCAAATATAATTTATCATATCCGTAAGTTGTATCAAATGTAAAAAGTTTGCCGCTACACATTAGCTATGGATTTGTCTGTACAGTTTCTGTATGGGATATTATTCTATATTGCATTGAACAGACAAATAAAGCATTACAACTAAAGGACGTATCGATAGATCATATTGTAACAAAATGGATGTATAGACTACGTGGTAGAATTTACTTCATGAAGAGATGTTGCGATAACGGTTGGTTTAGTAACGCAAAACAGGCGATCATCATTCCCCTCTTGTCATATGCTGAAGTATGCAGGGAAATTGGACTACAATATATATCAGCTAGTTAATAAATTTGGTATTTATCTAGATAAATCGTCAGGTTTTAACTCAATTCCATCAGAGTTAATAAAGGTAGGTGGTGAAATATTAGAATAAGAAATTCATAAACTCTTATGTTCAATATGGAACCTTGAGGTACTACCACAAGAATGGAAGAAAGGTATTAATTACCCATTTTCAAAACAGAGTGTAATAACTATTTAGATATCTCACTACTAACAACATATTATAAAATTTTATCTAAAATTATTATAATAAAATCGATGCTATGTGTAGAGGAAATAATTGGGGATCATCTATGTGGATTTCAACGAAATAGATCAACAATAGATCAGATTTTTACTTGTCGGCAAAAAAAATAAAAATAAGTGGGAATACAATATGGTGGTCATTTATACATACGTTTTTCAAAGGCCTATTATTCAGTTGAAATAAACAAATTCGATTAAATTTTACTTAAGCTTGGGCTAGCCAAAAAACTTGTCAAGCTAATTGATTTATGTTTGACTGATACGCGTGGCAGCGTACTGATTGTATGTCACTTATCAGATTCTGTAAATACATAATTAATAGAAACAAGGATCTACACTTTCCCCATTACTTTATAATCGAGCCTTAGATTATACTATTAGGGTAATTCAAGAGAGTAGAGAAGGGCACCCACCACACGCCTACGGCTATAAATAATTAAACCAAACTACAAAAGAGTGCGAGGTAATAATACAATTTGTCGCAAGGTGTAGTTGTGGGGGAACAGTATTCATACCTTGCATTCCCTCATTCCTTCAGATTACCCCATAGAGTTCAAGAGAATCCATTTTCCCCTGAAAGTATGCTTTGCAATTATCATAATTAAATCTCTGGGCAAGTCTGGAAGGGAATACTGCTTATCCCATGGCCAGATATAGGCTTACATAGTATGCTCCAGGGTGAGCTCACAGAGCAGCCTGGTGGATGGCGCCTGAAGGAATGGTGGCTAACATTGTAAACAAGAAAGTCCTTTCAAAATAGACATCGACACGAGGAATATGACATGGCAGCGAGCGAAGGGGGGCTGCCAATTAAAATTACTTGACCAGATGGCAGTAATAAAAGGGCTGGGCCAATGAAAATTCCCCGACCGGATAATGAAATGATATGGCAATAAGAATGTGAGCCTACAAATCAAACTTCCCTGGCCCGGAAATGACAAATTGACTATGTATTATCACTTACATGCGGTGTATTTCGGGTATGTAATCATAAGAACCATTCCATAACTATATCTATTAGTACAACCATATTACAAAACAAAAACAAATAAACCTCACTGACTCAATAATCAATCATTAAAGTTAATATGAAGTCCACGTTAAGCACCGACTAGTTGTTATTTTACTATATTATATTATATCTTCTCATATAATAATTTCATTTTCATTTATTAAGTGCTGGCCAACAATCGTGAGACCTATAATAGGCCAGCACTGAAAAGTACACAAGTACCATAAAAGCGCATATAGTGACAAAATAAAACAATAATAGCTAAATAATGATACATACTTATGAACAATTACAAAAAATAGGAAATAATTATAATTATAGATGATAAAAATAATAAATAAATAACCTGAGAGTAATAAAAGCATAAGTATTTAAAAAGTATAACAATAAGTAAAACATAAATCAGAATAAAGTAAATTTAAATATTCGAGGTAAAGTCTCTACAGGATAAACTAGTTATAAGGGAGTTCCTTAAATAACTCTCTGAGTTTGTCTTTTATTTTATGATAAAAGTCGAGTTATAATAATAATATACTGGTAATTAGGGATTTTTTGGTTAATTATACCGAGTATAAGTTATACTTTTTACCCAATAAAGAGACATGTTTAGGGAGTAAACAAAGGAAGAGGTCGGTTTATTTTTGGCTTCTGAGCATGAAGTCAACATTGAACTTTCATTTATCAGTTAATCACCCGTTTAGGCGAGGTAGTTGGTTAACGCGCTAATTTAGTGATGAACCAGACTGCCGAAGATGGGGAGATCGAGGTTCGAATCTTGGTCGGATGAACTGGTGGTGGTTTTTCCTAAATGACTTTCCACTCTTCCTCCACGAAGTGCGAGGTCACTTCTTCTAAATTCAACATTCCCAATCCCAATCCCTAACCCAGTAACATAATTAGTATTCAAGCGTAACACCCAAATGGGTTGGTGTTAAATAAATGTAAAATAATTAGTTGATGGGTTGTAAAATTTAAGTTGCTTACACTTTTAGTAGTAAACTTGCTTGAAATAAGTAGTCTAAATTACTTGCTTATTTCGTTTTTATTTTCATTCACTAGAAATATTTAACATAGTAAATTTTTTTAATCACAATTAATACGATATGGTTTTAAATTAATAGAACATGGAAAAAATCTGTTAGTTAGAGCGATAGCAGCTATACCTACACCAAATAGCAATATTGATGGTCAAAAATATAAGTAGGACCATTCGATCTAGTTAGACCAAAATAATTTTTCTGCCATTCGTAATATGTATGATTTTTTAATACTCATCAGCTGGTTTTTTTCTCTAATACCCCTTTTTTATGGCTTAGAGAAGAGACAGTTGGCAATTCTGTTTCATAAGAGTGAGGCCAGGGCTCCACAGGTGTGAATTTACTGCATAAAATAGCGGGATTTCACGGCTAGAATGGATTCTATTCCAAGCTGGCTACGCATGCGGGAAAATTCCTCCGTTCAAACAAGCGGCAAAATAACTGATACGCAGCTGTGGGATGGCTTCCCGTGCAGGTCTTACTGCCTGAGAATAGGATTGGTTCTAGTAAAATTGAACCAACTGTATTATCAGGCAATAAGACCTTGAACCTGCTGCGTTTTTCGGACTGACGCAGGAAATTTACAACGCATGTAGCCACCTCCTATCAATTACCATTGGGTCTATTTTCTAGCAGTAAAAACATGCTTTTTGAAGCAGTAAATAACTGGCTTGAGAGCTAGAGTAATGCAGTGATCTCTATACTATACTGGATATACATAAACCCACCCCTTGCAAAGGACCAAAACGTGACGCTCAAGTTTGTCGTCTGCTTGATTGTGAGGTGACAGATTTAACGGGTTATTTCAATATTCTTTTGCAAAAGCATGCCTCTGGAGAATAAAAGTGTTATTGTTTGAAATTAGCTAAGTATTACACCACACTTGGCTTAATAAAAATAAACATTAAAGGATATACATTTCAGTTTTATAGGTAATACTGTACAAATACGAATAAAATCTTTTATATATTTAAATATGTAGCAACTATATATGTTGTTTACATTATGCCAAGACTACAATATATTTAAAGTTAACTATTAGCTTGTATATTGGTTTCAGAAACCATATTTTGAAAGTTCGATAAATATAATGAAATAAGGTGTCTTAAATCTTGATTACATTTGTTTGAATGACAAACTTTGTATAGTTGTTTTACTTTAAAACGATCATTTAGGTTATAGGCTTGAAGGAAGTATTGTATTACAATGTATTTGAAGTTGGCTCCTATCTTGTATATTGCTTTCAGAAACTATATTATATTGAAAGTTCGATAATTATAATGAAACACAGTACCTATCTTAAAACTTAATTATATTTGTTTGAATGACAAACTTAGTAGAGAAATATTAGTTCAAATAATCATTTATGTTATAGGCTTGTAAGAAGTATGGTATTTACTATACCTTGATTTTTATAAAAATCCCGCTCTGGAAGGCTTTATTTAGTACCAAAACCCTACTTTGTAGTGGTATTTTGATTGGATAAACGGCTATCTAGAAATGGAGTAGAAACTATCTTATGCACTGTATTTTATCCTACCTAAATTAATAATATACAGTTGAATTCTGATACCTATAAGATAAAAAAAACCTTAAAAGACGAGCTTCCTTAAAAAATCATAGTATATATTAGCCTCCATCAACTTATTTAAAGGAAAATGATACCAGTTTCGAATTTGTTGTGCTCTTCAAGCCTTTTATTAACACATACATTTATTACATTTAACTAATCACACAATGATGTACTCAATTAAATTAATTAGTAAACGATGTCAAAATTCCACAATGCCTTGTATATGTGTAAGAGAAAAAAATATTTCCCGTAAGTTTCCTTCTCTCCTACACAATAGTATGCGAACGACAGCTTGAAAATTCCAGCTACAAATGTCCATCCAGTTATAATATAGAGATAAATGGAGTAATGTGCTACCTTTTATCTTTGATGTTATCTGTGAGAGATCATAATAAATAATCTCTGACCAAACAACCGATAACGTGGTCTATAACCTAAATAACAAATACTAACATTAAGTTATTTAAAATAAGTATATAGCAAAAAATTACAATTCTAGACTTGTTTATTTATCAACCAAATAATGGTAAGCTTCTATTCGAATAGTGTCATAAATAAATAAATATCAGCTGTGACATTAGAGGTGTCTGCACATTTATAAACAGCCTTTCAAAAAGTCAAACTTAAAATTAGTTTTGTAAATTAGTATACTTTTCCAACTATCACAGTAATAATTAATATGAATCTCAAAATAAAATTTAAAAAAGCTGCATTGGCAAACTTAATTTAAATACGTGTTCAATATTAAGTCACCTTTTCTTGAGTGCTCAAGTAATCTTAATTTAGAATGTGATTGGATTTGCTGGAATTGTTTCACGTATACTATAATACTCAAAGCGGGGGATGAAACACCTACATGTATCAATATTTTTTCACTCGGGGGACCACCACAGCTGTGTGCTGCATTAAATTTCATCCATGGTTTAGATTTGTGTTGTTAAGTAACAATTTCACATGTGATGATGTAATGTGTAATGCTTTCTCTTCTAGCCGAAAGCTCGTGGTAAGAAGAAATTTATTGACCATAAGAATGCCATCACTTTCAGTCTTGTCCACCGCAGTCAGCAAGACCCCCTGGTGACTGATGAGACGGCCCCGCAACATGTGCTGGTACCTACAGGAGAGAAACAAAGCAAGGTACAAGAACAGCATCCTTAGACTTGTGAATTAGACCATAGTTATTCAACCTTTTTGATCCGTGTGCCTCCAGAAATGATTTCTCTTCACCTTTATACCCTCAAAGTTGTTGGTGCTTAGTGCAAGCTATTAAGGGTTAAGAAGGAGTGTCCAGACCCCCTCCCCCCCTTGAATTTGTTGAACCCGCCCATAGGAGTCCATAAATACAAATAAAAATGTTTATTTATTTAAGGTAGACTATAGCAACATTTTCTGGCCTGGCCCACTCTTAAATCCTCCCACCCCACCTTGAAAAAATTAGATTTCCACATCCTTTCAAGTTAAACATATTCTATAACCTAGCCTATATATATATATTTTTTTTAGTTTACTTACCCACTAAGGGACTTTTAACGCTGGTACACAAGTGTCATACACTTGTATCTGGTATTAAAGTACATTAGATTGAATGGAGCTTTTCACACTGGGATACTGTCAGTACGTGGACTGTTCACATTGTCTGCGCTATGAGACTGTGTCTGGACGAGTCACCTCTTGAGTTATATTAGTTAATTGGAGCACTCATACTGGGGCATAAATGATGGACACTGTTTGTAGTTCTGCCGATAACCAGAAAGCAGTCATTTGTTAATTTTAAGTCGAACACACTGCTGATTTTATATTTATAACCATGAGTTCAGATTAAATTAACACAGAAGATTTTATAAGTGAAGCGGAAAGTCATTTGGGATGCATTCAAATCCTCAAGTAAAGTGTAGAACAATCCTTTCTCCAGCTGATCCCATAGCAGAGGATGCTCGTGTAAGTGTTTTGTATATGTATTTTCTTCCTACAAATTATGTTTAGAAGTACAAGAAACAAACACTAAAATGCTACTCAGTTTGTTGGCAATCAAGTTTCGGACACCAATGTCCCATATAAGTATTAACCACAAATATTAGTGTCCACACTTGTGCCCCAGTGTGGAAAGGCCCATATATGTCTTTGTATACCCCAGGTTGAATACCACTGCTCTAAAGCAGTTATACAGTTCCTCCAGTTTATAATTTAGCCTACACACACTTGTGTGTTTCTAACAATATAAACTCAGACAAGATTTAATTTGTAATTCACATGAAATAACTTTTTATCGCACCTACACTGGTAAATAGAGTAAAGTATCAGTTGAGCGTGTTATCTAGTTTTCCAGTGACTAGTTAATACAAACCAATAAAAATAAAAATAATGTTTGTTAATTTGAAATAGGGTTCAAATAATTCGTTTCTAGACTAGATAGGCCTATAAACATATTAGAAACTTATGATATAATGATAGGTTGATATTAATTATTATTATTATTATTATTAGCACCGCGTCTTACTACCCGTTCGGGTTATATGCACTTACGCTAATGTGTAATGGTAGGGTGATTGTGAGATGAAATGGAGGACCTACAGTTTAACGTGGAATCCGAACCACGGTGGAGGCCTGGCATTCCCCACATTCACAAGATGTCTTGTCAGAGGTGAAGGAAGGGTTTTGATATTAATTAAAAATATAGCTTAACTACAAATGATATAGGCAGAATATTTGTTATAATATTGATTGTTTTTCAAGAAACTTGCAGACATTTGTATTCATTTTGAAACTATAACTTAATGCAATATTTATTCAAAAAATGTGTTACCGTTAGTGAACTACATAGGCATTGTGTTTGGTACCGTGATTGAAGTAACATATTTAAATATAAAATAAATACATTACAAACACTATCTGATTAAACATATGGTAAGACACAGTTCTTAGCTTAAAACATAGAAATTTAAATCTAATTTTAATCGATAAACAAAAAAAAGTTTGAACCCACACTTTTACTATCCAAATCTTAATTCTACCTTTAGATTTTAATATTAGATAACTTGTCAAACATAATTCATAAATAACATTAATTTTTAGTTTGCTATAAAATAGAAATAATAAAAGTTCAAATGTTACAGTAACAGTTATTGCTATAAACTAGACTATAAAAGCTCAAAAACAATTACACTTTGAAATTTGAAAGAAAAAGAAAACTTCTTATTTGGAATGGTTTTTAAATATTTCAGGATGAAATAGAAAAACGCAAGGAAGAAGAAAGGAAATTTGGCGTTTTCTTTGATGACGACTACAACTATTTGAATCATTTGTTCGACATCAGAAAGTCGGCAGTGGAGTGGGAATCCGTCGAAAAGTTTCAGATCAAGAGGGCAGACATCACTAAACATGAAGTAAGGAAATAACAATAATATTAAGCTCGCTTGACTTACTACAACTTGTTTGACTCCTAAACCCAGTCGATAGTGTGTTTGCCTATTGAGCTAGGGGTCCCCACTTCAATTCCTGACATGGTTAAAAAAGTATTTTTAGTGAAATTGGGGGTCTTTCCTTTCACAGTTATGAATTAATAGCTGGTAGATTTGATACGCAGATGGGAGGATAACATATGTGAAGAGTGGTTTTCATTATATTAAGATTGACCTCAAAGAGGAATGTAGGTAGTAATATGATTATTGATTATTGGCACCGCGTCTTACTACCTGTTCGGGTTATACACACACTAATGTGTAATGGTAGGGTGATTGTGAGATGAAATGGAAGACCTACAGTTTAACGTGGAATCCGAACCACGGTGGAGGCCTGGCACTCCACACATTCACAAGCTATGATTAATACACGTCTTGTCAGAGGTGAAGGAAGGGTTTGGCATTCAGATAAATCTTGGCCGAGAATGAGGATTGAACCCCGGACCCTCAGCACAGAAGTCTGACACCTTACCCCTAGACCGCCAGGTCACTCTGAGTAGTGAAATGAATTGAACAAGACTAGTGTGGCAATGAACTTTTGAGTTCCTAGTGCCATATAGCTAGAAAGTAAGAGTGAGTGTTGTGTGTTTGAATTAAGGGTGGTTTGTAATAAGTTTGCTGCAAATAGTTTGATTCATTCAGGTCAGAAATACCAAAAACATCCCATTTAAATAAATTAAATGAACTAGCTACCAATGTTAAATGAAATGTTGTTTAACATTGAAATATCTACAATATTATATTGAAGTTGGTTCAGATGATTTGTTAAAAAACATAACTTACAATATACATGCTAAAAATAACACCTAGTGGTAGGAATCTTACCTAACATAACATGCATTATCCTCGATAGCACAGTGGTAGCAACATTGAATATATTTCAAGTTCGTTATTGTGTTAATATTTTAAAAAATTCAACATATATTTATCTATATATAGAAGAAGGTACACGAAATATGAAAGTAAATAAATAAAAGGAGACTGACACAATATGGCTTCGACATTGAAGAAAAGAAGAACACAGTCCACACTTTACATCGCTGTCACTGGACAAAGAGTTAATTGCTGCCCCTTGAAGAAAACTGATTCTTACCACCTAATCCCTCGTCCTAAGTTTCATTCTATCGAACTCATCAGAAGGGAGTGTGAAATATGCAACACAACTTTCTAAAAAGAGGAAACAAAAAATCACAAAAGGGGGGAAAACTAGGAAATTGATAATGTAATACAGGATAAACGCAAGAAATAAACAATATATGTAAATATCTTATCTCTTTACGGGATATTTTTTCTCTTTTTGATGTAAAATTTGTTATATATAGTACATGACTTGCACCTAACCCATAATCATCAGTTTATTAGATCTTAATCTGAAAAAGTTGTTGATGGCAGTGAAAGATTGTCTTTAAAAATGTGTTTGTGTGATTTTTTTTAGTCTTTTATCAGAACAATTTCTGCTCCATTATCATTCAGATAAGTGTGCTGACTATTTCTCCTAATTTAAACTATAATTTAATAGGACTTGGTTCCAAATAACTTATTTAATGTGTTTCTAATATAGGTGTTTGAAGCTTTAACAACGTCAACTTAACATTTGAAATATTTGACAGCTTTAACTACCTATGATTTAAAAAAAAATCATACTTCAATGAATATGAAGCTTTTAAAAAAAGTTAACATACCTTGAATTGAATACATAGGGCCTAACTATGTTTAACTTAATTCAGTGCTTTTAACTTCATTACAAATTAATGCTCTCTTGCACACCCATAGTTTGTCATTAATCTTTTTGGTGGCTACAGACAGGGAAATGTCAGGGAATTTAACTAAAAATAAGGAAAAGTCAGGGAATTAAAAAATATGTCTAAAATATCGTATTAATTTCACAACTAAACACTAAAACAAAAGTTAATAATACCTAAATAAAATAACATTTTAATCTTTATAATAACTGATAAAACCGTTTATGTTTAGTAGATACAAACTTTTTTTAATATGTGATCAATAATAAATAATACAAAAGTCATCATCCACCATTAAAACAGGAAAAAAGTAGTCAGGAAAAATTGAAAAATGTTTCCTGGAAAACCTGGAAATGGCAGGTAATTTTGTAAAATATGTTTTGTAGCCACCCTGAGATGGTTATCTATGTATTCCTATTTATTTATTGTTCCAGGGAGTAAAACTGCAGTTGCCCTCATCTGTATTTGCATCCACAATAGAAGAAGATGTTGGTCTTCTCAACTTGGCTGCCCCACGATCTGGTATGAAAAGTTTTAGCTGACCTTAAAAAAAATCAGCTATTTTATTGTTCTAGGGGATTCATTTTAAACTTGAACCCTTTAGGCTACGATAGCCATAAAACTGTTCAAAATAATGTTGTATCCATATGTGCAATCATGTGTTAATAGCAGTCTTGGTTAAATTGTGGCCTGTCTCATATTTTTATGCGGCTGCAAGCTATAGGCATTTGTCCACGGAAAAAATGTAGTTCTTAAATACCGGAGTTAAAAATATATTCTTATGGAAGAATAAACGATTTCTATTCAACACACAGATAATTTATAGGTGGTTTTTGCTAAAAAAAAAAATGTATGAAAGATATGAAAAAATTACATTCATCTCATTAAGCTATGTTTTATTGGAAAATAACTTTATATTATATATTGTCTTTTTTATGTTTTTTTTAATAATAAATTGTGTCTATCGAAAAAAACTAATTTTATTTAATGGATCATTCTTATATCTAGATTCTCAATTCAGCCCTCAGCTAACATCTAATACATTTTTTATACCTAGGTCACAAGTTATTATAGCCAACAGTTTTCTAAATGCCTAATAATTCTGTTCTATGATCGACCGTGCTCAAGATTATTGTATGGGCTTGCAATTTTTAATGATAGGTCCTATCTTATAATCAGTGCTTGGACTTTAATAACAAAAATATTAAAATTATCAAAATAAATGACTTGAAAATTCAAAATTCTAAAAAATTACTTCATATTTAAAAAAAATGACCTAAAAATATGTAACGAAAGCAGATTACTAAATTAAACATACACTTTGCAATTGGGAAGTAAAAAATATACGCTACATCTATGCACTGAAAAGTCTTTAAGACTAGGACAGGCACAACATCCAGTCTCCCGCTGTTAATTTATCACTATGAAAGGGTAAACCCACATTTCACCAATGATACATTTTTTGGCCATGTCAGGAATTGAACCTGGGACCTTTAGCTCAGTACACACATATTCTATCAACTGAGCTATGATGTTGTATTGACTTCACTATTTTCAATCTTAATTCAGTCTGCTTTCAATTATAATTTCATTCAAGAACAGTTATTTTTCCTTTTAATCCCAAGTCTTCAGGCCACTAATTGAGCTAGCTGCTATAATTTGTTATGTATGTAGACAGTAAAATCCTGAATATTTAAACACGCATAGATTATCAATTCTGACAAAGTGTCAAAAGATATTTTAATGAAACATGTTTTATTTAAGTTGACTTACAAACATGTTTATCAAGACAGTCTTGAATTCCTTAGGAGACTAACAAGTATGTGTCTCGCTGATGATATTAATCAGTTTACATACTTAATTAGGTTTCTTATTGAAAAATGTTTATGACTTAAATAGAACGAGAGCCTATACTTCCTTTAAAGTTTTTGTGTTTGTATGACCTGTGGGAAGAATAAAAATAGTATTAGTTAGATTTAATTCTATAAGGAAAACCTCTTTTCGCTTTATGAGGTAATTGTATTATATTTGGAAGAAGGTACAGGAAAGGTGGATAGAAACACATAAAAGGGGGACAAACACAATATGGCCTTTACAATGAAAAGAAGAACACAGTTCACACTTTACACTGCTGCCAATGGACAAAGAGGTAATGGATGTCTCTTTTAGGAAGTTGCGTTGCGCGTTTCACACTCCTCCCTGATGAGTTATTAGTTAGATTTGAAATTCAATATAATTGGAACATTTTCAAATTCAAATTTGAAGCTTTTGACTTAAAATCACAGATTTGATGTGATCAATAGAATTACATATTTAAATTGATAGTGTTAAAAAAAAATTTACATTTTAGTTTTATTTCTAGCAAAAAAATTGTATGAACACAACTAATTCATCCAAAATGTATCCTCTTTGGTTCTTTATAAATATGACAAATAAGCAAGGAAACCAATATTCAGTTTCATCAAATATTTAACAATAAATTTGTTCTTTTAGCAATGCTATATTTCTAATAAAAACAAAGTTTAATTTTATTTAGCTTTCAATTGTTTTCATTTTTAAAGATGTAGGAAATCTAATTTCGATCCAAAAGAAAATGTTTGATCTGGATATGAGAAAAATAGAATTTCACTCATCTTAGATAAAAACTTCAATCAATGTGCCAGTAATATTTCCAAGAGCTCTATTTTATATCTTTCAGGACCTCAGTTGGACTTGGACCCAGATGTTGTGGCGGCACTGGATGATGATTTTGACTTTGACAACCCTGATAACCAATTAGAAGATGATTTTATCCAGCTGGCTAACACTGGAGATAATTATGTTGACGAGTTAGTAAAGTTTCATTTGAAAGTAGAAAAATGTAAATTATGTTTATTAAAGTAAATATATAGTTTATAGAGGGCTAAAGTTCCTTTTGACATTTGGGCTGTCACTTGCTTTGGCTTATCCTATAGTTCATTCAAACACTTAAGATATACCTCATATACATTTTAAATTCAATTAATGAAATAGTGATAGTTGCAATGTATACCATTTATAATTTAATTTTGTAGTGTAACAGTTTATAATGTCAAAGTTTGATATTGAAAAACAATATTCATAACCAAAACATTTATTAATGATCGGTGAAGTTTCATAATTGTCCAAGTTGGAATTATTTGTTTTAATTAAAGTTGAAGCTGATTTTTTTTTTAAAGTCAAGTCGAAGTTTAAGGCTTCACACACCCTTGTCTTGATTATAATTAGTTACCAGTAGGTTTTGGCTACTAATAATCCGGGTGTGTCTTTCAATAGAATATCTGACTCTGACGAGGAACGTGAATGTTTGGACGTGTCGTCTAATGCTGACAGCAATGAAGAGGAAGATGATGACGATGTTGCAAGTTTGACTGGCCCTCAGTTCACATTTGCTGACGAAGAGACCAAATCTCGTTTTACCAACTATTCGATGTCCAGTTCTGTAATCCGCCGCAACGACCAACTCAGTCTGCTTGATAACAGGTTTGAACATGTGAGTGGATTACATTAGTATGTTTAATAGTTTGCATAGATAAAATTAAATTTAATAAATGTGTTTTATTAGAGTTGGGTTGAAATCCACTATTTTACAAATCCAAATCTTCACTTTACCTTTGAATATCGAATTCGAGTTTTTGAAAAAAATACTGGACATAATCAAGGCTGTAAAGTTGGTATGCCAATTCTTCGATGACTTTATTTTTCTACTGTTCGACTTTGACTCTTTTAGAAATGGCTAATGTATATTAATTAGTAGGGATGGATGGGAATGACTTTTTTATTTTGAGACAGGAACGAGATGGGAAATTAGTCAAAATATCGGGATTCGGAAGTCATACGTTTTCCACTACTGAATTGCTAGGACTGTTGTAGCTCTATTTGCCTTAAAATCTTACTTAAGACTAGGACAGGCACAACATCCAGTCCCTGGTCATTAGTTTAGCAAGGTAAACCCACATTTCACCAATGATAATTTTTTTGGTCATGCCGAGAATCTAACCCGGGACACTTAGCTCAGTAGGCAGACACGTTACCGACTGAAGGTTTCGGATCAAATCAAATATAAGTAGAAGATTTTAAAAAATATATAGCTTTCTTAGGCATAAATTATTTTTATACTTCTATATTTGGTTACATTATGGTCATCATAATAGCTATTTTTCACCAATGTTTTTTGGTTGAGGCAAATAAACTTTCTAGGCTAAGGGAACTTTGTTTTTATGATTGGATTGATATCCTTAAATCACATTTAAAACAACAAAATTGACCATAGTTCACATTTAAAAGATCAAGTAGTAAATTTTGCAAAAATATTTAACTTTGTTTTATCTCCCGCTTGTATTATGAACCCAAAAATGCTATATTCAACTTAAAATAATCTTTGAGACATTTTAATACTACAAGTAAAAGTTCGTAAAAATTATGTATTGAAAAATTTCAGTGTCTCTTCTTATTGGTGGTTCATCCCAAACATACATTTTTACAAGAGTTGGATTCAAATTTGAGATTCAAAGATAAAATTAATATTAGGATTTGTAAAATAAAGGATTCAACACGTCCTCTGTCCAAGCAAATGTGGGACATTTCCTACAAAATAATATCTTCCTCAGCCCTAGTCCATTATTGTAAATATGTGGATAGCTCTATGAGGTATTAAAAAAAATTCTTTTAGCATTGATTTTTATCGTTTTATTTACTTTATTTCCACTAATACAAATAAAAAATAATATAGAGGTTTAAATTTAGTAGTAATTAAGTAGAAATTTAAAACTTTAAAATAAATACTAAAATAAAAATGTAATTCAACTAATTTGTTGAGTTTCTTGATTTAACAAGCAAAAAAGTAAAAACTATTGCTATGTTGAAATTAATAAGCCCTACATTTGAATTTTAAATATAGAATAGATTCCTGTACACACTGTGATGCCATGCGACCTATGTAACAGATGTTTGCTGGCTATGATGATGCCGAGATTGGAGCCTTAGACTGTGAGGAGATAGACGGCTATATTCCTATAGACTCTGACCAAGTGCTCAAGTGTGCCGAGGAGTTTGAGCGTGAGCGCGCCACTCACAAGCCAGACACAGACGTTAAACTCAAGAGGCTAGAGCAGCTCTTGAGCTCAGAGGACGAGGAGGAGATGGTCAAGTTGGAGTTAAAACAAGAGGATAGGTTCGACTGTGAATCTATTCTGTCCACATACTCCAACCTCTACAACCATCCTCAGCTTATAAAGGAGCCTGTGGTAAGACCTTAGTATGTATTCAGTATGTCATGTACTCTCACCTCTACAGACATCCACAGCTGATAGAGGAGTCTTTGTGAACATTAAGTTTAGATCTTAATACTATAATGTTTATAATATATTGACTGGAAAAGTTGTAAATTGGCTCTGGAAAACCTGGAAAAGTCAGGGAATTTTAAAATATAGTTTGGCTGTACACTCTGTCATGGAGATTATAAATTATTTAATTCTATAGCCTCAGTCCTCAAAAGTTAACATATATGTAACGCAGTATAGATTATACAAATATTTTTTAAAGACTTTTACTGTGGAAAAGTGTGGCTTATTTTCCGGTCAATATGGTAATAGTTAATAAGCACTTAACTCATATGAATTGTTATTAAAAATTCATTAACATATTTTAGGTACCTTGGTGAATTTTCAACGACCTGAAACCTTATCAATTTTTCAAACCGATATTGAAATCATCAAAGTTTTGCAAACCCCTAATGATTTTCACTATTTAGGTAAAATACTTTATTTTACAAATTAGTTGAGTATCTAATTTTACTGTTCTTGTTATTCAAGATTCCCCGACGCATTCGAATCTCAAGAAAGACAGGGGTTCCTCTGGATGTGTGGGACAGCGGAAACACTAGTAAATTGACTGCAAAGGCTTTAGCGAAGTTTGACGCGTCTAATGTTGTTGACCCTAACAGCCATGACGGAGCTGAATCTGTTATCTCTATGCTGTCCACGCTCTCGATCCGGCTCAAAGACGAGACTCCAGAACAGAAAAGAGAGAGGAAGAAGGCTCTCAAAGAATACAGGAAGGTAGGATCACTTCTTCTTTTTGGTTTATAATGACATCGAGGATGTAAAAGCAAAGACTGCAATTTAGTGGGTAACACATAAAGTATATAGAAAAATTAGCCTGTAATGTTACTTTTCTTGCAACATTTAACAAGTCTATATCATAGAAAGCAAATGGGAGACACAGCAAAACAGATCTAAATATTAGTTCCAAGTATTCGTGTTCATTTCACTAAGCAGCTGTATTTACGTCCAACTTTAAATTAGCATCATCCAGGGGTGTGCGAAGCTTCAAAGCTTCAAAACTTCAACTTGACTTCAAAAAACTTTCCTACTTCGAAGCTTTGTCCAATAAAAATATTGACGGCTAAAATACTCAATTTATTGTTGATCATTTCCATTCTTAGTTGTTATGTACATTATAAATTAATATCAATATAAAAAATATCTGAAGCAATTTAATTGTAATTTGTGATAATAATACATTTTGGAATAAAAAAAAATCCAAGTAATTTTAATGCATAATGTTTTACAAATAGCTACAATATAATATTTTTTTCAAGTATAAAACAATTAACAAAAAATATTCAAACTTTGATTCGGCTTAGAGAATATTTCATATATCTGATTCGAGTTGACTTCGAATTAGAAAAGTGAGCGTGGCACGCCCCATTTAGCAGGGTATTGTCTGTACACTCCAATATTTAGTATTAAAATACATTCCCAAGTATAACCAACTTTAAGACTTTACAAACAGTTAAGGTATGATTATGTTTTATATGGTACCACACTACTGGGATTTTAGAACATTCCTTCTAAGTCAAGTTATATAATATAACTTGTGTTACAGTTTTCCTTTTAATAAAATTGTTTTTAGGGGTGTGTGATGTCAATTTTTTCAATTCAAAGCAAAATCTAATTAAATAATATGTTATATTCCTGAAGCTGAATATTAAAATAATGTTTAACGCTGGATAAAAATTATACCTGTTTGAAATCTCGAACTTCGGGGAATTGGATGTTTCTGAAACTCGAACGGGAAAAATTATTTTCTGTGATTTTTCAGGAAAAATTAATAATAAAAGTTTACAATTAAGGATGGTTTATTAATGTGACGTTTGTATTTAATGCTCATGTTAACAATATTATTAGTTTACTAAAGTTAAATTAACCTTATCTTCCTTTAATTAGATGGTTACCCAAAATTTCAAGCACTTTTTAATTTTTATTTTACAGCTACCTACCTAGTCAACACAATTACTAAGCACCATTAAATAGCAATCATACTAGGATACTTGATGGTAATATTTACCTCTGAGTAGATCAAAGCGGCTCGATACATTAGTATATTCGTTAGCTTATCTGCCTAATGTGCTAAGGGTCCCGAGTTTGATTCGCAGCATGTCGATGAAAATATGGGTTTACCCTTTTATAATGATAAATTAATGGCCAGGGACTGGATGCTGTGCCTGTCCTAGTCTTAAGTTACATCATAAGACAATTGGAGCTACAATCGGCCTAGCCAGCCTAGTGGGAAAATATTTGACGTGAATAAATTTTGACCCAAGCTATAGGCTGGAAACAATAATGGATGTAAATTAAATAAATTTAAGGAAGGAAAACACACGTTTGGTGAAAAATAATGATAAAAGTAGCTTTTAAATCTCAAATCATGCACAGAATACACCTTCATGCAATTATTTTGCATTAAGACACATTCTATTACATGAATGTTATTTGGAATGGGATCCATTTGCTTTTGTATCTCAGTTAATAATAGTTGCGTAAACTAGTATTTTTGAAGTCCAACAGCCCTTTTTGTGAGAAGTTTATTAACCAAAATGTAAGAGGTAACCAGACACACTGGTTCATTTGATAAATGTTTTTGGTATTTATATGGACAAAACTGTGGATCACTTTTATTTATTCAAATTAGCTTGAATATCTTGATGTTTTATTGTGTACATCGTTATTAAAACTCACACCATGAATTTTTTATTTAAAAACTATTTTATTCGATATTAAAATATATGTAGAATTTATTTATCTTTATACTAAATATTATTGATTAAAAATATATAATTATAAAAGCTGTATTAGGCCAAGGTTTTTTATTTTACCTTACATCAAAACCTAAATTCAACACTCGTTAGACAAAATATTTAGTTTTTATTTGGAAAACTTACAATTTAAAAAAAAATTGATATACATTTTTAGTACTTTTTTAATAAAAGAATTCCACAAGAATACAGAATTTAAATTTATTCGTTCAGACCTCTAAATTGCAGTCTTTTCATATTTACTGTCTCTTTTTCACGACACTAATTTGATCAAATTGCACTAAGCTTCTAAATTTTATCTATCCCATTATTTTAATTTTTTTAATGAAATGAATGGGAAGGCTAAGCTTAGACTAAAATTATGAATCTAAAAAATAAGTATAGGCCTGAAGAGAGAGAATATTTTTAAATTTCTTTGAGTTCCCGGGGGAAATTAATATTCTCCACCCGAAAAAGTCCCAAAATCAAAATGTAAAAATAACATGGTCTAACTACATAAATCCAGTTATTAAATATAAATTTACAAAATGCTACATAGATATCTCAAACATAATTTATATATTTCATTTTAAAATGATAAATTAAGTTATCACAAAATGTAATTTAATTATATTTTTATGCAAACGTTGATTTGTGATAAAAAATAATCGTGGAAAATGAAAAATATATTTATGTGTTTTAGCTTTAAATATTGTTTTGGTCAACTGTCAAGTCTGGAATTTTACTCTTAAATCAAAGTTGAAGCGATCATATGATCAAATAGAGTTTGAAAGTTTTCGAGGCTTCACACATCTCCTCTATTGTTTTTTGATATATAAAATTGACAGGTCCTATGCTTTTATATTTCTTTTAAATTTTTATTTCGCTAGATACATTAAATTTCTTGAATATATGTAGTCCTAGTAAATATTTTGATATTTCAGGAAAGAAGACTGGAGAGGAAAGCCAACACAATAGCTTTCAAAGAAGAGAAAAAGCGACAAGAGAAGATAGCATTAAATAACAAAGTCAACCTTCAGAGTGTTCATATACTGTAACATATTAAAACTGTATAGTGGTTGTTTGGATACTCAATAAGTTTCACCTGGAGTTCGGTCAAATCCACCATTTTACAAATCCAATCTACCTTTTCATCCAAATATTTGAAAAAATTATGAACATAAAAAGGAAATATAAATATAATAGAATATTATAAAATTCAAATCGTAACTGAATGTTAACATTCCTTCCTATAACCCATTTGCTATAACATACATTTAAGTTTTTTATAATAAAGGAAATTGATAAAACTAAAGAAAAAGGAAAAATAAACTACAAAGAGTGCATTTGATGAAGAAAGCCTAACTTACCACATTTTTCATCTTTCCCTAGTTGGGCTTTATTTATAAAATTTACCCTTAGTAGTTTATTTTTCCTTTTTCTTTAGTTTTACCAATTTCCTTTTTTTATAAAATTATTTAGCCATTGAGCCACCTCATTTTTAAACATTCGTTTGAATATTAAATTACTAGTCTTGGGCCTGGTTATTAAGTTCATTCTATAATTGTAATTGATTCTGAACTACCAATAAACAGTAGTAGAACTCTAAAACAAATTTCATTTGAAAAATTGATAAATAAATTACAAAAAATTTGAGGGGTTATCCCTAAGTTAGTAGATTTAAGTGCAATCCTCTTTTCACATCTGATAACCTATACAATCACTTGGTCATAGTGTCATTGAAGGGGCAAAACAAATTTTGACGTTATGTCAGCGTGACATAAAAGAAGCACCGACAGAACACTTTTAATAGTTTGTAAGGAGGGACATTTACAGTTCACCTAATTTCATTGCTGAGGGAACTGCATGATTACTACTGAGCAACAGCATTGTCATTCTTTTGTTTTCCATGATCAGTCTTCCTTCGAATGTATGTCAAATTTGGAAATGCTGGGCTGTCGTTGCCGCTTCTTCCTCCAGCACAGTAGTAAAGTTACAGTAGTCTGAGTCTCATGTTCCTAATAGCTAGCTCAAAAACATTTTAACGAAATAACCACTCATATTTTATTAGTACTCTGTGTAGAAAAATATTTGTTATTGATCATATTAAGATTTTGTGTGTATGTGTTGGTTGTGTTGTTTTTTTTGGTTTTTTTGCCGTAAGGGGGAATTATAGTTTTATGTGCACACCAATATATTTATTTGAATAATAATTTGTTAACAGTTAAAATATAACACAAATTATGGAATCTCCAGTGTGTTACATACAAACAATTACATTCCAAGAGGAAAATATTAAGTAGTAAAGAAAGGGCAATGGTGTTAAGAGTCTACACATATTTTCGTTTAGACGGAACCTGTTCAGTAAATCAAGCAGCACTGCAGACTCTAGAAGCTACAGGTGTGTCTTATAAGTTAGTAATCTATATCCCTTCTGCACTCGGAGCCTTTTCACTAGGCTGAGCCAAACACTCAGGCTAATTTTCACATATTTACCGCTAAACATTTTAAATTTTCTCATAAAAAATAGTTTTAGATATAGATGAAAAAAATCACACCTATACTATAAACATTGAAGATATTCTGAATGCAAGAATGTCTCAGATGCCTTTACATTCTTTAAGTGTTTCACTGTACTGAACTCAAGGTTAAGGTGTTTTAACTGAATTAGATTTCCACAACAAGATGAGTACCACTCTAAAAATAAAGTGTGTGTGAGAGAGAGAGAGAGAGAAAGAAAGAAAGAGCAATATACACCCAGGGTTTGGTATGAGGGAGTTTAGAGGTGTGTAAGAATTTGTTATCAACTACAATTAAAGCTCGCTCTAAGCAAGTGATATTTTCAACCCACCTTAGTCACAACCAAATCAGGTTTCAAAAATAAGTTACAGTACATATTATACCATCTTACCTCAAAATAATTGATTTCTTTATTGAAGACACTGTTAAGAAAATAATCTGCATTTTAATGTAATACACTTTCCATGACCAATTTTCATTTCCCTGACTTTCCAGTTCAGTGGCAACCCATTTATGTTTTTGCCCCGACCTCCTCAATTAAGCTAATGGTTTTAGGGGTGAGGAAGGTTATATTTAAAGGAAGTATACTTGCATTTGTGTGGAGGTAGTGTGAAAAACCATTTTGGAAAAACCACCATAAATACACCCGACTAAGATTCGGATCTCGATCTAATCATAATGTAAAAAAAACACATTCAACCAAAAAACATAATTGAAATAGTATACAATGTTACAAAAACCCTGAATACAAAAGAACATCACTTTTCATCAAAAAGCATAGTAATTACCTACACATTTATAAGACATATTCAATTGCTTGTAGCTCAGAAACCTTTGTTTTTACATAAAATCAATGTTTAATCTTAGTTTTTTCTTATTGGAAGTAGTCTAGCTTTGCAATAATAAATATTCCATAATTGAAGATATCCACTTATGTAAGGAAACCCTGTCACTTTCCCAAAAAAAAATTAGAAGTGCTAATTTGTTAGAAAAGTTAAGAGTGGCTAGATACAAATTTTATTTAAAACCATATAAGCAGATTTCAATAAAAGTGGTTTATTATCGTCTCTCTCAAGTAAACTACCTATAATTTTAGGATTAGATAGATAATTCCAAAATCCTTCCTGAGAAACCTTAAGGAAAACCCTAAATACAAAGTTTTAGTCCAATTAGTAAAATAGGTTTGACTATAGGACGAGTTGCAGACACACAGTATAGCAAAAACCACTTTAACATGGTGTCTACCCAACTTTTTCCATGATCATTTCCTAATCCAAACTATGTCACACCATTCTATTCCCCCCTACCCTCCATGGTTCTTGTTAATCTTTTTTTTTTTTTGTAAATAAACAGATTTTGTTATTTGTATTAACATAGTCTACTAACAATTATAACTACTATAAAATATGTTACATGGCCATAAACAAAAAAAAAAGTTTGAATCATATTGTCATTAAGAGAGTATAGTTAGTATATTTAGTATTTTGAGTAAAAACCCATGTTCCCGAATATTTTTTCTAATTTATCAAATTCCAGGCTTAGTCCCGTTTTTTCCCCTGACCACTTCAAATTCCCGGCTAGTTCCAGTTTTCCCGAATGGTAAGACACCCTGTTTAAGGTTCATGGACTCATGAAATATATTAACAGCCATCAAAATCCTAAAATTGATATTTCTATCCCAATTCTCTGAGGGGTCATGGGAAAGTAAAGAATGCACATAATTGTGGTCTTAATTTAAAATTGAAAGGTAAGTGTATAAGCCCTCCTCCCTTTCAATGTTTATTAATTTGATAAAGAACCCAACTTTCTGTTTAGAAAATTTTAAATGTATCTGCAAAAGTATGATCAAAAACTGTTACACCATTCGGATAAACTTTAAAGCAACCTTATCCGAATTAAAATAAAATAAACTTGCAGACAGGAAAGAATTACTGTAAAATATTATAACAAAGTTGATTGACCCTAGGTTTAAAGAATATAAAGTTAATTTTGGGACTCATTAAATACACAAGACTAGTTTAGATTTTATAAAATTTAATATAATTGAAATGTTTAATAAAATACATTTTATAATGAAATGATAATAGAATGACATTTTAAAATTTGAAAGTGAGAAAACTTTAATAACTAACAAGTTGGTTATTGACAGTGCAATTGTTATTACTTAGTAATCATATAAGATGGAATGTTAGAAAACGGGAGAAAAGGCCACTATTTAGCTTATAAATAGTATTTTTTTTGGCTAAAATAAATAAAATATCGCTCCAGTAGAAATGTAGCTTCACATGCTGACCTCAAAATTTAGTGAAAATCTGTCAAAAGTATTCTAAAATTAAATAACTTATCTCATTTTAAAAATTTTCATCTAATGCTGCTATGCTCATGACAAGATATAACTCTTGATAACATGTGAAGAAAATTAAACTACATTTATGCTGGAGCAATATTTTATTTATTTTGGCTAAAAAATGTTTTACCATAAAAAGTGAAAAAACTCATCTAGCATTCCCTACACTCCCAACTTAATACAAAGTGTAGAATAAGGTCAGCTTTGAGGACATGTACCCCACATTCGTGTGAGGATAGAACAGGGAGGGGGGGGGGGGGAGAACACTTGACAAGGATTCAAGATCAGACCTCAGCCTAAATGGTAATTAATGTTATAAGAAAGCCCNAGGGGGGGGGGGGGGGGGGGGGGAGAACACTTGACAAGGATTCAAGATCAGACCTCAGCCTAAATGGTAATTAATGTTATAAGAAAGCCCATCCGAGGAAAGTAGGAGGAACAAAGGGCTTACAAACTTTAGTATAACTCCCCCACGACCCCTTTCCCTGTTATTTCATTACTGTAAATTAGTTAATAATTAAATATTTTCTCACTGTTCAAGTTTTAAATTAAAATTAAAGCATGTCTTTTAAATTCTAATAGAGAAATAAAGTCAACCACCACAGAAAGAATACTTGGCAATTTAATAGTTAAACACTTACAATAAAATTAATAACAAGTACAACACCTAGTTCTAATTTACAAGGATGCGTTACACACTCAACTGTCACTAGATAATAGAGGTAAATAAAGAATGTGTGGAATTTTTAAGTCAACCAGCGACATAACTTCTTTTAAAATAACAAATTACATAATAGTTAGATGAGTCGCTCTGGCCAAAAAATGGTTACTTGCATAAATACAAAACTGTTATTTTAACATGTTGAGATGTCTTATAATAATTGTGTAAATTTCCTCAATGAGGTTTTGCCAAGACTTGTTGGAAAAGAATAAACACCATGTTTCTAAAATCATTGAAGAATCCACTTACATAATAACATTTTGTTTTGTTCTCAAACCTTTTTAAGAACCATGTATTGTATGTACATAGAATATTCTACACATGTCACTAATTAGCGTATGCTGGAATGCAGAGTTTACTTGGAGATTGATGCTGCGTAGTTTTGGTGGAGTTCTGGCTTGATGTCGTACACAAGTTCAAGGATCTTTTGAATTACCTAGATAAAGACAACTATAGTTATTAGTAAAGCAGATCACATTATTTTAAAAGGGATTGAGAGAAAGGATGTATGATTCAAGTAATAATCTGCCAGTTGCATAACCTTTTCTGACAATTCATTAATTTTTTAAGTTGTGAGTTATGTGCTAAAGCATTCAATATTGATAAATGGTACAATCGCACGAGATTCAAACCCTAATCTCCCTGCCACCATCAATTTAATCTAACATGATAGTGGACATGTTACACATTAGACCATATGACCACCAATGTTGGTACGATTTTTTTTTGTGTGTGTTAGATTTGAGGGCGGGNGGGGGGGGTGTTTAGATCCCAAAGAATTCAAATAATATTGCTATTCTTTTCTATGAAATTCATTTTAGCACTTTAAAACATGAGACATCTTCACTGACTATAAGGTGCAGTGTATCAAGCCTACCTGTTCCTTGTGCACCGTCACCTGCTTGTTCATCTCATCAATCTTCACCTTGGTGTCCGCCTCGATCCTGGCTGCGACATCCTCCCGTGAGCCCATGTGCTAAATACAATTAATAGAAATGTATTCACTACACTAGTCATGGCTTTACTCAGAATTAAAATTATCAAAAAACAGAACAAATTGGGGGTCACTCATCCAATACATCAAAATATGCTGTTTTAGTGTGCTGTTTGTAGGGTCAGGCCACCATTTGTAATGTTTCTCAAAAAATGAAATAGCTTTACCTCTTACTACTTGTTCAGACTATAAAACTATATAACAATCACACTAATAAGCTAAGGATGAGGAAGGTTGAATTCATATGAAGGGAACTCACATTTAAATTGGGGAAAGTGGAAAATTATTTTGGAAAAACTACCCTAAGTAGACTAGACTGAGATTTGAACCCTAATCTTCCTGTCAGCGGTCTAATCGTAGCATTAGAGTGACGCCTTAACTCATGTAGTCGCAGAACCAAGTTAAAATTAATCGATTATAAAAGCAATTTTAAAAAATTACAACATTTTTTCCTTGGAATAGTATTACCTAAAATAAATATGACTAAAAATTTCTGAGCGCAACAGTTTAATTTTAAGGAAATGCCAAGAACATGTTTCCCAAGAAAATATTTGGCATTGATATTATATTGTTGTAGACTCCCTGATCACCTGTATTAATTTCAATGCCTTATACAAAGTATTATTGTGTAAAAATTTATGTTGCTAGTTTTAAAAGACACTCTCAAACTAATATTTTAAAGTAGTTGGATTGAACAACATGAATTATAATATTTATTAATTGTTCTAACTATCAAAATGAGATTAGATGAAAATGAGGAAAATAATTCAATCAGGAAATGCATGCTATTTCTCGGTCAGTAAGTGTTGACATGTCACCTGCTTTCAAGGAATTTAAAGTCAGAATATACAAAACCATAGTTTTACCAGTTGTTAAACATGGTCTCTTACCTAATATTATGGAAAAAATACAGGTTGTTCAAAAAGAAGTTTACTATCATCATGTCTCACAACAGGTCCATTCCAGGAGGTAGAGGTGTTTACAAAATTATAGTTACCCTGTACTAATCACAAGACATTGTTAGAAAAATCATAGCTTTTAGATTTTGGTGGGCAGGACAAACAGTGTGAATGGAAGAATCTCTAATACATTCACGACCTTAGTTTACTTGGATGACAGCTCAAAAAGTTACTAGAAATAATCACTAATACATCCCTACACCAAAAACTGACATCTGTTACTTTGGATAACTGTAATGAAAATGTATGATAATGTATAAACTTGATAGTAAACTACAGTAATTTAGGCTAATATTATGTATGTATTTATTTGATGTCAGGCACAAAGCTTATCTATCATTTTATTCCACTTAAAAATTTACTATTCACATTATTTTCACAAAAGGTCTGACTTATATAGCTTCAAAATGGTGATCGACGAAATTAAACCATGCGATTGAACATGACGTAAACAAGTTCTTTACAATGATGCACCCACGCACGCAGTGGATAAACATATTTTATTCAGTTAAATATTTTGAAATACGATAAAATAATCATAAAATAATTTATTGTATATAAAAAAATTAAACAAGTATTTTCTCTTTTCCAAATATTATTATTATTATTACCGCGTATTACTACCCGTACGGATTATACGTACTTACGCTAATGTGTAATGGTAGGGTGATTGCGAGATGAAATGAAGGACCTACAGTTTAACGTGGAATCCGAACCACGGTGGAGGCCTGGCATTCCCCACATTCACAAGATATCTTGTCAGAGGTGAAGGAAGGGTTTGGTAATCAGATACATCTTTGCCGGGACCTAGGATTGAACCCCAGCTGCCAGAACAGAAGTCTGACACCTTACCCCTAGAACGCCAGGTCACCACTTTTCCAAATAAATATGATGCATGTATGTAAAAGTATTAATATTAAATGTAAAATATAACATGTTATTAAAAAACTTAACATTTATAACAAATTACAAAACAGTGATTTTTACAAGTGTTAGCAACCCAAAACCTAAACTTAAGATTTTTGAACTGTCATGGACTTGAAAGAGATAGGGTGTAATAAAGGGGACTGGATAAAGCTAGCTTAAAAATATTTTTTTCAATTAAGTGAAAAATGACTACTTAGATCCGGGGATCAAAGAAAGGACCTTTGAATTTGCGGCCCAATGCTCTACCACCGAGCCATCATGATTCATCTCGTATTTAAGGTCCTACTTCACTAATTGTTTTGTATTGGGTCTAATATATTTTGTAAGCACAAATTATTCCAAGGAAAATATTAGGGCTTGTATACACTAACATCTTGTATGTATCTAAAGTCTACAAGTGGTGTAAATTATTTAGTAATGATCATCTTTGGTTATCTAATATCTAAACTAGGGGTGTGCAAAATTCATTTTTTCAATTCTAAGCAAACTCAAATCAAATTTATGAAATGTTCTCAATGTCAAATCAAGGTTTGAATATTTAAGCTAGTTGTTTTTTATGAATCAAATAGTCAAAGCTATTATTTATGCTTTTTAGTGAGAATCACTCCATCTAGACACGAGAATCAAACCCAGGACTTGTGGCTTAGTACGCCAATGCTCTAACCACTGAGCTATTCAGGAATTGTCCGATGCCCAGGGTCATTCTTCACTGATATTTTAAGGCAGAGTCTATGATGAACAGGTAGAGCCAACAATTTCCACTTGTCAATCATAGACTGACTTAAAATATGAGTGAAGAATGACCCTGTGCACATGACGATTCCTGGATAGCTCAGTGCTTAGAACATTGGCATACTAAGCCAAAGGTCCCGGGTTCAATTCCTATAACACTGTGTCATTTTTCAATCGTTAGTTGTCTTATGATTGAAAAAAATGTTAGTGTGCCCTAAAATTTCTTGGAGTATTGTAGCTCTAAATATTTTTATTGGCAAAGCTTTGTACTTGTTGAAGATGGAATTGTTTTCAAAGAAAGTCGATGCAGACAATTGTTTAGAAGCAAAGTCTAAAGTTTCGAAGCTTTGCACAGCCTTTTTACCTAAACTACCTAATAAAAATAATGATTCTCTAAGGTAACTAACAACATACCAGTTTGAGCTAATAACCTTAGTCATTAGAGGAGTCAACCATTCTCTAGAAGAAACTTCCTGAATATTTCCTGTTTTTTATATCTTCCTTTCGTGAATTTTCCTTATGAAATATTTTATACAAAATTTTATTTAAACGCTTTGCATTTATAACCTTTGCCAACAATTCCTGCAATGTAATTTTTCTTAAGGTTTGAGTTTTAGTAAAAATTTGCCTTAATTACGGCTTTGTTATGAAAATATTGGTTAAAATTTTGTGGGGCCATGGATAATGGTGTCATTAACATTAAATGAGTTCCAAACACAGACATGTTCCACCTCACAGGGGTGACTCAAAAACTGACTGGGCAGGCTACCAGAAAACAAATACTCATTCCAAGGATAGCAACCAAGTCTTACTAACAGTCTGTTTTGTGAAATTTCAAGCATTTCTTCAATTGTGTAGCCTAATAAGTATATAGGTAATAACAAAAGCAATATTTTACTATGTTAAATATTAAGTTCTGAGCCTTCATATCCAATATATTTGTATCTTCGATCAAATGCCACAAGTTTGGACTAAACGATTTGGTATAGCTTTTATGTTTCAAATATTAGGAGTAGAAAAACGGACCTATAGGCTAAAATATAGAACCCCAATGGAATTTTAGTTATAAGCGATTCTAAAAGTTCAAACAAATGTAAATGTACGAATTGTAAAGGTTCACAGTTTTTATTAACCTACGTATATAATAAATCTTTCCGATGAAGGATTTTAGTCACATCACAAGCACATCACATGACCACAGGATAAGCATTACCTTAGCTTCAAACTCCTTGAATTGCTTCTCTCTTTCTTGCCTGTACTTCTCAATTTCATCTTGAGCTTCTTCTTTAGCTTGCTTCAATCGTCGTGCCTTTCCTAAATAAAAAATATTACTCGTAAATTCAAGTTTTATTCACTCTCAAAAGTAATGTAGGTCACGCCCCTTCTAAAGAATGTATTTATGCTTTTAACATTCATTTCAAAATTTATCAAATTTATTGCTACTGCATAAGGAAAATATAATACATCTACTTACGTTTCCTTGCCTCAGAAACCTTTTCGGCTGCCCGTTTCTCCGCGGCTAAAAGCTGTTGAATTCCTTGAGTTTGACTTGCCATCTTTACCTAAATTTATCGGAGAGCTTTCTCACAGGTAAGTCATATGATTTCTCTTTCGATTGAATGTCAGTAGATGTCGCACAGCTCGCCAAAGAGAACTAAACATGCAAAGAAATATTATTTCCTGAATAGATTTACGAGTGTCTTCAGACACTAAAATTTGGGTAGATGTAAATTTCATCTTAGACCCACAATAACTTAATGTAATTTTGGATACTCTACTTGTTAATAAATGTCACCAAAATGTTAAATTGAAAATATTTTTTATTATCAAATATTATGTTTATTAGTAAATTTGTAATATACTGAACTGGAACAATAGTTTTGTTGAAATAGCGATTTAATATGTTAATATGTAGATTTTTGTTTGTGAATAGTTAAATTGTATTGTAATGACCTTTAGGGTAGGAAAAGAGGGGATATACATTAACGAAAATTGAGGTCCTCACCCTTACCTATTGTCCTCACGTCAAACGCACCTTCCGTTATTATCTGTAGAATATATTTAAATTAATAGGTAGTTAAAATCTAGAATTCAAAACGTATTGAATAAAAGTTAAAAATAGCCTGTATAATTGGAGTTTCATTTTTAGCATGGATCAATCTAACAAGGAGGGAAGGATTATCTAACTCTCCTCTCCCTCAGCCCAATGCTCAATCACTGTAAATTAAACTTAGCTACCCACCAAGAATATTTATCATACAGTTATTCTACAAAATAAGTGAAATAAAACGTAAACAACGTTTACCGAGTATTAGCTATGATTGCATTGTTGACTTTAATAATACTTCATAGATAATTAAAAACCAAAGACTTAAACAAATATGAGCAAAACATATACATCACCAAAACAAGAAAAGCTATACTTCAAAGCCCTCTTGATAAACTATAATTACTACATTCAATAGTTCCATGTCCCACAAACATATTTCAATTCCTAACAACCTCGTACATTGAGTTGTGTTGACAGTAACCAACTCAATTTCAACTAAACAAACAATCTTCAACTAAAACTTACATTGCTACAGATCATTTAAAGTACGGGTTTGCGTGGAGGCTTTACCTCTAGGACACAACGAGTAACAACCCTTGGATCTTTATTAGTACTAACAACAGTGTTTGCAACCTCATTTACAATACATTTTTTGTTATGAGAGGACACTTCCAGAGGATAAACACGTTGAATTGGTATCAAAAGTTTACCAGTCAATGCCCTCAGGTGGACCAGACTAACTGAACCATCTCGCCCAGGCAATAACTCTTCCACCCTGGCTAAGGGCCAGTCATGTTTCTTTGTACTGTCGCTCCCAACAAGGGTCACTTCACCAACTGTAACGTTCCTGCGGTTTGATAATATTGTCCTTTGCATGAGCTATCCAAGATACTCACTATGGAATCATTGAACCAGGTCATCTTTGATTAATTTTTGCTGGTAACGCCTCTTGCGGTTCAAATCACACGTTTTTACATTATCGCAATCCGTAACACCAATTTTCCTAACCTCCTGCTCGAACATTGATGGAGTCAGTGGCATTAGGTCTGATGAATCATTTGACACATAGGTGAGTGGACGAGCATTAACAATAGCCTCACAATCGCAAAGAACTGTAGTAATCTCTTCAAATGAGAGTAGAACCTTTCCCAATACTCTTCGCAGTAGTTTCTTCACTATATGTACCAACCGATCCCACCATCCACTCCACCATAAAGCTGTAGGCGAGTTGAATTTCCAATAGATACGTCGTGCGATGCTAAATTTGGTGATCTTACGCCATTCAAGCCTTTCAAATGAACTCACAGCACCTATAAAATTTGTACCATTATCACTATATAGCGCCTATGGTTTACACCACGCCTTGCTATGAAGCGATGGAGAGCCTGGAGGAAATCAGGGGTTGATAATGAAGACGCCAGTTCCAAATGTACGACTCGAAACACCGCACATGTGAACAAGCACATCCAGGCTTTCTGTCCACCTTTAATGTACACCAGCCCAGCAAAATCAACACCAGTAATTTCGAAAACCACAGGATATTTTACTC
This sequence comes from Timema douglasi, assembly GCA_901482245.1. Lineage (NCBI taxonomy): Eukaryota > Metazoa > Arthropoda > Insecta > Phasmatodea > Timematidae > Timema > Timema douglasi. The sequence continues at coordinate 213,790 of CABEEJ010000082.1, read as the reverse complement.
GATCAACCGGCAGGGATGCCAGTATATTCATCAGGTTTATTGCAGCTTGCCTTATACTAACAATACACTTAGAGATGACAGATCGGACTGTCCTTCGTCCATCAAGTACCCAGAATTGTTCCCTCATAATGCTCTGCAATCCCTGCACACTAACATTACATAAACCATCATGTTTCTCTTTTATCAATAACTTAACAACAGGTTGGTGTGCGGGAAGAATCATAGGGTATCTAAAATTCTCACTGACTTCATAAAGTGTAATTTTACTCTTTAGGCGCAAAATGCCTTGCTTGTCTTTAAATGTAATGATACAATTTGTTGGTATTTCTCATCCTTAAATGATTCATGTTGAATATTTTTCACAACCACATACTCGACATCTTCAATTTCCTGGACAGAAAGTTCACCATTCATACGATGATTAGACATATGAAATTTTTTGAAAAAACGCTGAAACCATCACGCCAAACGTAGTACCTTTTGATGAGATTAATATTGAAAGTACCATCCAGGAGTCTCGTAATCTCTATTTTTCACACCAGTATGAATGTGGAGGTAATTTTCTTCTTTTTCTCTGCGTTGACTTCATCTTGTTGAGGTATAAATTCATTATTAGGCCACTCAGCTGATGATTTTCACAGCCAGCTAGGCCCCTCTCACCATCTTAACTCCTACAATTTCTTGGATCTACAACTTCTTGATGGCAGGTCAGCCGGATTCATGTACCCATGTACATGCCACCACAATCCATGTTTGGTTTGTCTTCGTATTTCCACAACCCTATTCCATACAAATGTGGTCCATTTATCGTCACATTGGATCCAAGAAAGAACAGTGGCTGATTCGCTCCAAAAATACATATGCAGATCATTGATAGATAGGTCTTCTGACACTGATGGACTTAGTCTTGCCCATATTGAAGCTGCTAACAGCTCAAGCCGGGGAATGGTCATTTTCTTAACTGGTGCCACCCTTGACTTTGCATGAACTAACTGCACATACACATCTAGGCTAGTATCTACTCTAAAAAAATACTGCTGCTGAATATGCCAACAGGCTTGCCTCACAAAACATATGTAGACTCCAGCTGTATGTGTGACTCCGTCCTTCATTTATCCACCTTGGAATCTTTATTTTTGTTAGTCATGGTAGTTCATCCACCCAACTTAAAAACTTGGGTTTAATATTGAGACCTGCTTACCGTATTCCAACAACCTATCTTGAATACCCATGTTTCTTGCAACAATAACTTAGGGCATAATGACACAGGGCATGAAAACCCAATGGGGTAAAAAAACACGATAAGCCATGAAGAGAATATTTCTTTTAGTTGCCACTTCCAGGCTAATGTTTGTTAGATACTCTGAACTAATCGCCAATGTATCACTTACACGGTTCCACTTTAGGCCTAACACATAAGAGTGTTCCTCAGTGTCACATGTTGGAATATATTTTGCTATAGAATGTTCCCATCTCCTAAGATCTAATTTTCGTTCTAACATCACTAGCCTCTTGAATTAACCTATGTAGTTCTTGTTCATTCTCAACACTTGTGACACAATTGTAAACATAAAAGTTCTTCTTTAATTTCAAAACTGTGTACTTGGAATACAAAGTAGAATCATCACATTAACTTGAATAAAGCCTCTTGTAGATGATGCTCGATCACAGCACCTTGCAGAAAAGGATTACAAGATACACCAAACACTACTCTTGTGTGAAGAAAGACCACTACTTGTCCCTATTCATTCTTATCCACCCATAAAAATCTTAAAATATCTCGATCTTCTTCACGCAAGTTTATTTGCAAGAAAGCCTTCTTAATATCGGATATGACACCAATTTTGTTCAACCTGAAACGTGTTAAAACTGATGGGATATATTATATTAGATCAACACCTTTGTCTTAACAATCATTCCATGATGGATTACGTTCTTCTTTTTACCAAAGCATCAAAAACGGGTCTTACTTTGCTAGTACTGTTCTCTTTGACAACATGCCGATGATTCAAGTAGTGTCCATAGTTTCCTATCTCAGAATCACTGACAATTTCAATAATACCTTCTTCCCTCTCCTCATATAATACTCGTTGATAAGCTTCACAATAACCATCCAGCTTCAGTTTATTTACTGTCGTGTCGAGTCTTCTATGAACCATATTGTAATTGGAAGGCAGGGGTGTATGACCCTCTATCCAAGGCATGTGGACTTCATACCGGCCATTAGAGTTCACGGTTACCGTCTCAAGGAAGTTCTCCTTAACTTCTAGCTCGATTTCTTGTCTTGACTTCTTCTCTCTTGGATCAAAGATTTCTAGAACATCCAGGTTCCGTAAATCAGCAATATTCGTATTAGCAGCAAACATTTCCGTCACCATCGTGGCTTTACTCTCACGTGCTTTTCCTCTGGAGACCTTACCCATAAGAGTCCAGCCGAGTAATGTTTCAACTGCAACTAGACCACATTGTAGGATGTGATGCCGACTGGTTAGCAACTTTCCGGCCACATCAGCACCTATAAGAACCTCCATAGGAGCAAGACCCTCAACAATATATGTTATTTGTATGTGGTTGTCCCGTAGTTCTTGTGTCCAGGAACCTTCACTGACATGTGATATGTTCCCACTTATTGTTTGCTGATACAATGCTTAGAAATTACAAGAATATCTGACATCCATACTATCTAACCGTATCTGATAACACTTATGTTCAAACACAGCAGTTTGAACACCAACAAACAAGGTATTGATAATTTTGTCCCTCTTTTATACAGAATAGCCCATCTTCAGAGCTGCACTCTTCAAAACGTAGAGTTTTTGCGACCCTGTGTCAATAACAGCATGAACACGGCGCTCAGTTTCAGCACGCCGTAGTTAAAAAAACAAGAGTTTGTAGAAATACTTCAGTAGTAGTATGGTTGGATAAAGCATTCTCAACTACTGGGGTTGTCAATGTTTGACTAGTTTCAGCTATGGGCGCATAAGGTTTATTAAAACCTTCTTTATTAGAAGCAAGATTATGTCACGTCAGAACAAGTTGTCTTTTCCCACAAATTGCACACCTTAGACTAGCTTTCACCTCTTCTTAGAAACGTGCCCCGTCCTCAAACTTAAAAAGCAGCATCCATTATTATTCAATATTTGTCGCTTTTAATTAAAGGTCATTTTCTCTGCCTTAAAACAATCCTCACTCTGGTGACATTTGTCACAAAACACCAATTTCTTATCCTTTTGAAAGTATATTTAGTCTGTATTAGTCCAACGGCAGTAGGAACACTATCTTCAACCTGGTACTGGTCTCTCTTCCTTCTTGTTGATCTATGATCCACTTCTTCTCCAAAACCAGCTACAGCAAGAGAAATCCTTTCTTCCCCTTCCACTTCATTCTTCGCGAAAACCATGATATCACTCACCCTACTTCTGATTGTTCCTTCGGCGTCAGGAAGTGATGTACCAGTAGATATAGAAGTGTTGGAGTTCCTCTGCCACGCACGTAATAGTTTCTCTGACTAGCTTTAGCAACTCTCTAACATAAACTTCTATGGGAAAATCGTTGCGACCAATTCGTGACTTCAAGCTATTAATCACTAGGGAGTAATTATCTCCAGTTGGAGGGGAACTTTCCACAAGATCCCGAGCTCGTGTACCAGGAATTGTTGCCTGTAATAAGTATTGGAATTTATTCTCTGGAACAGTACCACAACCTTCACGAATCTTGAACTGACTCCAGAATTACAACCAATCCCTCATATCAATTCCAAACTTCTTTAGTTCCATAACTGGAAGTTTAAATTTTATTTTACATACGGTGTTTATGCTAGCACTTACACTCGTGGCATCATCATCACTCGCGTTCATAACCTTGAAAGTTTTATTCTTACACACATTAAATTTCAGCACTTATTCATCAGCAGCTTCACCTTCTACAGCTAAATCCAACAATGCTGAATCAGCTTCTAGCATAAGGTTGAATATATCTTTATCTATTATATTTAATTCATTAAACTTCTGCTCCAGCAGGTCATAACAAGCTCTTACATTTATCATGTCTATAAACTGCAACACAAGTTCTTAATTAAGTTTTGTTAATGCTCTAGTAAATGCACCACGCAAAGCAGCACGGGCCTCTTTCTTAATTTCCATGACTAGGTCTACACTCAAGAATAACTCACAATTCACTGTTTTAATCATAGCTGCCCTGTCACGGTCAACATAAAATGTAAATTAAACTTAGCTAACCACCAAGAATATTTATCACACAGTTTTTCTTCAAAAGAAGTGAAATAAAACATAAATAACGTTTACTGAGTCTTAGCTTTGTTTGCATTGTTGACTTTAATAATAATCAATAGATTATTAAAAACCAAGGACTTAAAAAACAATTATGAACCAAAAAACATAAATATCACCAAAACAAGAAAATCTAGACTTCGCAGCACTCTTCAAATACAATTACTATATTCAATAGTTTCATATCCCTCAAACTTATTTCAATTCTTAACAATCACTATATATATATATACCTCCGAACCCCACCATAAGCTACCTTTTGATTCGTGTACTTCTGTAAATTAAAAAAGATTTTTTTTTTTTAGATATAATAGAGAATTTGAAAATATAAGTGTTGGACAATGCACAATGCACAATACATAAAACATATAATACATATATACATACCTCATCACGCTCTTCCCTTTTGGGTTAGGCAAGAAACTATGCATATAGAAAAAAAAACCTCAATTATTCCATCCTCATTAACTTTATCTACACTTCCCTATCCTCGCATACCTTCGAGTCAACAAAATCCATACACCAAATCATGCATATTATTTTAATTTTTTAAACTCTTAATGTTGCTCTGTTTCCCACATTTATCAAAAACATTTAACCACCTACATGGCCTACCCCTTCCTATTGATCGATACACTCTACTTTCATATATTTACTTCGTCACTCAATCCACACTCATCCTCTCAACATGGTTGGATCTCATTTCAAACTGCACTCTATCAGCACCCATTTATTACTGACCCTGTCTATACAAGTTTTTCCACATATTATATTTCTTAGATATCTCATTCTAACCGCATTCACCTTGCTTTTGGGTTTTTCCTGACAAACCTACGTCTCATATCCATAAAACAATGCTGGCGTTTACACACTTTTATATAATACCATCCTAGCTTCGTTCAATATTACTTCATAAAACATTATTATGGATATTATTATGAGACACACAATTAAAAAGAAATTTTCACCAATCAATAATAAATGTTTGAAATATGTTCAAATTTCTGATTAACGAAAAAATAAGATGTTTGGGTATTGTTAATAATACCTCATATTTTAACATATTTTAAAATTATACTTTGAGTCAGTGTAATTACAATAATATAAAATATACAATTTAAATAATGTTATCATTTGAATTATGGATAATATTACTTATAATAAATGACATGTAAAGATAATGTATAACATTTTTTATGTCTAATAGAAATATTCATGAATCTAAAAACTACATTTATTTTTTGTCTTAACTGACTTCCCTGTTACTTGTTTGGCTGGCTGCTACGGTGAACAGCTATGCGTGGATCTATATAGCATTATATTGAGTTTTTGAATACTGCAAAATGTAAGCCAAACTAAACAAATAATATTTATAAAGTTAAGGGGTCTATTTCGCACAAAGTATCCATGGTTGAGTAACTAGTGTTTGACATGGATAACTCAAAGTCCAACATTAAATTGTTGTTTGTCCACTCTATCTAGTTTATTTCCTTGACTATCAGGACTTTGATTAATTTAGTTATGCTCTTTCCCGTCAGGCAATTCTTCTTTTAGCGTATATGCTTCTTTTTTTTGTTTGCTGCAATTGCTAGTCTCATCAATCTCTATGCATTTCATGGAATTCATTTGCAGTCAGGTTTTCTTTGGCGTGTTTGACAGACAATGGTGTCGTTCCTTTGTGATTTTATTCTTATGAGAACACTGTTAAGGGCAAAAAATAATTCTTTTAGTATCACACGAAAAATGAACTATTTGTGCTAGCGGTTCGCTAGCAAATTAAAATGTGGTGTCTTGTGAGTCAGCCGAATTCTGTGATATTAGAAGTTGAAGTTGACCCTAAGGCGAAAGGACAAGAATGTTTGGAAAAGGTAACTTTATTAATTTATTTTACTTTAAAATTTAAATTAATTTTATTTTTGAATATAATAATCATTAATTGTTTAGGCTTTCCAGCGTTCTCTTTGTTACTTTTCGGGTTTTTAACTTTTTTCTATCATGTCCGGTACAAATGACCATTTCTTTTACACAATTTTGTTCATTGGATTGTAAAGTCCGATACACACTACTCATTGTAGGCCTACAAGAAATTGAATAAGTTTTTGGTCACTTTTCTTGCACACAAGTGTTACCTTGAGACATATGATTGCATACAATAGTTGAAATATACAATGGCTTCTTAAATAAATTTAGTAATAAAAAAAAGGGTAAATTTTCTATAAACATTTAAGTTACTTAACTATCCCCAAACCCAAAGATATATATTTAAACAGGCGAAAAACAATATATTTGGTTTTCAATCACCTATAATTTTAATTCAGGATTGTTTTGATGTATAATTTTGATGATTGTTAATTGATAAGTTAAACATTTCATTAACAAATTATAGTCTAACAGTCAAGGTTAGGTTCACACAAGTTTTTATTGTACAAAAAGCTGTGAAATAAATTGTTTAATATCTTACATTGATTGAATGGAAGTTCTACCTCAAGACTGTCCACATGGCATATTATGTGATTTGATACAATATTTTGGACCATGTTATAGTTTTTTTGCTTTTAGTGGAATAAAAACAGATAGTAAATAAATTATTTATTTTATTTATATTATAATATACATTTATAACTTTAAATTGTAACTTTTTTTATTCATAATTTGATGCCTAAGTTATCATATAGCCTACATTCAATTAGTTCATGTCTGGCAGATAGGGCTCCTGGTTTTTATTGTTAACACTCCAAATGTTGATCAATAAAAATTGCTGATATGGGATGTTCTATACCTTGGAATTGCATAGAAGAAGTTATGCAAAGCAGATATTGTACAATCTTTGGTGTTCACACACACCTTCTTTAGGTTACAATAAGTTGTGTGTACTGGGCTTAAAGACTCAAAAGCTGTTCAAGGAATATGGCCGATATTGGACATGTTATTTTTTCTTACAAGTTACACTATACACACTATGCATACTAAAAGTTATGCAAAGCAACACTTATAAGATCTGGTTGATTATTATGACACAAATATATGGTCACAACATTCTGTACAATAAATTGTCATGTGTACCAGGCTCTAAAGGTCTGGGTCGCATTGATTGCACATATAAGTTTTAACCACAGACTGTTCACACGACACGTATGATTGCTTATATTAAATTTAAACATTATGATGGCTTATTTGACTTTCACGCGATTAAATATATGAATAAAGGATTATTTTCTAAGTTAGGTTCAGCCTATTAAAAAAAATAATTTAAACACTCAAAAATTCCTATGTTTGGTCTTCAATCTCCTATTTTAATTTATATGTTCAGTTTTGATAAAAGTATTTGTTTGTTAATAAGTAGACTTTAACTTACCATCATTCATCAAAAAAATGTTTAAGAATATTTAGTTTTCGACTCAAAATGGCTATAGTGCGCTCTACAGGCAGGACTAGTTATTTCTTTCTCTCTCTATTAAATTATAATAAATTTAATGTTTTATAGCACCTATACACACAACAACATAAACAATTTTCCTATTATAACAAATACATTTTGTGAAAAACTTCTAAATTGTTAAAAAAATATCCCAGAAAGCTCACATAGCTGCTATTTTGTAGCACCGTTCTATAGAATCCTGTTCTATTAGGCTGTCCTTATACTTCACCTTTTTACAACAAAAGTATTCTAAAAACAATAGGCTAGTTGAACAAGATTTTTATTTATTCACACATGAAAGGTTAGGCTAATTTGTTTATTTTTGTTCAAAACATTATAAATATTGTGCACAATTTTTTTTATCACATGCTACAATATTTCCTAGTCAATTGAGATGTGTGACAATCTACTTAATGGCTTAACTGGTTGTTTGACTTGTTTCGTTAGAAGATGCTCAAATATTATTTAATCTAGATAATATTGTCTAACAATAGTTACTCATTACAAGAATTAGGTGCTACTAAAAAAAGAAAACTGATACAGTACTTGCGAACGCTTAATGTATATTAGTAAATATGTTAAATCACCATTTGGCTAATATTTTATTTAAGGTGTCTAAACTGTTGTAGGAATGTTTCATTACCATTTAGAACTTTTCAAAAATATTCATAACCATTACATACAGTTATATATTATGGGTTTTGGTGTTGTCAAGTATAAAGTTTTGCTATGATTAGATTAGTAGTTAATATACCCAGAGCTTCGATATTTAAATTGTATCAATTTTTTTTAAATTATTGTTCCTAGAAGCTGCTAAAGGATGGTGACTAATTGTATTTGTTGGTGTGTTTTCTAATATTTTTTTATGATTTAGAATTATTTTAGCTTTTTTTTTTTTGTTTTAATCAAAAACTAACAAATGTTGTTTGTATAAAGGGATATCTTGTCTTTCGTCACTTGGAGGTCGTTGCTTTGCTCTTTTGTCAGTTTTCAATTAAAGCCATATTTAATAATTATGTCTCTTTCCTTGTTCTTTCATCACATTCTGTGACATGGCATGTGATAGTTATTCCAAGAAATTATCATTATCATGTGAGTGACATTATTGACCTCACTTTTAGCAAAAACCCACGTTCGCTCATGTTAGCAAGAAATTAAACGCCATCCAGTCTTTTGCTGTGCACTGTTTTGTACTGTCCCAATTTAATATCTTATATTTGTGATTAAATTCTTTGGTAGCCCTGATGCATTTGTTAGCCAAATAAAGGCAATACCTTGACTTTTGTCAATTTTTTTTACTTTCATCATTGCTCGGGTCCCTAAAGGTCGAAAGAGCGAGGTATGCTTGTAAGTGATAGAAAACATTAAATTTCTAATAACTTGAGCAAAAAAAAAAAAAAAAA